>CAMXCT020006558.1:175000-182500 GCA_947184155.2 Cladocopium goreaui | reverse complement strand
CATGTTTGGATCCATGAAGTAACCCACCTTGTCCATTGCTACTTCAGTGGACACATAGAATTTGCTTACAGCGCGGTCCAAAATTGCAAGTGTGCTTGGAAAGGCCCGATAACCTGGAACAGGAACAGAAGATAGCCCAAAGCCAGCCAAATTGTTGTAAGCCAGGAAATCCTTCGGCTCTGGCGCTCCAGATTTCCAGTCGAAGCCCTCACGAAACTCACGAGTCAAGCTCAAATGAAAAGCCCACTTCTTGCCCTCAATGATATGGAGATCTGCTGCATGGTCCATTGCAGATAGGAGCATCTGCCCATATGGTGCTCCTCCTAAAAAAACATAACCGACCGCATCGATCATCAACGGAAGCGCTTTCCGCTCGAAAACAAAACAGTCGCTGCCAGGGTGCAATTGTGGGTGTTTGAGAGTTAGGTCGAAAAAAGGCGTCAATTTGATCAAAGATTCATCATCGACAATCCCCTGGGGCAGGAGCCCCTCCCAACCATACACATCTACGCGATGAATGCTGAGTGCAGGAGAAGCACCAGAGCTTTGCAGAAGGCCCAGCACATCCTCGTAAAAGTTCGGCATGAGGGAAACATCTGCGAGGGTCAGGACAATGTAGTCTGCTTCAACATCTAAGGCCCTTTCCAAAATGTCCCGAGCCAATGGCAAGGAAGGAGGATCCCAAAAGCGACTTGCAAGGATGCTGCGTGAGGTTCGGTTGAGGTCAAGAAGTTCATGAAACTCGCGGCTGCGTCGTACCTTTGCCTCGCCTCCTATTTCCACGGTGTACAAGGAGACATCGATCCCAGCAGCTGCTGCCACCTTGCGAGCATGGAGCCAAGAGGCCATGGCAACGCGCTGGCCGATGTCTTCCTTTGGCATGAGGTTCACGACATGTGCAAAACTCGGCCCAGGGAACGGCTTCGCCCAAAGTGAATCCAAGGTTGAAGCCCAAAGCAAAAACCGGAAGTGACCGCTTCCATGGCTCATTGAGACCGCTGAGACCGCTGAGACCGCCACGCCGGCCAAGCTGCTGCGCAGCATGTCTTTGCATGTGCCCAGCCCGTGGCTAGTCTATCTTCCCGATCTATGGCAAAGGTAATCCATTACTGACCATTCACCAAGGTTAATAGAGACGATGATCCCAAATGATCACGGCCAATCTTGGATACCAATCAAACAAATCAGTTGAGATTAGAAATTACTACACATAGCATGTAAATATGTCTGATATAATTCTGATATAAGCATCCAATTTTCACAAACGTTTTTAAAAAACATATGCAGTAGCAAAAAAAACTTGTTGCACTAAAGTAGCCATCCACTTGGTGACACCGGGGACTGCCATGCCAAGACGCCAGGTTCGGTTTTGCCACACGTTGCCCAGGATGTAATCCGCCTTGGAATGGGTGCAAAATGAAGTGGGAACATGGCAGTCATGAGGACGCCGGATCATCCATTTTTATATATGTGTCCAATTTGTCCATCCAATTTGTTGGGTGAATTTCTTGTAGATTTTTCTGAAGTCCATCCCTTTTCTTCATCTTTTTTGATACATAGACGTGGTTCCGAACCAGATCGTCCAAGCCCCCGGGCTTTGGGCCGCTCGGGCGCAGTCTCCTCTTCCGCTGGAGGCCTTTTTATCGAAATCTCAGGGCCCCCCAGGGAGTCTGGGAGGCCCTGGGCCCTGAGAAATCTGGAATGGGACAATATGGGACAATTGGCATACCCTCCGGTAAACTAACATAACTATGGAAAATCACCATTTTATAGCTGGGTAAATCCACTATTTCTATGGGCCATTTTCAATAGCTATGTTAAATTACCAGAGGGTAATCATAGAGATATTCATGGTGTTTCAAGACATCTCTGAAATTCACTGGCAGTTCTTGGTGGTTGATTTTCTTTGCTAGATTTTTGGTCATTGGGGGGATCATATATATCATTTAATATCATCATATTTTTTGGGGCTGTGTGGAAACCAAATATATGCGGCACCAGAAACCGTTTTGGTGTTCTGGGGCCGTGCAGTAAAATCATGAGCCGCTGCGGCAAAAAATATGCTTTTGGGGTAAGCTGTCCATGCCCTGCGGTTTGCCCGGGACTTCACTGCGTGATGCCTTGCAAGTCGGGTCCCAGCATGCCAATCATAAACGGGGGGGGGGTTCAAACATATTCCAGAGGAATTGGCACATTTCACAACTTGCCCTGAAGCTTGCAATGAAGTTTCACTTTTGCAACTTATTTTATTTCTGGTGTCCGCTGACATTGGTGAAAATTGCTACAGGCGGCTCACAAAAACATTACCAGTTTTCTATCTCTTGGGGTTTAAACAGGCCCCATCAAAATCATCAAATGATGCGTGGCATGCTAAAGGATAGGGATAAACAACCCTTGATTTAGAGGGGCTGATGTAGTTGACGCAGCGTCTCATCGGAGCTTTGCCAAACGTTTACTGTCCAATACTGCAATACTCCAAGCTTCCCCTCGGCTTACTCAGATGAATTTCCCCAATCCACCATTTATACATGGCAATCCACCATTGATGATGTTCCTATTAAACACCTCCATTTTAATTGCCACCGGGTCAGACCGAGGCCACAACGGCTGCCGTGACGCTAATCTGAGCAAAGAGGTGGCTATGCAGACTCCGGGGTGCTCCCTAGCAACCCGGGTGCGGTATAAATCATGATTGATTATGATGATTATGATTATTGTGTTTTAATTATGTTTTAATTATGAATTTATATAATTATGATTTAATCATGATTAAGTACATATTATTTACCATTATTTACATGTTTGTTGTGCTTATCATTTGCCTATTCTGATTTACCGGGCAGCTACTAACAGGAATAACAATAGAATACACATCAGAATCATATCACATCATTGTAGATTCATTTATTGGAACTAATGGTTGATATTGACATTTCTCAAGAATTAACAACAATTACCCTCTCGTAAACTAACGTAACTATGGAAAATCACCATTTTCAATGGATAGATCCACTATTTCTATGGCAATTTTCAATAGCTATGTTAGTCTACCAGAGGGTATATCCCATTAATATCCCATTAAATCACTATAAAGTCCCATTAAATCACCATAAATCCCATGATACCAAGGGGTATTCTCCAGGAATCAACATATAAAAGCGATACAGTACCAAAGCTTTCAGGTTTGGAGATCAAATGGCGGCCATGGTCAAACTTCAGGGGACGACCTGGTTGCCAATCTGATCTTCCAAGGCTCTTTGGGGACCCGTGTTGGTCGTTTTTTCAAAATGACAAAGACCTAGAGACTGTCCATAGTAACACCCCAAACAAATATCCAAACACGGGTTCTATGCACCACTATTTCAGGCTTGGATTCTACCAAATTCCAGATCTGTTGCCAAATTATCCTGGTTGGTTGGTAGGTATCCTGTTAATTTAGTAGCAACAGGAATTATATATATATAATAGTCAAGTGACTAGTAATCTTCGATGGTAGGCCAATTATTGCTATAAAATTATAACAATTATAATCGTCATTCATCGTCTATGTTTTTACCCTATGGATTCATTCATAGTTCCTTCTCGAAGGGACAAATCCAATACCCAAATCCTCAGAAGCTACTTGGATCCATAGGGATTACAATCACTGGTTTAATATATATATATATCATGATTACCCTCCGGTAAATTAACATAGACCCTGGCAGTTGTCGGGCTTGGAAGACTGGTTTCCACTAAACATGGCTTATTTTCAGAGTCTATGTTAATTTACCATTGAAAATTGCTCGTTTATAGTTGATTTACCCATGAAAATGGTGATTTTCCATAGTTATGTTAGTTTACCAGAGGGTAATTGTTCTTATGAATGGTATATCATGGAATTCTCTCTGTCTCTCTCTCCATTGCCATCTCAAACATCATGGAAATACCGATGTGTCTGGTAGGGTGAAACCAATCATCGACATGAATCACAATCAAGAGTTATGTTGATAATGATAATGATTATCATGACTAATGGCTAATGACCAATGGTTAATGATGGTTAATAGTGGTATGCATATTGTGGTTAATGACCAAAATTAATAGTTTCCATATCATAGATTATAAGAGTGGTTTCCTATAATAGTGGTTTATATTATAGCAAATAGGTTTCCATGGTATAGTATTACTAATAGTGGTATAATAGTGGTTTATAATAGTGGTATACCATATTTATAATAGTGGTTACCTATAATAGTACTATAATGGTAATGGTTTCCATATACTCACCACTTCCACCTTTTCTTCTCGCCTCATAAAGGCCTCGGACCACGGATCCACCTCAGAGCCGCATCAGGGACGCGACGTCCGAAGTTGCGGTTGATCTTTATCATCATTTCTTAGCTGATGTGTTTTATGAATCAGTGTTCTGATAGTTGTAGTCATTGCTATCATGATCATCTATAGTTATTGTTGTTATTATCATCCTGTGTCATCACTGTGCGCACAATTTTTCGGTCCATGAATCATGCCTGACTCAAAGACCGCGCTGCTGCCTAGATAGTAAGACGGCGCAAGTGGCGAGAGTCCACAGCTGCTATGCTGAGATGACCAGACCATACCACATTAATCCAATGCCATTCTTGCATGGCACATATTTTCCAGTGATTTCAATTTAAGGGGTTGATTAGAGAAACTTGAGGCCGGGGGTGGATGACGAAAGCTAGCGGGGTAGGAGAAAGAAGGAAGGGAAGAGGTGAGTTGCGGAGGGACTGTCATCATCGTGTCGCGGCATTGTTCGTCCCAACGAGGATGCAACAATGATATATGATATATGATATATGATACAATGATATATATGGGGAAGGGGGCAGGGGGGGGGCCTTACGCGTGAAAAATCACGTGATGTCCTTGGGGAGCCCCGGAATACTTGCTAAAGCAAGAAGACTCTAGCGAGCTGACGCTAGCTTTCGTGATAATGCCAATAATTGCCAATAATGATAAATTGTAATTGAATAACGATGATGATGATGATGATGATGATGATGAATGATGAATGGTGAATGGTGAATGATGACTGATGAATGATGAATGAGGAATGATGAATGATGAATGATGGATGGACAATGATGATGATGATGATGATGACGAGGACGATGATGATGATGATGATGATGATGACGAGGACGATGGCGAGGACGATGACGATGATGATGACGATGATGATGACAATGATGATGATGATGGTGGTGGTGGCGATGATGATGATGATGATGATGATGATGGTGGTGGTGGTGGCGATGATGATGATGATGATGATGATGATGATGATGATGATGACGAGGACGAGGACGAGGACGATGACGATGAGGATGACGATGACGATGAGGATGATGATGATGATGATGATGATGCTGATGGTGGTGGTGGTGGTGGTGGTGGGGGTCCCCCCCTTTCACGTGAAAAATCACGTGATGTCCTTGAGCAGCCCCCGGAATACTTGCTAAAGCAAGAAGACTCCAGCTAGCTGACGCTAGCTTTCGTGATAAATCACCCCTACCCTCTGGTAATCTAGAATATATAGCTATGGAAAATGTCCCATCTACGGATGATAAGCTAATGGTGATTTTCCATAGCTACGCCAACTTATCAGGAAGTGATGACATACTGCTTAAGATACGTTAAATAGCACAGTCCCGCATATGAATAAATTAGGTGGGGTGGGTGGGGCACTTACTGTACTTGAAGGTTCACGTTGGGACGACAGCATCACAACATGCTTACAGGAAAGCTTGAGTAGACCATATCATGTGAGGTATGTTAATCATTCCAATTTGACGATGCCATTAGAGCCATATACCTGATACAACCATTACTATTTACCCATATGGGTATGGGTCAATATAATCACTCCACAAATAGATAGCTTCATGCAAAAGAACAAGTTTTGGTGGCCCATTGGTGTACCCGATTTGTGCCTCATATAATCTCATATACCCGGTGGTAACTCAACATAGCTCTGAAGAACTCACCAATTAAAAAATAGGACAATCGAATCGTGGAACCAAATTGACCGTCTATTCCATGGCTATGTTAGATTACCAGAGAATATCATCCCGGTTTTTCCCATTAAAACCATAATCATTCACCGTAGTTAACCAGCTTGACCAGACCCAATTTATAGTTCAAGCACATACCTGTTATGCATACATGTATATATATATATACTTAATTATATATGATTAACTATGGTTAATATATAGAATATATAATGGTTATCTATGCTTATTACTATCATTTACTATCCTTATATATATATATCTTATAATCATCTATGATTAACTATCATAGTTACCTCCAGCCACACGTAAACGGCAACTCCACCTCCAAAAGGAGAAGAAGTGCAGCCACAGCCTGAAGCTGGCCATGCAGCGCAACCAACAAAAATGTTGTTGGCATCATCGTAACTTATCATTAGATACCATGTAGATACCATGTAGATACCAGGTAGATACCAAGATACCATGTAGATACCATGTAGATATGTGATTAACATATCGCATCTAATCTACGGTCGGGCCGTAGATACTTTCAGATATGCGATTAAGATATTTACGTATATATATATATATGTATATATATATATTCATATACACATATTGGACCATGGCTCTTGAATTTCCAGCTTCGGCGCTTCTATGTATAATCGGGGTTCAAAACGACCCCTGGCTGGCAATCTGTACTGTAGCCCAAGTCCTCCCCTTTATGTAGCTGTTATTTGATCCCGGATTATATATATGGTGATTTTCCATAGTTATGTTAGTTTACCAGAGGGTAATTGTTGTTATGAATTTTATATCATGGAATTCTCTCTGTCTCTCTCTCTCTCTCTCTTTCTCTCATTCTCCATTGCAGACGGCCAGTCTGCCTTGGCCTGAGGCTAATTGCGCTCCACTTTCTAGGAAGACTTTCCCGTTTACCATCATTACCATGTATATTACCATGGTTTATCATTACCATGTATATTACCATGTATATGATTTATGTTCATCATTACCAATGACTTTCCCATTTATGATAATGCTCATCATTACCAGCAGTATATTACCCGGTAATTTCACCGATTTCACCGATTGCAGTTTTTCACAAATGCTCAGGTTTCTATCAACGTAAATCATTTGTAAATGGACCATCACCAGATACCATAGCGATGTGAAAAATCACCAGAGGGAAAACACAATATTCAAAAATATGCAGCCTATAGTTACTAACTATAGTTCAGTGTTGGGCGGACCACGGGATGGTCAAAATCACGGCCAACTGGGCATCAAATCTCCGGTGATTCCACCGTACGAAGCGCACAAGCGCTAGCCATGAAGCCTGGCAACCTCCATGCAGTGTATCCCAATGATATCCACAGCGTGGTCTGATCATGTTCACTCCCGATTGTGTTAAGAACCACAGTTCGCAAAATAAAAAAAAACGCATCAAATCAACCAAATCCACCACTTATTCACCGCT
>CAMXCT020006558.1:0-172500 GCA_947184155.2 Cladocopium goreaui | reverse complement strand
ACGTCATGTTTCCATTCAAATCCTATGTATGATATGGAAGTGTCCTATATTTTAGCCCCCAAAAAAAATCCAAGTCATCAGACCACTTTCGTATTTTGAAAAACCATGGTGACTTCAGTCCGAGACCTTGGTGCCTTGGTTCCTTGCCTTGCCATTGGTAGGCAGGGCGAGGACGTGGATTCGCATGGGGATCACATGGGAATATCAACAGACCATGGGAATAGTGGGATGGATAGGGAATACAACTCACTAAGAGAAATGAATAGACTATGGCACCATGGGAATCCATGGGATACAATGAAAGTCATGGGATAAGTTCTAAAATGCCACTCTTTCACTCCAGTTGCTCACTCTTTCCGCCTCAAACCTGAATCAAGGTGAGACCTAGAGTGATAAAGACCAAGAAACCGAAGTCATAGGTCAGTTGTCGCTGCAAATACATCTGCCGCAACTCCTGAGACGAAACTGGAAGATCCTACATGATCTGTAGCAATTTGGTAATGGTATTATTCGACTATTCAAGAACCATTCAATTTTGAGACACATGGTCTCTAGGTGTGGACATGTGTATCCACCTGTGGTCAATAGCACCTACCAAAAAAACAGGCAATGAGGACTGCAGATCCAAGGGCTGGGAAAAATATGGGAAAATCGTCAAGATGTTCCATGATTTTCCATTGTAATGTTTGATTATTGTATATTATGTTATTTTGCATTGTGTTTTATTATGCTAAAAATACTTTGCCTTACATTATTCAATATTGTACTATCTTAGTTATATTGCACTAGACTATATATGGACAGTATATGAGTTGGTGTTAATCCCAAACAGCTACAACCTGTGCTTTCGTTGGTTTCAATCTTCTACACCCACCGGGTCCGACACAACCCAGGGACTTTTTTTCGGCACATGCCCAGCATCAAGGCTGGTCGCAACTGACGGAGATTGAAGCTGCGGGGCGCCAGGGAATGCAGCTAGACATGCGAGATCTTACCATGCGAGACATCAGCTGTACTTATAAATTAGGATGCAAAGACATATAAATATGTATATATATATCATATTTATACATATATATATATATATATTAGATGTATGCATGTAAATAAATATTATAAATATATCATATATATATATTCATATATTCATATATGTATGTGTGTACACATATTATCAAGTGACTACTTGGGATGCCGATGCCCATTCAAATACGTATACGTTACCAGTGGATCCACCATGCTATGGCATGGCTCGTGCGCAATGTTGTATGTTAAGATATATATGTCTATATGTGTCATGTTCATTGTTAATGTCAATGTTCATGTCATGTTCATGTCATGTTCATTTTCATTTTCATTTTCATGTTATGTTCATGTTGTGTTGTATGTATGATACGAACATTGGCTAATTCTGTCATGTACGCGTTGTACGTTATGTATTGTGTGTGTGTGTTATTTAGTGTAGTGTACATTTATGTTCTGTGTGTATGCAAGTATGTGTATGTATGTTTGTCTGTCTGGCTAGCTGTCTGGCTGTCCGCCTGTGTACCTGCCTGTCTGGCTGTCTGTCTGTATGTGTATATGTGATTGAACATGCAATGCGATGTATATGTATGTATATGTACGTGTATGTGTATGCCCATGCGCATGTTCATTTGCGTGTGCATGTGAATGCGTGTCCATACATGAACAACTGTCAGTACATATTATACCTTACATACACATGACATACGCAGATTTATGTGCATGTGCCAATGTATGCATGGACTGTATGTATACTTATATAGCACGTGTCACACATGTCATACATTATGTATATGTGTGTGTGTGGGTGTGCGTGTGTCTTTATGTTAGGTTAATTAATGTAAATATCTGTATGTGCATTATGCATCCCTTGGCACGGACTGAACATGACCTGCCACGCGTTTGAACAACTGCGGCACAGACAAGTTCCAGGTCCGGTCATTGGGTTGGACTTTTCTTACCCTCCAGTAATCAAACATGGCAAGCTGCGGGGCACCATCGAACATAAATGCGTTATTTTACGAGGAACAGTAAAATTATGGTAGACCAATTTAGCCATAAACTTCCAATTGGATAAGTATGGTTTCTACCCACCATTACTAGGAAGAATTGGAAATGGAGTCCGGTGTATTTGGTTTGTTTCTGGGCTGACCATGGTCTTGCATATTTCTTCCAGTTGCGGCCGTATGACTGGCATACCATGTGTCATCACTTGCTGCTCTTGGTTGAAAGAATTTGGCGTGAATTGCTAATTTACCATTCAGAAACTCAAAAAAGGATAGAAACGCTAAATACTAATAGAGCCAAATCTCCACATTAGTAAGTTTAGTACGTACAGCATGTAACAAGACAATTTCTTGTTACATTTACAACTTGACTAACCATAATATATAATTCAGACAGCATTGACTAATAAAACGGAATGTTGCAAGTTGCAAGTGCAGCAAATACCACATGTGAAATAGCACGGTTACCATGCAGCAATCTAGTTTCGGAGCTTTTGGAATATATAAACCACTATTTACTGGTAAAACCTATTCTATGCTGTATAAAACTATCATTTTACGGTAATATATGGTAATATTGATCCAATCATATTATGGCTCTCCCGAACAGTGGGGAATGGCTGAAACGATGCATTGTTCAAAGCGGATAAAAGCGGTATGGCTCATGATCTCCATTGCCTATGTTCTCCCAAGGGTTCCCAAAGTTTTTCTGGCTGGTGGTTGACCTACCCCTCTGAAAAATATGAAAGTCAGTTGGGATGATTATTCCCAATATATGGAAAAATAAAACCACCAACCAGTTTTGCTGGACCATGGCTCTTGAATTTCCAGCTTCGGCGCTTCGCCATTGAGCGAAGGCCAGGCCAGGGAAAAAGGACTCGCAACAGCACGTACTTAGGTCACGGAAATATGCAGTGGGGATTTCATCAGGAAAAAAACAGTTTTAACCAACAAACATGGGATTGAAAGTTGACAAAGCTGCTTATAATAACTTTGCTTGGTGAACAGTAGAAAAGTCATCTGCAGAACCGGCTGTGAACCGGAACCGCTCAAGAAAAAAAAGGAACCGAACCGAACCGACCATATCAAAAACGGGAAAAACCGAACCGGATGTTTGCTGTGTTAGGTGGCGTTACAAAGCAATTTGCAGTATAGTATAACCTTCTGTCCCCTTGCTGCAGAGATTATGAACATAGGATTCAATCCCATGGGAATTTAGCGGTTCGATTGTCTCAACATGTGCAAGAGCTTGAGCATTTGTTTATTTTGGAAGTGAACAAACAACGCTGGTGGCTTACATGACCTGGACTACTGAATTGTCGAAGTTCCTCATATATATAGGATTTGCTTTGATGTTGTTTGTGCCACTGAATGCCAGCGTTACTGTCAGACTTGTGTTTTCCAACAAGGTTGGGAAGTCCATGCATATAAAATAAATTGAGGGGTTGAAGAAACGAAAACCGGTTGAAGGACAAAACATGGGATTGAACAAACATAATAGGGCTGTTCGAACCAACCTGAAATGACCCTAGATTCTGGGCACACAAAGAGTGATGCAACGATTCGCGTACACAATCACCTTTGGTTTGTTTGAATGTAGGGAACCCGTTCTATATATTCTATATTGTCTTTACTGTTTGGTCACTGTGTCTTTCCCACTATGGTGTGCATGTAGCCTCAGCATTGACCATGTCTTTTTGGCCAGGTCTGATCAAACAAACAGACCATTTTCCATAGCTGCCATGGCTATGTTAGATTACCAGGGGTAGATTTAATGCCAAAAAAATCATATCAATTGCAAGAATTGACATCCCGGATATGCAAAAAGTGCAAGTATGTGATCACAACATGTCACACCAAAAGTTCGAGCTGCTGATCTCTTCAAAAAAACACCTGTTTTCGCGGGCACCTCGTCGGGGCACCATATCCTGTTCGGCCTTTTCTCATGGAGGGGGGGATGCGATCATACACTCTAGCAGCATGGGGGTGTTGTTCCGGATGTAATTAAGTGGGCATATACGTAGAATATAAAAACAAATGCATAAATAAACACACACATATATATATATAGATATATATATATTATATATGCATACGTAGGTACGTAGGTACGTAGGTACATAGGTACGTAAGTATGTACCTGTGTAGTTGTGTAGCTGTATAGCTATGTAGCCACGTAGGTGGGTATGTAGGTAGGTAGGTAGGTAGGTGGGTGGGTGGGTGGGTATCTATGTATCTATGTATCTATGTATATGCATGTATCTATGTGTATGTATCTATGCATGTATGTATGCATCTATGTATGTCTGTATCTATGTGTCTATGTATCTATGTATCTATCTATGTACCTATTTATGTATCTATCTATGTCTCTGTCTCTGTCTCTGTCTCTGTCTGTCTGTCTCTGTGTGAGTGTGTATCTATGTATCTATGTATTTATCTATCTACCTATCTACCTGTCTACCTATCTACCTATGTATGTATGTATCTATGCATCTATGTATGCATCTATGTATAAAAATACTGTATGTATGTATGTATGTATGTATGTATGTATGTATGTATGTATGTATGTATGTATGTATGTATGTATGTATGTATGTATGTATGTGTGAATCGGAGGTTATCTCCCCGATTATGTGCTGTTGTTTGATCTTGAGGTTGATGTTCTCAACAACGACGACACGGGAATTGCAGTTTCAGCATGGCGGCGTTTTTCTCTTGGCACCTGCAGTAATCTTGAGCCAAAGGAGCAAATTGATGCACCCCTTGGCGGTGGACAATTAAGAGTTGAATTATATGGGAGTGTGCAGTGATCCGTAGCCTACACTCCATTCGCACCCCCCACGCATGGCCAACTTTGTTGGCCACGCGCAAAGGAATGTCCCTTAAATTGATCCACTTCGTCTGCAGCTGTTCATTTGTTGAATTATGGAGAGCTAAAGTCCGTTCAGAACTCCAAATCTACATGGCGGCTTGCTACGATCTCTACCAAAAGATAAAGGTTCTGTTCACGTGCATGTCGACACGACGTAGTCGGTGTCAAGCATTGAGGTTCATCCGATGTGGCGTAGCCAGCATGGAGTCCCACTCAAGCATGTGAATTAAAAAAAATCAAAACACAAAGATGACTATGGAACTAGAAGTTTACCTTCCCGTTCCTTCGTCGGTTGAGACGTAGACCGCTGTAGAAACTCAGCGTATCGTGCAATGATGTTCAAAAAAAAATGTGGTTTTAAATTAGCCGGCTCAGAGTCCTCTCAGAAATCATTCAAAATGAAGTAGAGGTAAATCTCGAGCAATGATTGCATCCTCGCATCGCCAGGTTCAATCGGGACCTATGCAGAGGTCAGATCGCTTAATCATCTATTTCCCCATCCATAGTATCCCTGATGGTTCCAGTCTCCGCCACGGTGTGAATAAGATTTTCCACCTTTTCCTTGGTCTTTTCCACCCTTCTTTGGCGGGGTCACTGGAGCTTGTTTTGGCGGAGGAGCGGTTTCAACTGTTCTCCATGTCGCTGACGATGATGCTTTCGCTTTCGACACTCTTCCCAGTGCTGGTGCAGCTTTTGGGGCTGCTTTCGATTTGCCAGCGGCTGGATTGGTACGTTCACGATCAGCAGGAGTCGGGGTATCAGCAATCGCAAGTATGTGAGCTTCAGACAAGTGGATGCCCCACCTTGGTCGTTGATCTTCCCGTTGCTTGATGTGATTGTAGTCATCGATCGCATCATATAGCTTTTGGAGTAGAGGTCGCGGCAATTGTCGGCCATTCTGAAGGATCAGGTGTAAAAGTGATATTCTTCGAAGTGGTGGACGAAGAGCACACACAATGTCAACTGGATTCAGTGTGATTGTGTCTTGAAAGTCAACGTTCCTGAAGAAATAAACAGCATTTACCCTATATGCACCTGCAATGATTCTTCTGACCATGACGTCTTGTCGGTCAAGGGCGTCGCGGGCCGCTGTGGTCTTTCTCATCTCATCCATTGTGGTGTCACGTTTCGACAGCTTCTCCATCTCCTCATCAAAGAATATGTTTTGCAAGTCATCATACGTGTAGCCACATTCAAGGGTATATATGAGAAGTCTTTTGAGTACCACTGCCCCATAGTATGCATTGACGAATCCCTCTTCTCCGATGTCGTCCTTTTGATTTGGTCGGCCGATCTCTTTGTAGAGCTCTTTCATCTGTTGTGCAGTTGGTTCAATGAGTTCACCATTTTCATCCTCGCCCAGGTAAGGTGTTCTTGAGTCCAGGTCCATCCTGAATTTCTGGTTCTGTTGAAAATGTTTCCATGCCGTCTCGATGTCTCCACAGAAGTTCCGTTGGAATAGTCTGTAGATCCTGACGATATGTAATCCAATCTGCAACAGGAGGATCTTGATGAATTCTGGCTGAGCATCTCCAATTGTGCAAGGTTCGATCGGCAGGACCTTTGATCCAAACTCAATCCGCTGCATCCACTTGGGGTACTCAATCACTGCATCACGAGCTTCTCCAGCCTCGTACTCTTCAATGTTAATTTCATCGACCGCTATCTCTTCATCATCGTTCTCATCGGTCGGTTTTCCTTCTTGATTGAGAAATTTGTCGACCTCATCTTGTTCTCTGAAGTCTCTTTTCTCATCATTGATGTCGCCCTTCTTCGAGGCTTGATCATCATCTCCTTCTTCTGGTTGAGTTTCTTGTTCTGGACTCTTCATGGTGACATCATCATCATCTGGCATCACCTCGTCGTCATCATCATCACCTGTCAAATCGATCTTCACCTCCTCCCATGCTTTCTTGACATGGTCTTTGAGATCTTCTTCTCGATGATGCGATTCGGCACTTGGTACTGTAGCCACGGTGATCTTGATTCGTTTCCTCCATCCATGACTCATCAAAAATCCTTTGCACATCACACAAATCGATAATGGCGCAGGGGTCTCCATCAGACATGCGGGGCATAGTCGATGGTCCTCTTTGCTAGGGTGATGAGTGACTGCCAATAATGAAATTGCATCATTCCAATCCGGATGTCCAGGGAACAATCTGTGAGTATGACTGAAGTGACCGGTCCTGATATCGACAAGTTTTCGAAGTTCGTCTAGATCGGGTGATGATTCTTCAGGCACAATGTTTCCAATGAGCTTGTCAAATCGTTCAATGGTGGCCACCCTCTTTGCACCTTGCACAGAAAGAACAAGTTGATCTCTTCCCTTCGTGATCATGAGACGGTAGTAGTCCTTTTCTCTCCAGTCGTAATACCAAACTGCATCGAATGATTCGAATGGAATTGTTTCTTGGACCAAAATGTGTCCGTCTGCTGACAATCGAGGGGAGAACTTGGCGATGGAATCGTACGTGATGTAGATGTAGACAAGATCAGTTTGATCAATCTTCCTGAATCTCAGCACCATTTGACTTCTCACATCCCACGGCGCGAATGGCACGAAGAACGTATTGATGCGGTCGCCTCCTCCTCCGGGACGTAGTCCTTCTCTGAAGATTTGAGCGATGTTGTCAAATGTGGTGCAATGAAATCCTCCTCCAAGAGTGTATCCTACTCCAGGGTTCATCTGATAGGAAGTCTTCTTGTCTTCGATGTGCACACCGCCTTGAACTCTTGAATGCGCCATAGGGGCACGGATTGCCACCGGCCAAAGCCAAATCTCTCGATCTGCTGTGCCGATCTCCAACCTCAGTGTTTGTCGATCAAGTCTAGAGGTCAATCCATCATTGAAGTTGTTCATGATGTGTTCCAACTCACCTTTCGTGACCTTGAGTCCTAGCACTTGTGCTCGGATTCTCTTTGTTTGCTTGTACTCAGTGAAGATCACTCTCTGGAAGTTGTTCCACCTCTCAACAAGTATCGGGTAGTTGACGTAGGCCGTTCCAGCCAAAGTATGTTGGTCTTTCCAAATGGCATCGTATTTCAAGATCGACTCAACATTGACCCAACCTGCCTCGTCGCATGGTAGTCCACGGTGATTTCGACTGTCTCTGACGCAACCCACGGAGTGGCGTAGCGCTGCATTGAATCTTTTTGACAATTCGACTATCCATGGCGGATTTTCCCACTTGTTGCCCATCCACTCATTCTCGCCATATCGATGCACTTTACACCAGCCCATTCCAAGATATTCTTCTCCATTAATGCGAGCAAGTTGAAGTGTACCAATGTTGTGGCCATGTGTAAATGGTTGGATGTACTTGAAGTTCCAGTTGTCTCCACGTTGTTTTCTTTCTTCAATAAGCCATTTTACATAAGCATCATGATCAAGGGGGTTCCAAGCGTTCAGCTCTTCAATGGTCGGCAAGACAGGCGGGGATTCCTCAGCCGCACGCTCAATCAGCAAGTCAAGCTCATGACGATTCTTCACACCTCGGCTAATTGGGTTGACTTCGACACCATTCACTAAGTATTGTCCTCCTTCTTCACGATCACCAATGTCGTACATAAAGGCTGACTGACTGTAGAAGCACTTGGTCACTTCCTCTTTCTCAGTGAATCTGGTTCTTCCCCAACGCTTTCCTCGTGGCATGACGTTCTTTGGGAGCTTGTCTTTTCTGCCTCTGGTTGCAGCTTTGGATCTTTCGGATGATGATGGGGATTTGGACTTCTGATCCATGATCAACCTCATGCGCCATATGGTGTCCTTCATGTTCTCATCATCTGGTGTAGTACATTCGTCAATGCCATGCCTTCCACCACAAATGAAACAATATTGAACATCCAATGCATCTGAAATCAGCTTCTCAAAACGATCACGGATGTCACGCACCTCGGTTCGGCGCTTCTTCGCTTCTGAAGGTTGTCCCCCCATGCCATCTTCCTCCTCCTCAATCTCGATGTCACCAGCTCCGGCATCGGTTTCTCCTGAAGTTTGTTCTGCTCGAGGGCCCCGCGCCGTAGGCGTCGTGGTCTCCTCATCAGGTTCATCAACTTCATCCACCTCTTCATCGCTTGATGAGACCTCAATCATTTCAGGGTGGTCATCGTAGTTGGCTTCTGGGAGCACCGGCATTCTGGTGATCTTCTTCTGCATGAGTAGGTCAAAAATTCCTGCTTCTTTCAAGATTGTAATCACCATGTCATTCTCGACCGGCGGGATGTATGCTTTCCTGGATCGGTTTCGCTTTGTGTTGATGGTGTCGGTAGGTCGACATGAACTGCTGAATAGCCAAAACGACTCTTCCAGTCCCGCGAGGCAACTGTCAAGGTTTGCCCCCCATCCAGCGAACATAGTAGGGAATTGAATACCCAGATCAAGCATTCCAAGCCAGAATTCGAAAATGTCGCCGACATACTCAGCTGTTGCAGTTGGATTGATCATTGATTCGATCTCCTCCTTGGTCAGCACGGTCTTCATGTAGTCATGATAAGCGACGTTTCCACCATCCCAAAGCAGTCTGTAAAACCATCGCATTCGGTGCATTCCGCCTCCGCAATCCTCTGTTCGAGTTTCACGTTGTACAGTGAACTGGGGTAACAGGTCTCGTCTGCATTTCCCTTTCACCATGTATGCAGGCATTCGGATGGCACCTCGATGTGATACCTGCTTGAGCACATCGCTTGTAGTCCTGTATCCTGAAAGCATTGCAAGTGTCGCAGTGACCAGGAATCCACGGAGGTCCTTCTCGGCTTCCATCTCTCTCCAGTCAACGCACTCATTGTAGATGTTGAGCAATCTTGCAGCTACTCTTGCATCCTGTGAAAATTCATCCATCCCAATGTCATCAGTACCGTAGATCGCCGCTCTTGTCCAGTTGCTTGCGCAATTCAGGCATCTTGTGCGGTTCTCAGTGCAGGTATTCAATCTCGAATCATTCTTGTGAAATCCTTTGCACACATCGCACATCAATTCGGAATCTTCGGTTACTTCGACCCAATGCTCATCCACATCTGTCAGGGGCTCCGGGGTGAATACTCCTCGTCGGATGTCTGACCATGCTCTCCTCTGGACCGCATCCTTCATGTGTTTCATTCCTCCAATGATGTTTGCTGATCCAGCTTGAGCATCTGTGACTTCTCCAGCACGAATGCTGGGAATAACTCGTGGATGTTCTGTGCATCGTTTGATGGTTTCAATGTCAAATCCGGTGTTCTTCACATGGACACATTCTTCATTCAGGTCATGGACTGTATCATGATCCATTGCACAATGTAAGAAGACTTTCTGTCGCATCAATGACTTTTCAAGCATAGCCCAAATGACTTCCTTGCCCTCACCTTCTTTCCAATAAAAGGGTTCACGTCCACAAGCATATATCTGTTTCCAGAATCTTTCGTTGGTGGAGTGATTAATGCCCTTTTCCTTCAAGATTCTTGCAAGCTCCTCGGCCATGGATACAATTGAAGATTGTGACCCAAGAAACCGGGCATCCCTCAGAATGTTGACGAAAATTGGAAGATGAGCTGCTTGGCTGATCTCAGTGATGATCTCCGCCAATTTGGTGACGAAGTCTGCATTTGGCATCAGTATGCGAGTTTGTCCTCTGAAAAGTGCTGCGAAAGAGATCCAAATGTGAACAGTGGCACTTGAAAATGCATTTGCGTTGGATCGTAGGAATGTCAATGCATTCGCTGCCAGTTTCAAGAAATCCTCAGGTTTCTCCAGAGATTCATAGGGAAGTTGGTACACCTTGATGGATGAAAGACCCATGTTGTTGAGCCCAGCCTCGATGTCATTGACGATTCTCGAACTAGATCTCGTTTGGTAAGTCAAATCCGTCAAGATGAGAGCTTTGTTGTTTCTCACTTGTCCTCCCAATTCATCCCATTTGTCTAACCAAGGGTCCCCGATGATGAACTGTCCAATCTTGTTTCCCAATTTCTTGAGCTTGGCTCGAATCTCGCCCTCCACGGTCTCTTCAATGCCCAATGTCAACATGGCTAGGACTTCCGTCACTGGATATCCCTTGCACCTGACAAACTCTGTGGTCGTGATGATGTAGTGGTAGAGCTTAAGCCATTCGTAGTCATTCTCATTAACCATGTGGGAATCAAGTTGACCTTCTGTCAGCATGTTGAATGACAAGGCAGCATGAAATGTCAATCTTCTCAAATACTGTTTCCAGATCAAGTTGGATCCATACTTGTGAGTGGTGTGAGGGCCCTCTACGATTGAAAGTACAAAATCCTTGCCAGAGCGTAGGAATGCAATTCGCTGTTCCTCACGAGCATAGTCCTCGGCAGCATGGAGTCGCACTTCCACGGTTGAAGGTTTCCTTCTCTTCATCCAGTCTTCAGTTGGAATCCAATCCTTATCTCTTTCTGGTTCAGCATGACCTTGAGATGTTGCTCCGGGTCCAGATCGGAAAGCTGCATGGGTCGACGAAGACGAGGCTCCGCCAGTCGATGATCTTGGCATCTTCTTCGGTTGTACGCTTGAACTTGATGATTGTTGTGATGCCTTTGGCTGTGATCCCTCCGTAGGAGCGGATGTACTCTGGGCACTGGGTCCAGTTGATGTGTCATCATTCACCCATGAAGGCTCCTCATTGTTCCAGAAGTCAACTTCGTCGGGTCTTCGTCCATCTTTGAAGTTCAGGGGGATGTCCCAGTCATCGAAATTGTGCATGTTGCCACCTGTTCCAGCTTGAGTATCGGTCAATGATGTTGTAAAATCTTTGAGGGAACTATGGCAAGCATGACGTTTCTCTTTCTCGGTATATCTGGCCCCTTCATCGGCAATTGAGACGTTGTATCCATGCCCAATCAGGATTCCCAAAGGAATGTCAAAGGCCTTGAGGATCGAGAACTGTAGTTCGGACAATTCTGCTACTCTTGGCAAGTTTCCATCTCCTCGGGCGCTGGTCTTGTGTCTCTCAAGTGTCGTGCCGAGGGCTAACAAACACAAGAAATGGTTCTGGGCAGCACTCCTCCCTTTCGGCTGATTGGTTTCAAAAGCAATTACATCCTTCATCACATCCTGCAAGATGATCTGATCTGATGGGTTCTGCTCATTGTGATACCTCAGTGCATGTCCTAGGTGCCTCATCTGGACTTCAATCATGTGCTTCATTGCTTTTCGATAGCTGTCATTGTCAGATGGAGACTTCGGATTTACCTTGGTCAACTCGTCCATGACTTTGAAGTACTCAGCTGTCCTTGTCACAGCTAACCATGATGTGGCACTCGGATCTGTGTTGAATGATGGTGTTCCTCGATAGATTTGCTTCATGCTTCGGATCTTCGCCTCAGTTTCGGCTGCAGTGGCTTGATCATCAAAAGGTTCGGGAAAATGTCCTTTGGACAATACGATCCAGAGCTCATCGAGTCTGTCATAGATCTCCTTGTCCATGAAGCGTCCCACAGTCGCATCTTCGAATGGGCATCTGCTTGCAAAGACTTTCACGAATCTCGATCCCTTTGACAAAAACTCCCATCCTGAACACCCCTTCTCGATGTCCTGCGCTCTCTGCAACAACTTGTAGGCTACCTCCAGGGCTTGTGCAGTGGCTTCACTGGTGTGTCTGGAGTTTGCAAAGTATGCTGAGTAGACAACTGCAGGCGGCATACCAAACCTAATCCACTGGTTGGCTGTGTCTTCATCTGAGATCAGTCGAAAATTCGAACCTCGGGTGTCTCGGAATGGTGATGGAGTCTTGGCTGCAATGGACCCTTCGGACAATCCCTTCAGCACCCGTAACGCAACGGTGATTCGGCTTCCGGCAAATTGCCCTACTGAGTTCAGATCTTGTGTATCGGCCATCCCGCTTTGTACAGAATAAAGTCGCACGGACCGTAGGTCTCGTGACAACTGTTCGAACAGCGAAAATAGTTGTACGAACCGTAGGTCTCGTAACAACCAGTCGGAGTCGAATTCAGAAAGCAGTAGACACGAAAATGAAAAGTGCCACGATGAAAGAACCGAAGTTGATGTCAATCTCGAAAAGCACCAGTGCAGTAGCGATCGCTCGAACGAATGGTCAATGGCGTCGAGCTCTCGAGTAGCACAAACGGATGTTGCCACCGACTTGATTGGGTGACTGCGGACATTCTCGGAATCACGAGACATTTCAGCTTTCAGTTGTTCATCACATGCAAGCGGCTTCCAACGTTTCATCACTCTGACGTTCACAAATTGACTATTCCTGATTACATGATCATTGATTCCATTCATGATTATCTTGGCTATCCATTTAGTGTAAACTTGAGTAATGCGAGTTTCCCTACCGGCACACTCTGCATGGTCATGACGGCGATCGCATCTTCTATGAAGCTTCGGAAAAGATACCCCCCATGAGACAATCTTCCATGGTTTCTTGATTGGTTTGGGAGTCTCTTGGAATTGTGATTTCAAGCCATACATGCATCCATCAAATTTGTGCTCATGAGATACGGTTCCTTCCACAAGTTCTGTCATTCTACGGTCCTTCCAGTAGTCACAACCTCTAGGCAACTCAAGCAAGGCTGGTGATCCCATGTTGATAAGTTCACTTAGCACTGATGCAAACACTTCCCACATCGCCCAGAAGATCTGCTTCTTTGCTTCGATGAGTTGTGTTGTTGCTTCGCTCACCCATCGGTTGATTCGGTTCCATGGTGAACCGCCTGTACATGGACCTGCAAAGAACACTGAATCAAGTTTGGTCCGAAGGCATCGCCTTGCTTTACTGATTCCGTACGGAGAGAGCATGTCGTCATCTTCAGTGATTGGCACGACATGAAACTTCATTTCGTCTTTCATTTTGTTCTGCAAGAACGTAAACCAGTTTCTCTCTTCCGAACATAACAAGACGAAGCATGGGACTGCTTGAGGAACTTCGATCAAATTGATTGCAAGGGAAAACTTCGCATACTTTGACGTCATCATGTCACAAGGTGATTTGGAAAATTGAAATTCCAAAGTTCTGTTTTTCTTTTCTCTCCAAAGGATTACCGACACTTTGGGATGGTCAACCTCATGTTTGCCTACTTCAATGTGATATTGATAGGGGACAAAAACATCAGTGATGGGAATAGTTTTCACGTCATTGCAATTGGTGCATAGCGTGATTACTCCCTGACTCACTTTACAGTTCTTACCTCCATCGATCACTTCAGCATTGGCGAGCACCTTGAATGTCGATTTTCCAGTCCAAAATTCATTCAACTTGTTCGTTGATTCATGATTGTCGCCCTTGAACCTCCATATGTCTTTGATCACTCGAGTATTGGTTTTGAACTTTTGTTCAGTTTCCCTCTCATCACATATGATCCTAGGGTCACAAGGACAGTCTTCGCAATCCTGTGGTACAAAGTTTTGCCTTCTTGGCGTTTTGTGAATTCGGATCAATGTCTCTTTCCCATCCCACTGCCAATGGTCTTCATTTTTCTTACCTAACACTTGGGATTTTCGGGTGGATTTTACAAACGGAATGTTATCATTGATGTCCAATTCCGGATGCGTATGACATAGGCCAGGTGTTGAAGTGGACTGTAGGTGTCCCTTTCCTTCACCCTCACTACATCCTTCACCCTCACTCCCCCCATGAACAAGGCGCATAAGCGTATTGATCACACGTGTGGCTGGCTGAAGGCACTGGTGAATGGATTTCGGGTGTTGAGACGGTGATGTCTGTGCATCTAAAAACAAGGCATCAACCGAGAACATCAGCATTGGTGAATCGGTCAGATGCTGTACACGGTCATGTTGTGTTGACGCACACGAGTCACGTAGTGATCTCGAGTGGGCAGGCGGGGCATGCACGTGCTTTGACGACATCACCCGGTGGGTTGAGGTCGTTGAAACGGATTGTGAAACAGTGTCCGGGATCAACGGCTGCTTGTTAGGCGAATGATACTGAAAACACGCTCGTTCAACCCACTTATCAAATCTGATGGCCTGCTCGGGTGGAGATGCACGGTGTTCGACCTTTGTCCAGGTACCATTGAGAAGAACCCATGTGGATCTCAATACATCTGGCGGCACAATCAGGCCGGGCGGCCTAGGACGATAAAACACCGGTTGCTTGACGACAAAAATGGGATCCATACCTGGCAAGTATTGTAGCTTCTCTTTACTAGTCAAACCCTTCCTATACACTTCTTTTGGCAAAATAGGGGTTTCCGTGTATGGGAAGTTTGGGATATCCTCGGTTTTGGATTGGAAAACTTGTCGAGTAGTCATATCGACATCGGTGCTTGGCTGCAACATGTCTAAGACTTCTTTACTCTGCAAGTCCTGAGGTTCCAACAAGTTGATTAGCATACAAGCTTTCTTCCATGCCATGGGATTCTTGAATCCTTTAGTATGGATATCGGCTGCCATTTTGGCTGTAATTTCATAGATCAATACAAAATGATCCTTTTGGAAATGTTCATGCATGGAGGCAATGGAAATACCATGTGTGCGCTCCAAATGACGCATGGTTGGATTCCGTCCTGATCTGACAACACCAATCATACCTTGATTATCGTCATGAAACAGGAGTTGAGGAAAAACTTTGGCTAAGACTTTCCACAGACTTAATGCGGGGATTCCTAGAGTCCTAAGTGCAGTATCTGCAGCCACAATTTCAGCTTCGGGGGTAGAATGACTAACACACCCTTGTCGCTTACTTCCACCAGCAAGTGGGAATCTTGTGAACTTACCTTGGACTTGTAAGTGCGATCCTGAAGTTGATCTCAAGGATTGGGCACATCCAGCGAAATCCGCATCTGCAAATAGTCCTAATGATAAATCTTCAATTTTGTCTCCGACCCATCCTATCATTTTGAGGGACAATGTGGAATTAACATAACACATTAGGTGATGAAGACGGGCGTCATCATCCTTCGTCCATTTAGTCACATTACGTGCTAATGCATTGATGGATCTCAACAGGTCAAACCGCGCAATGCGGGCTGCATAAAGCAGCTTCATAAGCACACTAGCTGCATGCGGAGCTAGATTCCCACGGCTCAGCGTCTCACTGTCTTGGCCAGGACGTGAGTTGCCAGTCTCGGAGAGAGCAGGCATATCTGGATCGAAGGAATGTGCACACCAAGGACACTCAACTTTGCGTTTTCCATCGGAAGGAGCTCGATACGGGCTGCTTTTCGTTTCCTCTGGAAGGCTTGGAGTTGATACCTTTTTCAATTTTGTGTCCTTACCAATGATGTCAAGATACTTTTCCACCGATAACTTTAACAATCCTTCCATGTTATAAGTTATGGTCTTGACTTTCTTACCATTATGCAATTGGGTCTCACCTTGGGATAAAACACATCCTAAGTAAAGTCCCAAGTCGGTTTCGGGTTCAATGCGCAGAACAGTGCGCAGCATTTCCCAACCTTTGGCCAGATTTTCGGAGGGCCCAGCAAGCTTAAGGTCATCCACATAGATTACCAACAGCAATTTGAGCTCATCATGAAAATACATAGAAGGCCATTCCTCTCCAATGGGCTTAAAACCAATTTCTTGAACTTTCTTGTCACAATGTTGTTCCCACATCGTGCCTGAATCAGGGTGTCCATACAGGGCTTTGTCGAGTCTTACGACAGGGCGACGGAACTTCCAATACTGTATCTCCGGCGGCCATGCATCAGTGGGTAACTCCACCCAACACAAAGGTCCCTTCAACTTAGCCTGGATGTAAGCCTGAATCGCATCTGCCAACTTGACGGAGTGCCCAGGAAGACATCCGTAAAAATCTGCCCATCGTGAGGCTTCGAAGGAAGCAGGGGAATTTCCCAAGTCTTGGAAGAATGCTGCCTCCCAATGCTGATTCTTCACCTGATTTCCTAGCAGAACGCCTCTTCCCTTGAATTTTCGTCCAGGATTGTCTTCTGACAGCTGGTAATTCTTTTCCACGCATATGCCATGGACCCTGGCCATATGTACTTCCTTTTTGTTCTTCTTGGCCTCTGCAACAACATCGTCGTATTCACGAACCATTGTAAAGTCGAATACCTCTTGATCACGAAGGCCTTTCCACTCCTTGAGCATTGCCTCTTTGGCCTTTGGGTTAGACTCAATCTCAGCTCTGCCCACAGGTCGTGAAACCATTGCGTTGAAAAGTTTGCTTCCAAGGCCTTCTGATGATATCTTGGTTCGGTGACTTTGATTTGATGCAGAAGTACACGGCATAGTTGGGAAAGGAATGTATTCATCATCATCAGTGGCTATGTTCTTCACGTTCTTGACGTTAACACATTTGCCATTTTTGATCATTGTCGACTCTCCTGGCGTAGCCATGGAAAACCTCGAAATCTCACCTGACAATGTGCTCCAAACTTCACCACTCCACGATGCTTTTGGGCCACGTCCTTTCTCGACCTCCGACCATTCATCCCATTCAGTGAGATATTCCTCGTCGTCCGGGACGTCAGTAGAAGCATCGGAACATGGACTAGCATCAGCATTCCTCTTCACTTTTCGACAATCAATGTATCGTCTTCCATGTACATCGTCATCATCGACTATGTCGTACAAATCAAGATACGTACTTGTACATGTGATAGGTAAGGTAATTTTGTTCTTCACAACTTCACCAACACCTGCATCGGATTTCTTTGACTTTGAATGAGAGTCATCCTTCTTACTTTCATCACCACCTTCATCGTCCTTGGACTTTGGCTCGTCCTTGTCTTTCTTTGAATCTTTCTTCTCCTTCTTCGTTGCCTTCTTCTTCTTTTCTTCGACCAATCTTTTGGCTTTGTCATCGGCCTCTTTCTTCTCCAACTTCTTCTTCTCGGCTTTGAGGATGGTATTTCGGTCAGACTGAGAGAGTTTACGCCATTCTTCAGGAGAATAGGTCCCTTTGGGACGCAATGACGTTCTGAACATTCGTCTACCGTCATCTCCAATCTTGTATGGGTAACCCTTGACGTTCAACTTGACCTTCTCACCATCGTCATTGAGGTATACCTTCCCATCTCCAGCCTTGCCCTTCTTCCAATGGTCTGGTTGGGCATCGATCAATTCCTGGAGAGTCATCTCTTCTGGATCTTTGTCTTTGTCGAAGACATCCTCGGAGTCATCAAGAGGCTTCTTTGAAACTTTTCCACCACTTGGTCCAGGTCCACCGTCGTCTCCGTCATCAAGCTCATCATCATCTTCGTCATGGTCATGTTCTTCGTCATCTCCATGAGGCACTTTGGAGGGATCGCCATCGAGGATTCCTCTTTCTTTCATTCCTTCCAATGTGGTGTTCACCCTCTCATATTCCTGCTTGCATGGAAATGTCAATGGAGTGACCATCTCGACCTTTTCAGTCAAATGAGGTTTGAGAAGACGATGTTCAGGTTTGCTAGCATCGTCACCAAGATTTTGATGTACGAATTCACTCAGAGGCCATACTTTGTATTGTCTTGACCAATGCATCCCTGGACCAATGTGATACCCTGCAAATACTCCTGGAATAGAGTCAGGCCCGAACTTATGAAGTTGTCCTGCTTCTCTGGTCTTCGGAGGCTTGTAGTTCACACGAGCACCATAGGGGATGAGTTTGCCAGAAAATTCAGATCCATGGAGTTTGCACCAAGCGCTCAAATCATCATCGTTGGGTTCTACGTTGAGTAGATGACATACGCAAAGGATTGCTGTTCTCCAGAAACATGGTGGCAATCCAGCTTCCAAAAGGCATGTAGAAGTAGCTGTGAGAATAAATTGGTTCGTCCTTTCGGCAATCGAGTTGGTTTGAGGTCTTCCAGGCAACGAATGATCAATTGGTATCTTCATCTCATTCATGGCTTCAATGAATTGAGGAGCATGATCAGAGTAGGCCTGTCTAACCTTCTTGGCACCGATGAACTGTTTCACTGCCCTAACTACATCGTCTTTGGTCATTCGATCAGATGGATAAGCACCAATGATTCCTGTATAACAGTCTCTGACAACCAACACTTCCTTCTCGAGGACCAACACGTCATCATGGACTTTGGATGTGTCCACCGCATCAAAGGTAATGAGGTCGCCGAACTTCTTGAGTTCCCTCTTGTATGCACCACGACGAGTCTTGAAATGCTTCATCTTTGCTCGAATGCATGAGTCGCAATATGGATTCTTGTACCTGTGGGTCAACTTGTGATTCAGGCTATTAGCTTCTCTCTTGAGTGTTCCTCTTTTGGCAACCCTAGATTCACCTTCAACAACATCGATCTCGATGTCATCTTCATCACCTTCAGCGGCATCTTCAGGAGCACCATGACCATCATCTTCAAAGTCAGTCTCGTCTCCAGGAGGCTCGTCAATCGGAGTTCCTGGTTCGTACTCGCCGCCCTCAGGTGGTTCTTCTTCTTCTTCTCCTGGGGTTGCTGAATGTTTCTGCCGGTTCATTGCTCTTTTCTTCTTCTTCACCTTGAGCTTCTTGACATATCGGGAACAGTTGTGATCCTCAGTTGATGTCTCAAGACCACTTTCTCCATCGAGATGTACTCTTCGTGAGGGTTGACCAACATCATCAATGTCGTTGAAATCATTGACTCCGATTTGAGGATGTATCAATATGTCATGGATCTTTGATGCATGATGACATCCATGAGGAGTGCATTCGTAAGTTCCAAGATCAACGTAGGGGATGTTGTCATGGATTGTCAAATCGATGCGTTCTCCATTCTTCGTAATCATGAAAGGCATTTGACCAGATGGCCATACAAAGGAATATCCTTCTTCCATGCATCGTTTCCCAAGAGACATCACGGACGGAGTGTCGTCCAGTACATAGGCATGAGAGGTCACATCAAAGGTTCCCAGGTCAATCTCTGCTTCTGTCTGAGTAGCAGTTGAACCGTTGGCTGTGTGGAACATGATAGGATCACAAGTTCGCTGCTTCAAGTTCATCCTTTCGGCTTTCCTTGCAGAAATCAGATCATGCCCGCTGCCAGAATCCAGGATGAATCTACGATCTTTGGCTTGCACTGGTAGTGAAATGCACATTATGTTCTTGGACTTCATGAGGGAGTTTCCAACTTCGTGTTCAACAAGCTCTTCAATAAAAGTCAAGTCATCACGATCATTGTCCAGTTTGATCAACATGTCGAACTTGGGGCCAATAATGATTCTAACTTCATCAACAAAACGATGGAGTCCACATCTGTCCATGATGATAGCCTTGGCCCGTGCTCGGACTGAACCGAGGGTGTTGTCGGACTTGGATTGATCGTCGGTCAAATCATCGACTTTCCAGAAAACATATTGCTTGTTGGGGTCACGATACATACGTTTGGGTAGTCCCTCCTGGTAGTCCTCAATGTCGATCTCGTGCACCTCAGGTTCCAGATCAAATGAGATCCTGCGATCATCAGAAGACTTCTTTGCACTGGCTATCCTCGGTGAGGTATAATCCATAGAATCTTCATTGTCGCTATCAAAGAAGGAATCAATGGTAATGGGAGTCGCTTTCTTCTTTGGTGTCTTCTTGCTGGTTCTTTCTGAAGATGCTGAAGGCGATCGATCTGCATGTAGGAATTTGCACTTGCTTCCGAACTTGCAGGTACCCTCTTGCCAATTCCAACATACCTTCTTTTTGGGTCCAGCTGAAGATGAACTTCCTCTACCTTTCCCTCTTGATGAATCTCGACTTCCGCTTCTGCCTTTCTTACCTTTCATCTTGGCATCATAGACCTTCTGAGAATGACTGTAAAGACATTTGTCACCTTTGTTGCATCCTCCTTTATTGAAGAAGTAGTTACAGAAAATCTTCTTCTTGTCAACGGGTGAAGATGATCTTCCCTTCCCACCTTTGCCTTTCTTGTTGTTCTTGTCAGCATGGGATTTCGGAGAAGGTGTAGGAAGTACCGATGCAGCTTCACTCTTCGCTTTCGCCTTAGGACGTTTGGGAGGATCACCTGTAGACGATGCAGCCGCTTCATTCTCCTTCTTGGTCTTGACGGGAGCGGCAGGCTTGTCTGCATCTTCTAAGGCAGGTGTCGTCTTGTTAGAGGACAATGACAGTTTCACTGCACGTTCTCTATCTTTCAACAGTCGTTCTTGCTTCCCTCGTGCTATGTATCCCTTGATCATACCAGTTAGGTAAGCATAGGTCTTCTCATGATGCCCTTCATCAAAGGTTTTGTATCGGTTGATATCGAAGGCCATAAGCTTTGAATGTTCAATCTTCCGGAACAACGTGTCACGCAGGGAATTGTTGGAAGGCAGATCATCATGTTTCATATTGTATACGATGTCAAGCCACTTGTTGTAGAAGGCCTCAAGTTGATCATCTCCATAGTAGTTGAACATATACAAATGATGGGCATTGTAGAGAACTTCAGTGTGGTCAGGTGACTTGAAGCTAATCAATATCATTGCAAATAGTTCTCGTCCCTTGATGAAGTCCCCACTTCTCCCATACAATTGGTTCTTCATGGACATGTCATACTTCACTTGCATGGACTTGTCCCCAGCATTGTCAATGACTTTCCTCAAGGCATTGGAGAGCTTGGCATCAATGGATTGGAATCTCACATCAGGAGCTTTGGCCAGCGCCTCCAAGTCAGGTTGATCTGCAAGACACGGAGCTAACCACGCCTTCCAATCTTCATAGTTTCGATCTCCACTTGCAACGCAAACTTCATGAACGACACTTCCCTTCCAGGATGAAAGTTCAGTGGTCTTAGGCCAGGGTTGGAGGCTGATCTTTTCGGCTTCCCTTAGAGATACAGATGACTTGGATCTATCCCTTTCAAGGTTCTCCAACTCCTTGACATTTGTGTTGTACTCGTTCCTGAGCTTCTCGAAGGCTTCAGCTTCTGCTCGGTATTCCTGCTCTTCATCATTGGCACGATCTTCAGCTTGAGAGAAATTGTTCTTATAGTAATCTTTACGGTCTTCCATCTTCTTCAACTCATCTTGAAGATTTCGAACTTCAGCGTTCCTCTCTTGCTTCATCTCGTCCAACTCTGCTTTCAGTTTGGCACACTTCTCTTCACATTCATTCCGAGGCATGGCATTACTGGGGTACCCATGTAATGTAGTCGGTCTATTCATTGATGAAGAAGAATGAGCTTGATTTTCCAACTTCAGGGCAGCAATGGTGCTCGACATCTCTTCTACCTCAGCGTAACGCTCATTGGCCAATTGATGCATCTCGGTCAAATGGCTTTCAGGAATGGAATAGTCAGTCGCACCTTTGATCACGAGTCTTCTGTCGTTCAACATCTTGATGGACTTACCTGTATCCCTGTGAGCACGCTCAAGAGAGTCCTTTTGGGCTTCAAGTTCAGTATGAAGGCGAGCAATAGCTGTGTCCCTGTCATTGATTTCATTGTGCAAACTGTCGAACAAGTTACTCGTCACATTCGGATTGTTGCTCATGTGATCGATCTTGTTCAGAGCATCTTGATATTTCTTACCAGTTTCATCAAAGTTTCGCTGGAAGACTTTGAGCAGGTCCTCAGTGTCAATGAGTTCAGATCTATTCTGCAAGTACAACTTGTCAACTTCGGCCTTGGATTCTTTCAAGCTGTCACGTTCACGCACGGCTTGCATGTACATCTCGTATAGAGGTCCTCCATGCGGTGATCTGCTTGGTGAAGATCTTCTGGCTTGTTGACAGGAAAGTTCATGATACTGATTCTTCGATTCAGTCAGTTGCTGTTGCATTCGATCTAAAAGACTTTGTTTCATGTGTAGTTCAGAACGTAGTCCCATTATCCTCATGTCCCGCATGCCACCTGATTCAGCTAGAGATTCTTCAGAAACCCTGTTCTCAGAAATCGCTAGTCGGGATTGTAAGTTCTCACTGTGGATCACCTGTAATCGAAGCTGTGATTCTTCCAAAGCTAAGTGATGTTCACATTCTGCATAACGGTCATGTTCAGATCTTATGTTACTACGGAACTCCTTCATGATCTCGTCCCTCTTCATGTCAGCAGCATCTAACTCAGTTTCCAGTCGCCTGACATTCATGGCCATGGTGTGCTTCATCGTCTGGTTCTGATTGGCAACCTCGAGCATCTCGATCTGCAAAGCACATGTTTGGTCATTAGCATAGCCGACTGCTAGAGCTTCTTGCTTGGCATTCATCTCTGCGTTTTCCAGTTCCAGTCTGAGTTGATTAATGTGAGCATTCGCGTCAGTTCCCACATGTACCATAATTGCGTTTGCTTGTCCCATTTGTTCATCGAATTCCGAACGTAGTCGTGAATATTTGAATTCCAAATGAGATGCAGCTTCATTCGACATAGTCTGATACCTTTCCAACTCTTCGATCCTGTAGGTCGCACCTTCATCTTCTTGTTGTGCAGCCTGTAACTCGAAGTTCAGCATCTGGAGTTGTTCGGTCATCGACATCATCTCTTGATGAGTGGTGCTTTCCAGGAAATTAAATTGTTGATAGGCATATGCTGTCGTCTCACTCAATCTTGCCTGAAGTACGGATTCTTCTTCAGTGGCCCTTTCCAGTGATGTTTTGTACTCAGTCAATTCACTCTGATAGGCAGTGAAGATGTCGCTACCACTTGACGGGGCGTTCACTTGCTGATAAGATCCTGTCCCTGATGGAGTAGCGTCCTGAATCGGTGAAGGCGGATTCGACGACGTAGTCTTTGCCTTAGTCCTTGGAGTCATCGGAGGCGACAATTGTCGTGCAGATGATCTTCTCTTTCCAGGTGTGCTGTCCCTATCTTCAATGGCTTGCATTGTCGAAATTTGTCTCCCTCTAGGAGCAACCAGAGGTCGCCTGGGTAGGCTTGTTCTCAATTCTGAGGCATCGCTTCCACCAGTGTCGATACTCTGTGAAGAATTTGACTGCGTGCCGGCAGCTGGTGCGACGGCATGTCCAGAGAAAGAAAATGCGTTATCGCTGCTATCCTGTTCAGTCATCTGTAAGGCCCGCGGCTACCCGCTCGTAGGCTTCGTAGGAGTCCTACGGCTGATAACCTGTGAATCGGAGGTTATCTCCCCGATTATGTGCTGTTGTTTGATCTTGAGGTTGATGTTCTCAACAACGACGACACGGGAATTGCAGTTTCAGCATGGCGGCGTTTTTCTCTTGGCACCTGCAGTAATCTTGAGCCAAAGGAGCAAATTGATGCACCCCTTGGCGGTGGACAATTAAGAGTTGAATTATATGGGAGTGTACAGTGATCCGTAGCCTACACTCCATTCGCAGTATATATGTATGTATATGTATGTATATGTATGTATATGTATGTATATGTATGTATATGTATGTATATGTATGTATATGTATGTATACGTATGTATATGTATGTATATGTATGTATATGTATGTATATGTATGTATATGTATGTATATGTGTGTATATGCGTGTATATGTATGTATTTGTATGTATATGTATGTATATGTATGTATAAGTATGTATATGTATGTATATGTATGTATATGTATGTGTATGTATGTGTATGTATGTACGTACGTACCTACGTACGTACGTACGTACGTATGTTATGTTGTATGTATGTGTGTGTGCATGTACGTATGCATACGTAAATGTATACGTATATAATGTGTATATATGCGTATATAAAATTATTTGCAGCTATAAAGTTGCGTATTGTTGCTCTGTGTGTGTATATGTGTATGCGTGTATAAGTGTATGCGTGTATGCGTGTATGTGTGTATGTGTGTGTGCATGCATGGATGAATGGATGGATGCATGGATGGATGGACGGATGGACTGGTGGATGGATCGATGGATGGATGGATGGAGTGATGCGTGTCTGTATGTATGAGTGTATGTATGTCTGTCTGGCTGTCTGGCTGCCTGCCTGCCTGCCTGCCTCTCTGTCTGTCTGTCCGTCCGTCTCTCTCTCTCTCTCTCTTTGTCAGCCACAATGTATGTGTGTCTATGTGTATGTATGTGCATGTATGTCTACGTATGTGTACGTATGTGTATGTATGTGTATGTATGTGTATGTATGTGTGTGTGTCTCTGTGTCTGTCTGTATGTGTATGTATGTGTATGTATATGTAGGTGTATGTATGTGTATGTATGTGTATGTATGTATGTGTATGTATGTGTCTGTCTGTCTGTCTGTCTGTCTGTCTGTCTGTCTGTCTGTGTGTCTGTCTGTGTGTCCGTTTGCCTGTCAGCCACAATTTTTGTGTGTATGTGAATGTATGTATAGTATAGTGTATAGTGTGTGGTGTGTAGCAAATAGTATGTAGCATATAGTATACCACGTATAGTAATGATATAGTATATAGTGTGTATATGTATGAAATAGAAAGTAAATAGTATAGTATGTAGTATTTAGTATATAGTATATAGTATGGTATAGTAAAGTATAGCAAAGTATAGTATAGTTTAGTATAGTATAGTGTCGTATCGTATAGTATAGTATGGTAAAGTGTAGTAAAATATAGTAAAATATAGCAAAGTATATTGCATTTACTATATAGTATATCGTATATCGTATATTTAGTGAAGTATATAGTGTTTAGTGTGTAGTGTATGGTATATATATAGTAGAGCAGAGCATAGTGCAGTATAGCATCGCATATTATAGCATAGCATAATAAGTTGCGTATTGTTGCCCTGTCTCCTGACCCTGCTCACCAAGGTGCCGCAATCTTGTCACCCAGCACAGACATCACGGGAGAGGTGGGGCCAATGAAGGTGATGCCAAGTGGTTTCAGACGATCCGGAAGTTTGGGATTCTCCGAAGCATGTCCCCAGCCAGGCCATACAGCATCCACGCCTTGCGCGGAACGTTTCACAAGAACTTCCAATACATGCAAAAGCAGCATGATTCTGGTATGTTATATCTATACATCTATACATCTATATGTCTGTATGTTATATCCATATGTCTATAGATCTATATATCTGTATGTTATATCTATAAATCTATAAATGTCTATAAATATCTATATATCTATAGATTTATATATCTATATTATATATACATCTATACATCTATACATCTATGCTTCTATATATATCTGTATGTTATATCCATATATATTTAAAGATCTATATATCTGTATGTTATATCTATATATCTACAAATGTCTATAAATATCTATATATCTATATATGTATGCATCTATGTATCTATATATCTAATCTATATATCTATATGGATAATTATAGATATCTATATCAATATCAATATCAATATCTATATATATATATCAATCTATACCTACTTTGAATTATACAAATTTGCCACATGCTTTGCAACCAGTCAACATGTTACATGACAGTATGTGCCACAGCATCAGCCAAACAAGACTTCTTGCCGACTTTGACTTGGGCCACGCGACCCATGCGGCCCATACCCGGTTTCCTAGCTTTGCGCCTTGAGACTTGGCAACATCCACAATGAGGTCAACATTGGCATAGTTGTTGACGTTTTTTCCTCCAGGGACTTCAACGTAGGAATTTGCCAGTCGAATGAATTCGGCATTTGCCTCCAAATCCTCGGGAGTGGCCATGACGACGAATTCAAACACATTGTCAGAGCCTAGCTCCAAATATGACCATTGTCTCAAGGAAAGAATGGCCTTTGTTGCAGCCATACCGTTGTTGGCAATGAGCAGTTTGCGCAAAACGCGCTCACCTTCACGGTCCTTCACATACTGCTCAAAAAGCTTTGCTGGCTCAACTGCATTGGTTGCAGCTTTCTCCAAGACAGTAGATGTACTCAAGCAAGTAGTGCTACCAACGCTACCTTTTCCACAACGTTTTTTCGCACCATGTCCAACAGCAGTAGCAACCCCTGCCAAGATGGCCGCCGAACCAACACCCGCACCGACTTTTTGATTCCGTGTGTCAGGCGTGGAGCTCGGCGGTGTCTCAGGAAAAACCCTTGAAGGCGTCACTCTTTGCGAAGCGACATGTCCGGCATGTGAAGCATAAGAAGTCGCAGTGAAGCCAGTGAAGCCAACTTCATGGGCGACAGATGCGGCACATGGCACCGCTGCAACTCCAGCTGCCGCAGCTGCCACAGAAGCCAACTGCCTTCGTTTGGTGCCACCTCTTTTGGCCATGGCGACGCGTGGTCCTGGTAGCTACACCCACCCTGCTCTCAAACTGCGACGAACCATGGGGCAGAACAGGTGGATGATCCACGTGAATCCCTCAATCCTCCAAGACACACAGTCTGCACCATTGACATTTGAATTTTGTAACCTTTGAAACTTTGTTTTGGCGCAAATTCCAAATCCAGCGGCAACATGTGGCATACGATTCAATTTCGACCTTCACCATATAGACCAAAAACTCCTCTGTTCAAAAAACAAATCCACAAAATCTTGAGTATACAGCTCAATTTGTTTAAAAATATGAATTCGTCTGCACAGATTTTGGCTCAAAAGGGGTGGTTTTGTGTTTTGCATCCTGTCCCAAATCTTATTAATGACTTCGAATCATTTTACTTATCATCAGGATTTTTGGATGCGGATGAGTACCGATGATGCCTACGCCCAGGCCCTAGCCAAAAGCATGGTCCTGGATATGTTTTGCAAACATTTTATGCACATGCTTGCCTGCGCCGGACTTTCTCCCTGACGCCACAGGCTCAGTGCGATAGCGTGCACCCCGCATGTGTGTCCCCTGCACGCACGTTCTTCCCAAAGTTGGTCCATGCAGAAGTCTTATGCTGAGGCCCAGCCGGATTGTCCTGTCTTGCAGAATCCCGCTCACTTGGCCGGCAAAGCATTCGTTCCACTGGTGTGGCAATATAATATGGCAATGGCAGTGCAGCTGTCACTCTCTCTCAGCTGTCTTGGCATTCACCCTGGACCACCTGGCCTTTTGTACTACACAAACAAGGTCTATGTCACGGTATCTTGAAAAAGAACTTCAGGGACATGAATCAATGTAAACCTAAAAAAACCTCCTTCCGTCTTAAAAGTGATCCGAACCAACAAAGTATGTCCAAAGTTGCCTTCCACGGTTTTGTCGAACCCTGTTTCCTTTATTGAGTTCATCTGTCTTACGCCATTGAACCTGTGGCACGAAGACCACCAGGGTATACATTTGGGAGGCCCAAAACACATTTGAAAAAAAAAAATATGTGGGTGCCACTTTCTGAAATCTAGAACGCGCATGTGGCACGAACTAAGCCATTATGACACATATTTTCGAACTGAACTAATTCACGAACATGCAAACCCTGGAACCACACCAATCACAAGTAAATAGGGAAATATAGCCTCGCAGAAACTTTCATCACCTGTTTTGCCGCCGGTGTCATTGCTAGTTTGTCATGGCAGCAATAGCAAGTCTCAAAGCGCTGCTAGCATACACCGCTCATACGTACACTGTGCAATAGCATGTCGCAGTCGCTTTCACCATGACCAAACATCGGCGGGCCAAAAACAAGAAAATCCTAGTCAACGCATGCATGCCCCAAATTTGGAAAATCCGATGATCGCATGCGTTTGCGTAAGAAAAACATTCGGAATCATTCTGAATCACGTTTGGATTGTGGGAATGCCCTGCGTTGCAATTCCTTTCCACCAGGAACACGAAACAAAAGTCCATGTTTGATTACCCTTTGGGTTCAAAGTGGGCTGGTAAATTTCGAAGGGGCGTTTTGGGGGTGGTTCTCGTTGCATTTTTCAACCCTGTCCACCAGGCATTGGGGATTTAGTCTCATGATGGAAGACCGTAAAACGATTGCAAATGGTTTTTCGTGTTTGTGCCACGCATGGGCTGCCCAAGGCCAAAGGGAAATGGAAAACATTGTTGCGCCCTTGGGCAAAAAATCGATGCAAGTTAAAGGAGACAAGCTGGGAGACATGCTGGTAAACAAGCTGGAAGAAGCTGGAAAACAAAGAGGCCACACCGGGTCTGACTTCCCCTACGGGTTTTGTCATGACATTGCCAAATGTTTTGACTCTGTGGGCTCGGCTGTGTGCGTGGAAATCCTCCGTCGCCTGTCCGTCCCCAAGCGCATTTGCGACCTTCTCTCCGCTCAGTAGTCTGTTCATCAGTGGTGGGTCAGCTTCGGCGATACAGTTTGCCCCCGGCCTGTCATCAGTCCCCTTGGTTTGCCTCAGGGCGACCCCTGGTCGCACTGCGCCTTGACCTTGTTTATGTTGTTTCCCCTTCTTCGTCAACATCGTCCTACCCCCGGCTCTCGCAATTTTCTTTTTTCCCCCGAACACTGTGGCCACACTGAGGCGTTCTTACGGCAAGTCTTGAGGGCCGGTGAGTTTAATCGGGGTGGTATCCGGCGCGCTCGGCATTTTCCCTATAAATTTCCACGTCCATGTGCATTTCGACTGCGCATGCTCGCGCGAAACGAGGGTTGCGGTCGAAGCGTACGGCAGTTTCCCACGCGAATTTCCACACAAAATGGCTCTCGTGAAATGTCCATATGCATTTCGACTGCCCAGCCTCTCACAAGACAGGTGTCGCGGTCGAAGCGTACAGCTGTAAATTCCCTGTAAATTTCCACGCAAAATGACTCTTGTGACATGTCCATGTGCATTTAGACTGGCGCAGGCTCGCACAAAGCAGGTGTCGCGGTCGAAGCGTACAGCTGTAAATTTCCATATGAGTTGCTCTTGTGACATGTCCATGTGCATTTCGACTGCGCAGGTTGGCACAGACATCTTGCCACGAGACCTCTGATAGGGAGCTTGTACAGAGATCTTGCCAAGAGACCTCTTATGGAGATCTTGTTGAGGGATCTTGCCAAGAGACCTCTTACGGAGATCTTGCCAACAGAGCTCTTGTAGAGTTCTTGCGCAGAGATCTTGCCAGAAGACCTCTTATAGAGATGTTGTACAGAGGCCTGGTAAAGAGGGCAGCGATCTAGTTCGGAGGTCTTTTGTGCAGAACTTGAACAAAGATCTTACTTTGAGATCCCTCACAGAGATCTTCTATGGAAATCTCTTACAGAGAGATCTCTTCAAGAGTCTTTCCTTGAGACCTCTTTTAGAGATCTTGTACAGAGATCGCCAAGACACCTCTTACGGAGAACTTGCACAGAGACACTGCATAGAAATCTGTTGTAGAGATCTTGCCAAGAGGTCTCTTACATAAATCTTGCCGAGATGCTTGTACAATATTTTCATAAAGAGATCTTGTACAGAGACATTGTATAGAGATCTGTTGAGATCTTGCCAAGAGACCCCTTTTTAGAGATCTCGTACAGAGATCTTGTACAGAGATCTTGCCAGGACACCTCCTATGGAGACCTTGTACCAAAACATTGCATAGAGATCCGTCGCAGAGATCTTGCCAAGATATCTTACCAACAGAGCTCTTAGAGAGATCTTGTACAAAGATCTTGCCAGGTGACCTCTTTTGGAGACCTTGTACGGAGACCTGGTGAAGAGAGCAGCGATCTTGTTCGGAGATCTTTGAAAGAGAACTTCTGCAAAGATCTTACTTTGAGATCCCCCACAGAGATCTTCTATGGAGATCTCTTATAGAGAGATCTCTTCAAGAGTCTTTCCGAGAGACCTCTTATAGAGATCTTGCACAAGGATCTTGCCAAGACACCTCTTACGGAGATCTTGTACAGAGACATTGCATAGCAATCTGTGGCAGAGATCTTGCCAAGATGTCTCTTACATAAATCTTGCCAAGATAACTCCTCTAGAGAGCTTGTACAAAGATTTCATACAGAGACCTTGTACAGAGACATTGTATAGAGATCTGTTGAGATCGTGCCAAGGGGCCCTTCACAGAGATCTTGCCAAGAGACCTCTTATAGAGATCTCGTACAGAGATCTTGTACAGAGATCTTGTACAGAGATCTTGCCAGGACACCTCCTATGGAGACCTTGTACCAAAACATTGCATAGAGATCCGTCGCAGAGATCTTGCCAAGATGTCTCTTACAGAGATCTTACCAACAGAGCTCTTAGAGAGATCTTGTATAAAGATCTTGCCAGGTGCCTCTTTTGGAGACCTTGTACAGAGACCTGGTGAAGAGAGCAGCGATCTTGTTCGGAGATCTTTTAAAGAGAACTTGAGCAAAGATCTTACTTTGAGATCCCTCACAGAGATCTTCTATTTTCGGAGATCAATAGATTGCTTGAACAGAGATCTTACTCTTCCAGACCCCTTACAAAGATTTTCTGCGGAGATCTCCGATAGACACCTTGTACAGATAGCCTTACACAGGGATCTTGCACAGCAGCCTCTACAGAGAACCTGTCAAAGAGATCTTGCGCACGATCTTCTACAGAGATCTTCACAAAGGGACCCTGCAGAATTTTACCTGCTATCTCTTCTTTTCACTACAAGGGTCGCTCTTGTCCTGCTAGCTTGCAGCCACTCATGCTTTTAGGTCCTGTCCGTCTTTTCCTTTAGAATCCTAACTACACACTGTTTGGGGTCTCTTGCCGGGACCGGACTGTTATTGCGCACAAGGTTCTTGCGTGCTGCTTTTGCTCCGTGGGAAGACTTGTCTCGTTTGTCCCGGATTCGTACGAATCACGCCAAAACCCAGGTTTGGGCACGTTCTGTTCACAGCTTTGTTTCTCTCGAAAACGCTGGGTTTTCTCCCTCCTTGAGTGTTGAAATCCGTGATGTTCCCATCGGCTTGTGTGGTCGTTCTGCGGGGTGTGATGGCCGTAAATGCTCGGACAAGTGTCGTCGCTTTGGCTTCCGCCTGGCTGCGTTGCAGTGCTCGCATTCCTTCAAATCCAACCTGGCTGAGGAAGAACATGAAGAACCAGTGACGATCATTCTCGACTTAGGGGCTGATGCCCCTGCCTTTCCAGCAACGTGGGCAAGCGCTGGAGTCAAGGCCAAAAAGGAACACTGGGAGGAGACTACAAGGCAAGGTAATCCCAACACTTGGACGAAGAGATGTGGAGGTCCATTTGAAGGGAAAACACTTTTTTTGGACCTCATTACATTTCTTTTGGACCTGGACACTTTTACTGGACCTTACTACAATTCTTTTGGAGATGGCTACCCTTCTTTTGGACCTGCACACCCTCCTGCTGGACCTCATCCTTCCCTCCTGCTCGACCTGGCCCTTTCCCAAACCATACCCTTTTCGGTAGATTCTACGGTTTCTGTCCAGCCGTCTGCATCGCAATTTTTCAGACAGTAGGGCGCTAGACCTGCGCTAGCATGCAACTGGGCAGGAAGTGCCATGTAGTGTTGTCCTCACAGCTTGAACCGACTTGGACACTCATCCTGGTGAGTTCGTTGCTGCTGCGAGGGGTATAGCCAGCCTGGGAGCCTTGAACTCCAACCTGTGTGACAGGAATGACAGTTACCCTGGCTGCCGTGCCTGGACGGTAGCGGGCTAGAGCCGCGCTAGCAGCGTCTGCTTCGCAATCCCCAGGATGGGTCATTGGTGAGTTCGTTGCTGCTTGCGAGGGGTATAGCCCGTCTGGGAGCCTTGACCGCGCTAGCAGCTAGCATCCAACATGGCAGGAAGCCTTTCCTGTACACGGCCTGCTCCCAAACCATACCCCCTTTGGATAGATTCTCCAGTTTCTGTCAAGCCGCGTCTTGATCGCAATTCTTCAGACACAGTTTTTGCATTCATCTTCTTGCATTCCAGCCGCGTCTACATGTCCATACGTCCTGTGACCGGATACTAACCAACGAGGTTACATTGATTTCGATGTCGACTCATGTGGCACCCTCAGCTGCGACCATTGCGCCCAGGAGCATCCCTCGCCGGTACATTTACACATCTGTCCATGACGGTCTTCGTTGCCTGCAGCCGATGTGGGTTCAATGTATAGGCTTCACCCGTCAACTCTCAGCAACTTATTGCGCTCATCTTGTTCTAATATCTAACTTTCTCTTCCCTCAATGTGCCTTTCAACTTCCTGCATGCATTTGGTTTCAATATCTCGGCTTCCCCTGTCTCTCAACAACTTCTTGCGCTCATCTGGTTTCAATATCTAATTTTCCCCCCTGTGCCTCTCATCAAACTTCTTTAACTTCCTGCATTCATTGGGCTTCAATATCTACACTTCCCCCGCAGCCTCCCCATAACTTCTTGCGTTCATGTTGTTTTAATATCTAAGCTTCCTCCCCGGTGCCCCACAACAACTTCCTGCATTCATCTTGCTTCAATATTCCCGGTGCCCCTGAGCAACTTCCTGCATTCATTTGGTTTTATATCTGGTTCCACCGTGACCTCCTAAAGTCCCCCCCACCTGTGCCTCTCCACAGCTTCCCGCATTCATGCGGTTTCAATATCTCTGCTTCCCCTCGTCTCTCCACAGCTTCTTGTTGGGTTCAATATCTAGACTTCCGCTTCTCGTCTCAGCAACTTCTTGCGTTCATCCTTGTTTCGATGTCTAGCTTTCCCCTCTCCCACCTGCCTCTTTCTCACCGATTTTCTGCGGGCACCTGGCTTCAATATCTACATGTTCCCCCGTTTCTCTGAACACCTTCTTGCATGCATCTTGTCTCAATATCGAATTCCCCCCACCCTCTTCTGGCATTCATTTTCGGGTCCCAAAAATTCCCCCTGCGTCTCTCAGCATTTTTTTGCATGTATCTTAATGTATCTTCATTTCGTTTCAATGTCTAGGCTTCACCCCTCATCTCTCAACAACTTTTTGCGCTCATCCTGTTTCAATATCGAGTTTTCCCTTTCCCCTATGTGCCCGTCAATTTCCTGCATCCATTTCGCTTCATACGTAGACTTCCCCCATTGGCCTCTCCACCACTTCTTACGTTTTTATTGTTTCAATACCGGAACTTCCCCGGCATCAACAACTTCTTGCATGCATCTTGTCTCAGTATCTAAATTCCCCCCACCCTGTGCCAGGTCAAAAAAACGTGCACGGGATCTAGCCCAATGTGAGCGCCTATAACAATGGAGTTTCCCCCCCCCAACCCTATGGAGGCAAGGTCCAGGAAGCAGGCGCACGGGTCCAAAAAACAGGAAACTGAGCTCAGAAACAATTAATTTGGCTGTCGAAACAAATTTCCCTGGGTCCAGCACAAATACATGCAGGTCCCAAAAAAATATCCCCACAGGGTCCAGAAACACACAAGCAAGTCCCCCACATTTTTTGTGACCCTAGGTCCAAAAAAAATTCTGGTTAGGTCCAAAAAACATGTACAGGTCCAAAAAATGGGTGCCCAGGTCCAAAAAACATGCATCCCCATTTGAAGGATCTACGAATCTACGAGGACGCGACATTTGCCTGAAGGAGCTAGTCACTATGGCATCTTACAGCCCAGTTTATGCTATGGGAAGCTCATGGAGGCTGGCTGGAGTTTGGATACATGTTCAACAGGTGCCGCACCAAGGATTCGGCACCAGTGCGCGTGGACAGCGCGAACTGGACATTGGCGATCGAAATCGGGAGCGAAGTGTTGCGCGAGGTTCGGCTGACCAAGCGGCAGAGGCCATCACCAACCAGACGCCTCCATTGGGTTTGCGAAGGGCGGCGACAAGGCGTCTGAGCGCGAGAGCAGCAGCTGCACAGGGGGAGGCGGGTGGCAACATGGTTCGGTGGTGTCATCGTGGTCCAAGGCCAAACGTGAAGCCGGTGGGGGCGAGGCGCATAACTTACGCGCACGCCGAAAGTTGCTACAAAAGAGCGCGCGTGGCAAGGAGAGCGGTTCCGAGGGCGCCCACTCGAGGAGGGTGGGATCCAGGGGTCCGTACGGCTGGGCGACGGGCAGGGTGAGTGAGTTGGTGGAGGGTGTCATCGGTGCAAGCAGTGCTTGGCAGGCACGGGAAAGTTCTCCCAGGTCGGGAAGGCGGGAAGCGTGTTCAGCGTTGGCCGCCTGTTGGGTAGTTGGGTCTGGTGGGGGTTGGGGGCGGTTGGGACAGCAGAGTCGGGATTCCTGGAGCAAGGCAAAGTGAAAGGCTTGGCGCAGGGGACCGCGGAGGAAGGGCGGGGGGAGGTGGAAGAGGGGGCAAGGTTCACGGCACGACGGCACGGCGAGGTAGAAATTGCGGGCGTCCCCAGAGGGATCGTCCCTTTGGGATATACTGATGGGATATCCCAATGGGATACTTCGTTCAATGCAAATTTCAGGATCCTAAAATGGAGGTACGTTAGTACCATATTTCATGCCATATTTTGACGGGATATTCCCTGAAATTTAGGCCTTATATAAGCCTTATATATGGTAGGTACCTCCAATTTAGGTTCCTGAAATGGCCATTGATTCATGGGATGTTGGAGGAAGTTAGTTGGTAGAAAACTTTGAATCGATCTTCGAGAATGTTTTTCGCCATAAATGGAATATTGATGGCACTTTTGTGAATTCTTTCAATACTTGTGAGGCATCTTGGGGACCCTGGACAGTTGCCAAGTTTGACATCTAACAAACTGAAATTGTTAATAGTTATAAATTATCGAAGGAAGTTTAGAAGTCAAACTTCCGACAATATGGACAGATGAAAAGCAGAGCAGGGAAGAGGCAGAGAGAAGAGAAAGATTAGAAGAAAGAAGAGTAGAAGAGAAATAGTAAGAAGAAAGAAGATGCAGATGCGTGAAAAGGTAGGAATGTCGACAAAGTGCACATCGTTGTGGCGCGAAGCACATTTCGAAGTCAAAATGTACAAAACACACCATGTTCGGACCACTTTTGGAGGTTGAGATGTCGAAAAAGTGCACGCCGTTGTGGCGTGCATTTCGAAGTCAAAATGTTCAAAACACTAGGTGTTCGGACCACTTTTGGAAGTTCAGATGTCGCTTCGCTACACTACACTACGTTACACTACACTACACTACACTCCACTACACTATACTACAGGACATTACACTACATTACACTACATTACACTCCACTACACTAAATTACACTACACCACACTACATTACACTACACTACGCTCCACTACACTACATCACACTACACTACACTACACTACACTCCACTACACTACATTACACTATACTACACTATCTTCCACTACACTTCACTACCTTACACTACACTACACTCCATTACACTACAACTACAACCACAACTACACAACTACACTCCATTACACTCCACTACACTAAATTGACACAATTACACTACACTACACTACACTACCCTACACTACACTACACTACACTACATTCCGCCACACTCCACTACACCACACTACATTACACTACACTACATTACACTGAATGACACTGCACCACAGATAGACAGGTAGACAGACAGACAGACAGACAGATAGATAGATAGATAGATAGACAGATAGATAGATAGATAGATAGACAGATAGACAGATACATAGATAGATAGATAGATAGACAGTTTTGAGCGATAGATAGATGGAGAGATAGAGAGAAAGAAAGAAAGAAAGAAAGAAAGAAAGAAAGAAAGAAAGAGAGATAGATAGAAAGATAGATAGATAGACAGACAGATAGATAGATAGATAGATGGCTAGATAGATAGATAGGTAGATAGAAAGACAAATAGACAGATAGACAAGTAGACAGATAGACAAGTAGATAGGCAGACAAATAGACAAATGAAAGAGAGAGAGAGAGAGATAGATAGATCGATAGAAAGATAGATAGATAGATAGATAGATGGCTAGACAGATAGATAGATAGATCGATCGATCGATCGATGGATAGATAGATAGATAGAGACGCTGCCATCATTGATTCACAACAATTTTCCTATTTTTGAAACTTCCGCCACCGCCTTGTGCGGTACTACTGGTAAAAGCCATGGCCCATTTAGTTCGATGATTCACCTATGAAAAATTGTGATTTTCCAGTTCGCAAAGTGTCAGTTTACCAGAGAGATCCAAAGGCTACATAGTTTGGTGCCGACACACAGCATAAACTGGGTCAACCCTGGATGGAGAAAAAATCATGTTTAACATCTGTTGCTATACATGGGATCTACATGATATATATATATAAACACATGGTATACACATTGTATATATGTCTTTACATACACTTTACAAAAGCGTAAACATCTCCCGGGTGTATGTGTTAGCATGCATATGTATATCTGCCGAGGAAAGACAAGAGGACGTGCTCCGGATGGAAAGCATCAAAACCAATGAGCTCTTGAACAAGGCTGGCAGGTCCATAAGGTTGGTAAACATGGCAAATTTATCACGAAAAAAACTATAGTTTTTAGGGGTTTCACCATGAAAATGGTTGGCTTAACTGAAAAACATTGGGATTTGGCCGCTAAAAAAAACGCGGGCTGTGGCGATGGGGATTTTTGATAGTGATTTATGATAGGATTTTTTTGTGGATAAGTTGGTTGAAATAAATTAGTCAACAAGTGGATCTGATATATCCTTTGGTACATTAACATAGCTAGTGAAAATAGCCATTTGCAGTTGATTTTTCCATTTAAAATTGCGATTTTCCATACTTATGTTAGTTTACCAGAGACTGTCTTTGGTTGTTAGATGGCGTGACAGATGCGAACATAAGCCAACTTATGATTGGGCGGCCCTTCCCGCACGTTGGCTGCAGCTGTGGCACCAATTCTCACGCATGGATGGTGGATATGATGGATGTGTGGGAAACAACAAAAGCAGAGTATGAGAACATCTGGCACCAAGAAAACAACGGATGTTCGCCTGGGGCAAGCATACCAAAAGATGTGGAAAAGCCATGGAAAAACCATGGTTGACCTAGGAAAATGATTTACAAATGGCGACTGGTGCGTTTCCACAGTTGTGACAGAGTTTGCAGGATTCTAACGGACAACTGGATCAGCCGGAAACAGTGGCCCAACATGTTCCCATGACTGAGGCTGAGATGACTTTAGGGGCAGATCGTGGACACGCATAAATTCATCCACATCAAGATTACCATTCATAATTGTTTTAAAAGGTGTCGATTTTGTTTTTAACCATATATCCTTGACATGGTTTATCCGTTTATCCCCCGGAAGTCATGGGAAGAACTATGATTTCAACATTTTTCCTATGATTTTCCAATTCCCAAAACCATCCATTGTTTCCAAGACGTTCGTGCAACGCCGTTGCAGCAGAGGTACACGGCGAGAAGAGCAGGGCAGAAGACGCAGGACTGCTGTGGCCGAGAACGGGTCAAACGCGCGCCTTGAAGGTGCGGTGACACTGATGGGCCAGGTTCCAGTTGGGGGAGTGGGCTCATGATGGCAACGGCTTCGACGTAGTGACCCAGCCGCGCTTATTTGGCCACGAGTGGGCATTCCTCTAGTGGCGCAATCAGTTCTGGCAAGGTTTCAGCAAAATCTCTGGTATGTGGCAGTCGCGGGCAAACAGGACAAGCTCGGAAAGGTTGTCCGGCAGAGCGCATGATGAAGATTCAGACACCCCCCAAAATACATGGGCAGACTCTCCTTTTCCAATGGGAATGACACCAGGGTGTCTGCCGCAGCACGATTCCAGAACCTTTCTTTAGCTTCCTGCGGGGATGTGGATGTTTTTCATTCTGTCTAAAGTGCAGCCATACCAATTGCTTTGGTCGTAAAGTGTCGCCATATGTTTCTTGTGACAGCAGCGCTTGGCATTTGCAGTGGCACGGCACTTTTCGGATCAATTTCGCGCCATTGAAGTGAAAAGGAATGAGGTGTCTGATTTTGTCATTGCGAGTTTTATGCATATTTGCGGCCATCATGAATTTTGTCCCTGCACGCCTTCATTCCTCCATGATAGGGCTTATGGCTTATTTGATGAGTGGAAATAATTTTTTATGAGCGATGTTTTTATTCTCACACGCATGACGTAGAAAATGTTTGGTATTATTTAGTGAACGTAGCGAACGGTGTTTAATATAATGCCAGAAGTCAAGAGTATGCCGAACTGAACCTTGCGGATGTGACTCGCCTTGTTGGTGTTTGGGTGTTTGTTTGGTGGCCTTTTGTGGCCTTGTGGGTTTTGGTTGTTTATTGTGTTTTGTGCAACGGCAAGGGTTCAGACGAAAAGTTTGACACCGACTGAAAGCCTTCTCTCACGGGCCCACCCGCCCTGGCCAGATGCGGCTGAGTTGTTTCTCACTCTGTCTAAAGTGCAGCCACCGCCATATCAATGGCTTTGGTGGCGTGGAGTGTCGCCCTGCGTTTCTTCTGACAGCAGCGGTTGGCATTTGCAGTAGCATAGCGCTTTTCGGATCAATTTCGAGCTATTGAAGGGAAAAGGAATGAGATGTCTGATTTTGTCATTACGGATTTTCATGCATATATGCGGCCATCATGAGTTTTGCTCTGCACGCCTTCATTCCTTCATGATTGGATTTAAAGCACGTCAAGCCCCGCCAATCCTCCAACATTCCATCACAACAGCGCTGATAGCCAGAGCCACATGGTCAGCACTTTTGACACATGCTGCCCAGCAAGCCTTTGCAGCAACCCTGGTTGAAACCCCCCCAGCCCTCGCCAGTCACACCAACACCGAAGGCAATGAACCAACTTTCAGCCAACTTCTTGCGGAAGCACCCCCCCCCAAACCCCCCCAGCCAGCCGGCTCCAAAAGGGTTTGGATTTATGCCCTCCCTAAAGCACATCTGGAGGCTGGCCAGTATAAAACAGTCAGCAGGGAGAGCTGGACTTCATGCGGAAAAAGGTGCGGAGGAGAAAAAAAAATATATATTTATATTTGATGAGTGGAAAATGTTTTTACGAACATCTTCTTTTGTTCTCACACGCCTGACATAGGAAATGCTTAATTTTGTGCAGATGGAAATTGCATGAGAGCCATTCTTTCTCAACATTTAGAACCAAAATGCCGCACACCCCGGATACCATCTCGATCGAACACTGGGCCGTAACACTTACCGTTGCTACTGCTACAGCTACTGCTACTGCTACAGCTGCTGCTACTACTGCTGCTGCTACTGCTACTGCTACTACTGGTACTGGTACTACTGCTACTGCTACTGCTGCTGCTACTGCTACTTCTAATGCTACTCGTGCTGCTACTGCTACTGCTGCTGCTAACACCACCACCACCACCACCACTACCAGTACCACCACCACCACCACTACCACCATCACCATCATCATTACCACCACCACCACCACCACCACCACCACCACCAGTACCACCACTACCACCACCACGACCACTACCACGACCACGACCACTTCCACTACCACTACCACCCGTACCACTACCACTACCACCACCACTACCACTACTGCTAATGCTACTGCTACTGCTATTACCTTTACTCCTACCACCACCACCACCACCGCTACAAGTACAATTGCAGCTACACAAAGCATTGTACCGCTACAAATACAAACGCAGCTGCAACTACAGCACAACACAACACAACACAACACAACACTACACTACACTACACTAGACTACGCTACACCACACTACATCATACTAATTACGTTACATTCCGCTACAATTGCAACCGCCACTACACTGCACTACGCGACATTACGGAACATCTACAACTACACCACTTTAGACATACAGCACACTAAAACTACAGCACAATATACCACGCTGCAGTACACAACGTTACAGTACACTACAATACACCATACGAATTACACCACACCACAACTACAACTGCAAATGTCACTGCGCTACACTAATTACACTACATTATAATTACCACTGACCACTACAACTCCACTACGCTACAAGTACGACTACGTCTCGAACTACGACTGCTCTACGCCACACTACATCCAGCAGTTGTGGTGAAGTGACCACTGCAATTATTGCAACCACTCCAAACAACACAACTCCAACCACCTTTCGGTCCATCAGTGGATTCGTTTTGCCATCTGTGAGTCACAACACGCAACCCTTCTTATAGGTTTCCTATTTTTGAAATTTCCGCCACCGCTTTGCGCAGTACTACTGGTATTTCATTATATTTTCCTTCTGTAACCCCACCACTTTGGAAGGAGGGGACCAAAAAAATGTAACATACAAACACTTTTTAAGATTGTCGAAATGCAGGTTTGGGAAATCGTGGTGCTACCCCCCCCGCCAAGCGCGCAAAGTACCATATGTAGCCCTTTATGGATCTAAGAAACTAAAACATGCAACGTTTTTTTGAGCGCTCTTATACCCACCAAGACAAGCCAACATACCTAGAGGAAATATGTTACCTCTCGCTTTGGCGTCAAAAGATCCTCCGCTCATGCAACATGCATTCATATTGGGAATTGACATCGAATTTCCCACAACATCACAAAAATTATACAGCGTGTCCAATCGTTTTTGTCAAAGCATTTCAGGGCCTATCATTCAATGATTGTGAATCCGTTGCAAATCACAGCCCAAGCACACCAACACAGTGATCCCCTACCCTAGCCCCTGCATCCTACACTGTGCATACGCATACATATACATGCACGCGCATTCGCAAATCACAAGGATCAACAGCTCGACAATGTAACATAGTCATTGGAGCCCGCCTAAACCCTGCAAAAAACACAGTGTTTCCCTACGCTTGCGGCTGCATCCTACATTTTACTAAACGCCTACGCGCATCGCAAATCGAACGATCAACAAGTCGAAAAGATAACACTGTCATGGGGCGCCTCCCAAACCTGCACAAACACAGCGTCTCTCTACCTAGCCCCTGCATCCTGCATTGTGCATACACATACATATCCATGTATGCGCATCGCAAATCGCAAGGATCAACGTGTCGAAAATGTAACATGGTCATGGGAAACCTCCCAAACCTTACAAAAACACAGCGTTTCCCTGCCTTAGCCCCTGCAGTTTACATTTTGGCAACCGCGTACGCGCATTGCAAATCGCAAGGATCAACCGCCCAGGTTGTCGAGGAGTTTCCAAGAGGTTCCACAAAAATGATATCGTTTGAAACCCACAGAGCAAAACATATCATCAGCTACCATCGGGCCCACATTGTTGTGCAATGAGCGGCATTGTCGATGTCTTCGCGTTTGCATAAATGAATATGCTCAAAAAAATACACATTTGAAAGAACATACGCAAACATACAATGAACAACAAGAAACGTATAAATGTGTAGTAACATATACCTCCCCACGTCTATGTTACATTTTCTTTGGCCCCTGTAACATCTGCTTGTTGGAGGGGTCCCCTTCCCTTACGTATGGTTTCCGTTTCATCGTATGACCAGGGGGACCTACATGTTACATTTGTTTAGGGGAGGGGGTTCCGCTTCTATGATAGCTATACAGGGGGTATGGGTCAAAAAACGCTATTGTATCTAACATTTTTGGGGTCCCCCAGGGGTTTTGGTAGGCTAAGGCGGTAACCTCTGTGTTGCATCATTTTTTGTGAGACGCGCGGGTGCCATTGATCAGCCGCAATTTCAATGCCTGCATCGGGCCATTGTTACCAAAAAAAAACAAAACACCCTGTCCTGGGTCGTGGGTTGTTGGAAGCCGGAATGTCGGCGAACGATGTTGGTTCACTTTGTGTTACAAGGTGGTTTATACACAATGTCAATCGCAAGGTGGAAACACCACCGCCTCCTGGACATGCCAGAGTTGTTCGGACAATGCGCGTGTACACTTGGATTGACGCCGGTTAGCGTTGCAATTGTTGAATGTTGAATTTATTTCACGTTCCTATTTGGGTGGACCATCGGTGCACATGCCATCAATTTGAAAGATGGCCATAAACCATTGTGTTGACCGGAAATGGGTTGGCGAAAGTCTTTCAACATTGTTTGCGGACGGAATTGCATACGCGGAAAAAAAATGTTAGGAAAGTTGTTTACGTGCCGGTGAGGCAGGTGGGAATACCAAACAACAATCCGTTTCATTGCGACCCTCGCGTCGTGAACGTAGAAGCGAAAGTGCCTGAACTTTTAAATTTGCAACAATTAATCGTCAACAAACGCGGGCAACCGAAAATATAACCATTCCTACCATGTTTTGAAACGATGTTGGTAAAAATTCCTCGATTAGATCTGCGAATTTACGGTAGGAAAAATGTCGGTTGCTGGAAACCAAAAAATTTGACGAAATGCTCTGAGATCTGTTTCTGGGTGATCCTGTTGTGCCATGTCGTCCGGCCAGTTTGTTTTGACATGCATGGACCACAAATACCACAAATGAGTTGAAATTAGCTATTGCCAAGCTGCGTGCGATAAAGACGGTTTGGTCGCACAATTTCTGTTCAGCCTTATCGATATTGCTACCTTCGCGACCAGTTTATTTTAACCTGGGCCGCCTCAGCGGATTTGTTGGGAGTTTTTCTCCTGTCGATTTTTCTCGTCTTTGGTTTCTCCTTGTCGATTCTTCCTGAGGGAGAAACAGGATGTGTTAATTCCTTTTGATGGCGCGTTGAAAATCCCCGTCGGGTAATCACTCAATTTGCATCATCGCTTCAGTAGCTGAGTTTTTTTGTGCGGACCTCAGCTTTGGACAGCAAAAAGAAACATGTCCCGGTTGATGTCTTGGATGTTTTGTTGGAACATGTTGGAACTGTTTAATGCGGTTCTGTTTGCGGTTGCTGTGCCCCAGGCCGGGAGGGTGCAGCGCCTCCCTGCAAAAGGAAAGAAAAGGAATCCCTTATTGCAATCCTCTTGTCTTGGTGCTGCCCTTGATTTTAATGTGTCATGTTTCTCTGGTTTTCGCATTTGTTTCTGGGTGTTATTTTTTGGTTGCTCTGGTGTTGTTTGTTCTTGTTGTTGCTCTGGTTCCAATTGTTTCACGTTACACATTGTTTCACGCCTTGGTTTTGCTGTTGTCAATGGTGATAACTCTTGGGTGCAAGGACTTTCCAAGATGCAAAGGGCATAGAAGCGGGAAAAAAATACAATAAAGAAAACGGAGCACAAAAGCAGGGAAGCAGGGAAGCAGAGAAATAAAAAACAGAAAGGCCGAGAAACAGAAACAGAAGAACAGAAAGACAGAGAAACAGATACAGTAAACAAAGAAACACAGAAACATCGAACCGGCCAAACCCGCATCAAAAAGATTAAACCATTTCAAACAAAATGTTTTACTTCATCAATCATGGTGATGCTTTCGATAGTGATGTCCACCATGATTGTGATGATAATATAATGATAATTATTAACATTGCAGTACTAGGTAGTAGCATAAACACGGGGAGGAGGATGAGGAGGAGGACCACCAAGGATGACGAACAAGAAGGTGATCCTGATGGTGATGCTGATGGTGATGGCATGGTGATAGTGATGGTATAACAAATGGTGATGATGATTATAAGGAGGACGTTGGCGATTCCAACTGGCTATTAAGATCTACTGTATCACGATAGTGGTCAATACAAACGGTGGGACCGGTGCTGTGAAGACACAAAACATGGATGAATCTATCCATTTTTCCCCATTGTTGTTTGGATTATCCTTTATAAACCGGTAACCGTGCATGTCGTTCTGGCGAAGACAAACAAATTCCGAAGATGTGTTCTTAAAGCGCGCTTGGCCTCAATGAACAACCAACTTGGGCAACTCGTCCGCCGTGATTCGTTGTGCCGTGGGGGCCAGTGCCACTGACAGCCTGATGACTGTTCCACCAACTGTCAATGCAGAGGGCCATGAAAGGCGCCAAGGCACCAGCAAGACCGCTGACACTGGCATTGGAAAACAAAATCGTTGCGGGACACACCGCAGAACCAATGCGAAAGGCATGTGAATTGCGGCAAACATTGAGTGAATTCAGAGTTTCAACGATAACTACCGCATGCAAATATTGATGACTTTGATGCGGCGCCTTTGCGGTTGTTTTGTGCTGTGCCACTTGAGTTAAAAGCAACACCTAATCCACTCTGACCGAACACTGGATCTCGTTCAATGTTCAGTTTCGTGTTTTGGGCAGTCGCGAAGCCCACCAAAGCAACCAAAAAACCGAAAAATGTTGTCACCGTGGTCTGGCGGGACACCCGAAAATTATATAGTTATCTCATGTTATTTCATGTCGCTGCAGCTGACGCTGTGCTACCGACAACATGCAAACCTGGGAACAACAGTGTAGTGACATTGTCCTAGCAAATGGGTTTTGTGTCCGCTAGCGTCGGACCAACCAAATGCAATTACAAAATGATAAAAGAAAATGATTTTGATGGGGATTTGTTTTCCATGTCCGCCGATGCCCCGATGCCAAGGCATTTGTACTCATGTTTATTTTTTTTGGAAACTACAGTGGTTCATGTTTTTCACAACCAAATCATCATGTCACCTCTGGTTTTCCAACCTTTTTTTTGGTACAATGATGTATAGTACAATGTGTTGTTTAACAAACTGTTGTTGGGTCACTTTCGAGTTCGTTTTTTTGCCACCCCGTATCAACATGATCATTTGTTTTCAGTTGTTGCACCTTGTTAAACATCGTCATGCTAAAACGACGAACCAAATTCCTTAATGAAGAAAGACACATTTCTATGTTTTCGGTGGATTTTTTGTGGATAAAAAACACAACCAATTTGAGTTATACATTGGGGTTTGATGGTTTCAACACGTAGAAGTCACCAGGCCTGAAGTGAACGACTTGTTTTCGACAACAACCGTTGTTTGGTAAATGTTGTTCAACACGAATCCCCAAAAAAATTACTAAAATGTTGCCATTGGATTTTTGCCCTTTTCCAATGTCAAACTGCCTTGTGGTTTGACATTGGTTTGCCTCTTCTTTGCAACATCCCTTTGTGTGGTTTTTGGCTCTGTTTGCTATCCTCGCCCAGGAGGGGAAACACACATTTTTCACACTCGCGACATATTTTCCGCATGTTTTGTTGGGCATGCATTCCTGCGAGCAAAATGGTACGTGCATGATAGAATTGAAACATTTCACAACAACCTGCCCCAACACAGTTGATTAATTTCGAAGTCCCCCATGGTGTTTATGTTCAGCTCGTTGGGCCAGGTCCGCATGTTCAGGAAAAAAAATGGGATCAAAAATGCGTCGTCAAAATGTGCATTGCCCACATCTGCTCTTAAATGACCGAGTATCAATTTTGGGCACCCGAAGACGGACGATTCTGCATCCGTTGTCATTTTCTTAAAACAAGAAACGAACGAAAAGGGGCTAGGGAAAAACCACAATGAGGTTGATTCCAGGCACCTGTTTCATGGATGATTCAAAAAAATGGAACGACCGTCAATTCCAGTGAAACTGCAAATCGTTTCTTCTAATGTATGACAAACTGTTTTACATGCAACATGCTGAAACATTGAATGCATTGAAAAAAAAAACGCAAAAGGCGAAACCCAGTGCATGAAATCAAATTGCCTGTGAACACCAACCATTTGCCAGTTTTCCAAATGGACATGTTTGTCCACATGCAGTGATCACCATTGATACATTCGCATCTATCACGTTTTTTTCGGTTTGGAAAAAAAAAACTCTGGCAACCGCCTCCCCAGCCAAATTTAGTGAAAACATGTTTGAAAACCAGCGCATGAAACAAAGCAAAGCGAAATGACCTGGGGACCCCAAAACTGACTGCAACGCGATGGCAGGCACCGTTTTCAATAGTATGGAATGAACACGTTTTTTTCCGCAACAACAAATTCCGCATGTTCAATTGTTTGTTTGACATGTTTTTTCCGGGCGTTTTTTTTACCATAATTTCAGGCCCATTCTAGACGTTTCCGACAACAGCATGTCAACACGTGTCCTAGCATGACTGAAGCGAATTTCCGTCCCAGATTTCCCTTAGGCGAAACACAATACTGAAACATACAGAAAAATCAAATGGAACTCCGGTTTCGCTGTAATTTTGGGTGTTGGATTTTTCTGCGTCAACATTTTGTATGCGTACGCAAAATATATATATATATTTATTTATTTTTTTATTTATTTATTTTTTATGCGTTTGTTATCACATATCATGTTCCATGCGGTTTTTTTAAACATTTTTTGTTAAAAGGTGTTCCAATGAATATTTTTCCCAAAACAAATGCCAACCGCACATCAAACCACACGCGGCCCAAACGAGTGCAAATTCGAAATGGGCACAGGTGTCCTTCCTTATTTTGTTTTTGCCGTTTTCCACCAAATGCACATCACCCAATTGAAAGATGTGGATATGCATGTGCCAAAATATTTACGTGTGAATGTAATTGAATTCACATACTATGTAGACGCACGTATGTTTTTAAATACAATGGCACATGAAATTGCACGTTCATGTGTCCTTCAAAACCAATTTTGTGTCATTGTATAAGTGGACGTGCGCAGACAAAAAAAAATGTTAACAAACGAACGAATACATAGTTTCATATTCAGTGCAATTACATTCATACTCGTGTTCATATCCATAATCATGCAATATTTGATCTACATTAATTATTGTGACAAATACAAAAAATCAAAAATAAAATGAACTATATATATATATATATATATGCACACACGTTACATACATTACATACGTTACATACATTACATACATTACACAATTGCCATATATACATAACACAAATTATTCGCTGAACCACTTTCAAACACAGCAGCAAGAGAGCATGTTTTCAAGCTGGGGGTTGTCTCGCAGCCGTCTTGGCTGTGGGTCGGCCAAGTGGAATGTTGATATAGTTGATGTCATTGTCCAGGTGGTTGATGGGGAGGTCGGTGGGCCAAGAGGAAACCGTATATTTGGGGCAACCCTCCCGCCCACCACTTGGACCGAAAGTTGCCAATGCAGGCGCATTGTCTTCATCTTCTTAATGCAACGTGACATGTCACTTCTGCTTATTCGCTGAACCACTTTCAAACACAGCAGCAAGAGAGCATGTTTTTGACTGTCTCGCAGCCGTCTCCCCCATCTTTGCAATCTGCGGGATGATCTCCAACAAATGACTTTTTGCAGGCACTGAAACATTTTCTGCACAGACCAGCAACGGTACATCTGTAATTCCTCTGGACGGAGGATCTGCTATGTTCCTTGCAATCCAAACCATTGCATGAAGTTGACATTCCAATTTTGCAAACGCTTCTGCCATAGCATCCACACAAGCATTGTCAGAAACTCCTTTGAGCAGTGAGAACTTTGTTCCCTCATTGTCGACAAACAAAATCACACGTTTGCTACCAAACAAGGGTTGCCATAGGTTTCTTGCAAGTAACGCAGCTAGCGTTTCGACCTCGAAGATGATTTGCTTCTTATCCTTCTCGCCCAGCAAAGTTCTGAGCTCCTCATCCACTGCCAGAGAAAAGAAGTATATAAGTATATAAATTTTTCCACTCGCAAACTCAACTCCACCAAGACCGCGCGGCCATGTAGGATGGTCTTTCTCGTAACAGGCATCGGTGAAAACAACTACGTTCTCTGAACTCAAAGCACCAACTTCTCTGGGAACGTTTCTCACCAACAAGTCATGAAACATGCGCAAGAAAATTTTGTCTTTCTCAGCCAGTAAAGATTTCCTCCCTGCCGAGAAGTTTGCAAGGACACGTAAACACCTCTTACCCGTTCGGCCGAAAAGTTGCGACTCTGCAAATTGCACGCGCCCCCTCAAGCGCTGGGCCTGTTTATTCAACAAGCGACCATCCTCAGTTACCTTCCGCAGCTCTTCACAAAGTTCTGCACACCTAGATGCCTAGATGCTGTATTGCATACCAAGGCTTTGCCAGTCGATGCCACACCCATGTCCAAAAATACCCCAAGGGTTGAGCTTTATCACCTTCTTCCGCAAAGATCCATCCAAGCAACTTGAACAAAGCAGCCACAGTTCTTTCTGTGCTGCCCACTAATTTGGGTCTGCTGAATGAGATGAAATCATCATAAAATGATGTCCAAATGATGCAGCAACCGGCCACTCCCTTCCACCGCAGAGGCCTAGCTAATCGTAGGAAGGAGGTGGACACTTCTGACAGCCCCAAAGGGCAAAACCAAACTCTTCAAAAAACCGGCCTTCTTCCTTCGGGGATTGTAAACTCGAAGGTAGCCAAACTGTTGTCTTCCATGGTGGGGTCCCCAGTCCGAAGTAGTCTACAGAGGGGGGAATGGCAAATGGGCGTGTGAGCGTGGGCGTGTGAGTGCAAGGTTAGTTAAACGCAATGGATCATCCAACGACCAACTGTCAAAATTGAAACTGCCGAAAACTGCCTTCTCTCAAAAAACTGTCATTCCAAAAAACCGACATCTGAAATAAACATGTGCAAGTCACAAACTGCATCTGACTGAATGAATGAAAACGAAAGCCACTCGCACCAACTCTTTTTGACCAGGGGGGATTGGACATCCTGCGCTGTCTGATTGCGGTCTCTCTCAAGTCCAAGCACGCTGGAAAAGGTCCAGCAAATTGCATTGCATTGAAAACATCGAAGAAAATTCTATGCATTTCTCTCCATTCATCTCTGAAACATTCATCTCTGAAACACCTGCTGCAAGTCGTCACTGGTCGCGACGCATTTCGAATGGGGCATCTGTCTCATTGCCCCGGTAAGGCCAAGTGATATGGTTTGCTGACAAATCGTCTAAAGTATCGTGGAGATCCACGGCCACAGCAAAGCATGTACTGCGTAGTACGCAGAAGTCCCGTATTGTAAGAAAGCTAAAGAACATGAAGTTTTGGCGTTCGCCCATACCAAAAATTGTGCTCATCAACTGCAGCTCGAACAGTTGCTCGTAGCGATCTAACTGTTCCTCCGTTGTAACATCAACTCGAAACTGTTGAAGTTGATTCATCACCCAGGTGCGGGCGGGTGGGCAGCAAAATTTCTGCCTTTGAGCCAGTTCTCCCAAATGAATCCTTTTCAAATTATGTCCATGAATTTCAGCTTCCGGTGGAACTCGAAGACTGTTGTAAATAAAGCAGGTGACAAAATTTCAAACATCTTGCTCTGAAAAAGGTGAGCAGCGAAATTCAAAGTGACGATATCGCAAATTAAATAACCTCGAAGAATTCAACTGCATTGATTTGTTTGGTTGTCTTGTTGCGTCCAAGTTTGGGTTCAAGAAACTCATCCACGCAACAAACAGGCGACGTATTTGCAGGCGATCGCAACAGACCAACCAACAAGCAAAACCAAGAACCAACCCGGCACACACACACGCACACGCAACGCCAGCCCCACCCCTGCAAACAAACAACTGAGGCACGCCTAAGCAGCTTGTCTTCCATGGTGGGGTCCCCAGTCCGAAGTAGTCTACAGAGGGGGGAATGGCAAATGGGCGTGTGAGCGTGGGCGTGTGAGTGCAAGGTTAGTTAAACGCAATGGATCATCCAACGACCAACTGTCAAAATTGAAACTGCCGAAAACTGCCTTCTCTCAAAAAACTGTCATTCCAAAAAACCGACATCTGAAATAAACATGTGCAAGTCACAAACTGCATCTGACTGAATGAATGAAAACGAAAGCCACTCGCACCAACTCTTTTTGACCAGGGGGGATTGGACATCCTGCGCTGTCTGATTGCGGTCTCTCTCAAGTCCAAGCACGCTGGAAAAGGTCCAGCAAATTGCATTGCATTGAAAACATCTCGAAGAAAATTCTATGCATTTCTCTCCATTCATCTCTGAAACATTCATCTCTGAAACACCTGCTGCAAGTCGTCACTGGTCGCGACGCATTTCGAATGGGGCATCTGTCTCATTGCCTCTCCTTCAGAAACTGATGCCCAATCACCACGCTGTCTTGCTGGCCAACTTCTGTCTTTTGCTCTGTTTTCCTTCAGCTGGCTTCACATCAACCTGTGTTTCACGTAAACTCATAAACTCATTGCGGGAGGCACACAACTCCCGGAAAAAACTTAACGGTAAATCATCCAAAGAAAACTCCACCCGGTTCTTCACATCAAACAAGCTATGGTCGCCATTGGTGATGGCATCTGCTGGAACATTTTCTTCTCGCGGCCTCCAACGAAGCCTCATGCGCACACCGTTCGCCAAGAGCTGTGATGACACCTGCATATGAACAGCCAAGAGAGGCCATTTCGTTGACATATTCTTTTCTTGTAAAGCCTGATTGGATTTATTGTCGGTACCACCTGTTATTGCCATCCTCAAGTTCTTTGATCCACCACCCTTCTCCAAATGTCCAAACGCAAAAGAAGCAGCGTAGGAGGCCAGTAACTCCGCCGCTGTTGAGCACCACTGTGATGCGCCATCTTCTTTGAAGAGCATCGGAAGTTGCTCCGGGAAAATTTCCAAGCTGAACCATCTTGCCAATTTAAGGTTCTCCACACCATTCTCAGTGGACCAACCAGCCAAAACAATCCTGCCACTCTCACACTTCGCATCTGTTCTGAAAGCCTCTTTGGGCGAAAACCAAGGAGCTGTCGCATTAACCCAGTGCCCATGTCTCTGAAGTTGTTCCTTCAAGAACCTCAAAGTGACGTAAACCAGCACGGGCACCCGCATCACCGTGCCTCTTGCAAGAACAGAGGACCAAGCAAAAAGGGGTGCCATGAATGGCTTCAACCACGTTACTACCCTTGCCACAAAGGATAGTCTGCCAGTGAATTCTATGAATGCCCGGCCCTGCACCATCCAACCGTTCCGCTCAGCTCTCTTGGTTGAGATACCAGCCACATGTCTGTCATATTCCAAATGGTACCCAACATAGTCCACTGAAAGACCCCCTTTGAACTTCCTGTAAGAAAAGGGGGTTCCAATAACCTCATATGCCAGAATGCTCAACCACATGGTGACAAATTTATCAGGCCCTAGGCATAGCAAGTGAAGATCGTCCACGTAGGCCAGCTGCATAGACCAGCGTCGTCCCAGAACTCGGAGGACCCATCTTCCCACGCAACCAAATAGCCTAGTCCACCAATAAGCTGCACTTGAGACCCCAAAGGTCCCCACACAATTCAACCAAAGTGTGCGCGATTCAGCGCTGGATCTGCATGCCAGCCTGGCCCAGTCTGCTTTCCTAATCAGTACACATCTATGCGCCTGTGCAATGTCTGCTGACAAACAAAATGCTGACTCCTTAGATTCCGCTGCCATGGCAACAAGCTCAATCACTTCCTCAGGGCCCGGAACTTCCAGGCGATCAAGTATGCGAATCTTGTTGTTCAGGTTTATGCCATGGGTCCCGTCATGAAGAGGTCTGATGGTGTTGTCGGGCTTCTGGATAGCACCCATTGCTGCAACCAAGACTGCATCTGCGCCAAACTCCTGCTTCGCTTCCGCAAGAGTTGTAGGAACCATCCTACCAAGCTGTTCGTCTTTTCTGAAGTGATCCTCAAGTTGATCGGAGGACATCTCTGCAGTTGCATAGTTTTTCATGTCCGGCTGAAACTCTGTGATGTCCAACTGTCTGAACTTCTCCCGCTTTCTGAAGACCTGGGCTGTCCGTGGGAGTTCACGTTCCACTCCAACAGGGACTCCCTTTGAGAAACACTCTTCACCCTGCACCAAAATCTCCCAATCTGGATCCCCAAGTTTGCATAACGACTCGGCCAGGAGATGAAGGTAAAATGGTTGCCTGTACGGACAAGACAGCAAAGTATCTTCCTCTCCTGGCCTCAACAGTGATGCTATCTTACGCCTCAATCCCTGTAGCTTGTCCTGATCAAAGGGTGAGCTGAGGTGATGACCAAGAGCCAGCTTGAATGCCTCCTTGCGCAAGTCTCCTATTTCTTCTGTAAGAAATTCAAGTAGTAAAGATGCCACCTGCTCTGCATGGTTTGTCGCATCTTCACTGGCCAACTTGTTTCTTGCACCCGGCATCCAACGTCCCGGAGAGCACAGTCCAAAACCGTCTGTAAATTCTCTGTGGCAGTTCTCATACCTGCAAATAATAGGCTGTCCAAAACAAGCTGAAGTTGCCGGGTCAAAGGTTTCTGCATCTTGCTGTCCCAGGTCCTCTGGGCTCCCTGGTTGCTCATCTCCAGACGATATGACTATCTCTGATGCTGCTGCTGCGTCCATTGTTATTGCTGGAGTTGGGTTTTCCCCGAAAGAAGAAGGAGATGTTGAAGGATGAGGGCCAACCTGCACTGTTGATGTCTCTGCTGACATCACCGTAGCATGATCTGTAGGAGAGGCTTGAAATGTTGAAGAGGAAGTCGATGCCGCTGAAGCATGCTCCCCCTGCATCGCCATGCAAAGTGGCAACGCTGACACCACATCCAAAGCTATAGCCTCACACAAGGCCTCCGGGTAGGCCGCTGAGCCAGCTGTTTTCCATTGTTGCAATTCAATGTTGAAGCCCAAAAGGGGCTCATGAAATTCATGTGGACATCGGCCCAATGGCCCTGCATAAAAACCATTGTCATCAAACACCGGCCATTGTAGCCCATATTGTTGGCAAGAAGGTAGGTTTGACATCAGCCTCGTGGGTTTGGAAGTGCTTGCCCCATAAACGCATTGATGTATCGCCCATGAAGCTGCTGATGTCAACTCTGCCAACTCCCTGATCAATGGAAGTTGCCAAATGGAGGCTGGGATATCCCCTGCCGCTGTCTTCCCTAAATCCTCCGGGTGTTCACACCAGTAAAATTTGCTTTGCAAATGCATTCTTCTTGCCGCTTCTGCACATTGGAATATAAAGAAATTTGCCGTCATGCTTGAAATGATGTCGCGCCCGGCTGAAAGTGGTGCAGGGCGGTGACCACAAAAGCACATCTACTTTGCCCTGGTCAATGTCTGCATATAAATCGTCCCACAGCTTTGTCTTTGACAAATCATGTGAATGATGCTGTTCCAAATCAAGCTCTCTTAATTCAAGGTGAAACTGATCCTTGGCCAGCCGTTGCAAGTGTTGTCTAATGTCACCGCGCCTTGATGCGCCCGCAAAAAGATACACCACTCGCAATACTGGCAGCTCTCCGTCCGTTTGTCAGGTTTTGTTCGGTGGTGCCTCCGCAGCTCCTTTCTGCATCATGCCCTGGTAGTGCTGCCACATCGGATGCGATTTGCCGCATCCACGAACTCTCAAACTGCAAATGTGAACACGGTTGCAACCTCCTGTGCATCCCTGCGCATTGTAAGCAAAGCAGATCTGTTTGTTGTCATCTGTAAATGAAACCAAAGAGTGCTCAGAGTTTCCCTTGCCTGCTCTCTGTTTCGATTTTCCTTTGCTGCCCTTCTTTCCACCTCCCTTGTGCCACTTTTGTGGCGGGCCTTGGTAGTTGGACCCTTCAGTCCTCCTCCAACTGCGGTTGCCTCCAAATGAAGGCTCCTCAGATCTGCCTGACCTCCCTTGCAAGGCAATGGGACTTGTGAAGTACTGCTCTTTGAGTTGTGCATCTGAGCACACCTCTTTCAAACATTCTCTCAAGGCTCTACCCTGTCTAAACGCCGTCTTGATGGCCTCCTTGCGTAGTTCGTATTCATATGACAACATCACGCTCCAAGGTGGTCGCAATGTGACCATCTCTGAGCTCCCCGCTGCTGCACCTGGTCCTGGAATTTTCAAAAGATAGCACTTGTCACCTAGCAGGTAGTTGGTGTACTTCATCCAGTCATCAGGTGTGAGCCCTTGCATCATTGGATTGTTGCGGTACTTGGCAGCAAGGTAACACCATGTATTGCCTTCAACTCTGAGGATGGTGCGGAGTTCCTCAGTGCCCTGTGGGAGCTGACCCTTCTGTCTGCTCTTGACAATTCTCACATGACCTGCACTATCCAGAGTTGTCTGAATGCCCATTGTCTTTGCAGTCTTTTTACTGGTTACTTCGGTCAGGTAGGAAGCCATAGGTTCGTGAGCTTCCAACTCCTCGATCTTCGTTGACAAGTAATCATCTGAAGGCTCAAAGGTCTCTTCAATTTCACCATGGGTTGCTACATATGCTGCTCTCATTGCCGCTCGATCTGTCTGGGTGACAGGCCGCGTGACGCCCAAGAGACGTGCTTCGGCCTTCAACTCTGCTTGTTTTGATGCATACTCCTTAGAGGCCTCCCAAGCAGCTACCACTCCAGCTACGGCCGCACGATTCTGCAAGTTATTCTCTTCGACCTGCAAATCATCACGCAGTGCCTGTCTGACACCTTGCCTTGTATCTGCAATTGCACTGAAGCGTCTAAGTTGCGTGAAAACTTGAGTCAAATTGTATTGCAGTGCAAGTGGCACTCCGTTCTCCTGCAGTATGAAGGCCAAATCGCCTTCCACCCGGTCATGGATGTAGGCCTTCATGTCAGCCTCTGTTATCCCTGCCGGTGCATTCATGGCTGCTAAGTCTCTCAGCTTTCTGAGCCTACACAGCGCTGGGAATCTCAAACTTCTTCCCACGCGTCTTGAAACTGTTTCTCAAAATTTTCCAAGCTGATCAACCTAACTTCATGTCATTCCTGGTCTTTTCTCCAGGCTTGTCTGTGCAATCTCTAACATGACATGAGTGCGCTCGACTTCAATCTGAAAATGCAAACTGAAAACGCAAAACCTGAAACTACCTCCAAACATCCAAAACACAACTCGGCACCACTGAACTGCGCAGCAAGTTTTCCACTTTTGCGGAACAAGTGTGCAAATGAAACATATGCTGAATGCTTTGCCTTCAGTCACTTGAGTCGGAACTGTCTGAGCTTGACGACGCCTCTTCTTCACCCTTCAACTTTGGTTTGCACAACTTGCAAACTGCGTCAGCTACATCACCAGTAATGCTGTAAACAGGTTGAGTGACAAGACAACGTTCCTGACGCACCGCACATAATTTTGAAACATGCAAGCGTCGAAAAAATGTCTTCCGAGAAATGGTGATGAAATAAGGTGCTTCTGGCAAGCTGTCATCATTTTGAGGATCCGGCTCTCCCTGAGTTGGAGCGTTTTCCATTCTCGCAGCAACTGGTCCTACCTCCAACAAAGGAAAGGTTCCTCCCAGGTGCCAAGCTCCTAAATTCAATGACCAAACCATGACATTGTGCCTACGTGCAGTTGTGATGGGTCCTGCATTGACCCTTACTGCAAAGGCCTTGACCCGTTCCATGAGCTCCTCCTCGACCAAGCCTGGTGAAGGGGTTCCTTCAAGCAGGAAACGGCAAACATCTTTTTGGACCCGATGAACAACTTGTCTTGACGTCAAAACATAATCTTGAGAGCCATGCTTAGAATAACTCCACCTACCAAGATAGTCACGACTCTCCTTTGGGATTTGTGCTGCAGCAGCCCAGGACGGCAACGTATGTCGTGCACTATGTCCAGTCCAAAATGAAGCCATCTCTGGTGAAATCAACAAATTACCATGGTTGAGTGCCAGGCCGCCACCACGTCGCACCACCGTCGGCAAAGTAAGGAGAAGCCTCCTCAACATGGTCGCCAATCCTTCAGGTTCCAAGAAATTCGGCCCTGATTTCATCCAATCATCTGAAAATGAAACTGCAAAGAAATCCCTCTGAAAACTCACTTCATCATCTTCTAAAAGATCCATGCCCAATTTCAACCAGTCCACACCAGTCAAACTGACCTCACGTGCAATGAAACCGTGCAACTCCCCTATAGGCTTGCCAGGTCCACTAGTCTTAGTCCGGCGCAAAATGAACTTGAGGCCCAGCTGTGAAAGTTCCAATGAAGACGGATCGACGTTCTGTAAATCATCACAACGCATCGTTCCCCAGAGCAAAAGCAAAAGCACAAATGAATAAAACCTCTGTCCAATCGGTGCGGTGAGATTATCCAAAACCAACTCTGAGCTCATCTCGATTGCTACTGTGTACAAGTCCGCCTGTCTCTTTGGCGGTGCATCACGGCTGAGCTCTGCTGTCCAAGCTTTCACTGTCTCCAGCCACAACCGGTCTCCAGAAAGCCTATGTTCCGTGGGCACCTGCCCCACCAACTCAAGCAACGACAATGTGGTATGTATGGACATGGGAACCGTCTTACCCATTGGCTGCACCTCATTACGCTCCTCAAGATACTGAATCAGCTGTGCCACACTTTCAGGCCATGGTTTGCCTGTTGTAACCACGAACCAGTCCCTGACACGCTTCCAAGCTTTTGCACGATTGCGCAGTGTCTTTGACCGCCGCGCACCAAATGCTCTCACCCATGCCGTGTTGACATTTGCCAGACCATTGACGGAAGCCACAGCAGGAAGTTTTGATTCAGTGATAAACTCAGCCAAGACCAAAGCCCATTTCTTCTTCGCTAATTCCTCTGCATCTGACCTTGCAGTGCTGCTCGTTTTTGCCCTCTTAGCCAAACGACTTTCCAAAGCGGCCAAGCCCAAAGTGGGACTACCTGTAACAATGCTCTCATAGTTATCTGCCATCGTTGACACTAGACCAGACTGGTCCAACTGCTTCCCAAACTCAAGCCTATCCCTGACACCAAACAACTGCATCCTCTTCAACCTACGGTGAGAGGTTGCTTGCCAGTCGAACAATGCCTGCGCAATGGCCTCACGGCGGGCCACACCATAGCTATTTCCCAGTGCATCCTCGACCAGGTTTCTCGCACCCTCCAGATCATCAAATGCAGTTGCAACTTGTAATGCAGTTGGAAAACAAGGCTTCAATGCCTTCACCAAAGAAGAATCAATCTTATCCAGTTCAGTCCAGTCATCCATGCGCGCTGTAAGTCCCTAGCCTAAATCCAGCAAAATTTCTGCCTTTGAGCCAGTTCTCCCAAATGAATCCTTTTCAAATTATGTCCATGAATTTCAGCTTCCGGTGGAACTCGAAGACTGTTGTAAATAAAGCAGGTGGCAAAATTTCAAACATCTTGCTCTGAAAAAGGTGAGCAACGAAATTCAAAGTGACGATATCGCAAATTAAATAACCTCGAAGAATTCAACTGCATTGATTTGTTTGGTTGTCTTGTTGCGTCCAAGTTTGGGTTCAAGAAACTCATCCACGCAACAAACAGGCGACGTATTTGCAGGCGATCGCAACAGACCAACCAACAAGCAAAACCAAGAACCAACCCGGCACACACACGCACACGCAACGCCAGCCCCACCCCTGCAGACAAACAACTGAGGCACGCCTAAGCAGCTTGTCCTTTTTCGCTCAAACCAACCTGCCGGTATGCACTCGCCAAATCAAAGGTGCGTACCGACAACGCACTGTCCAGTTTTGCTTCATCACACATGCTGAACCACACCATCAAAGTAGCACATGCAACGAACGTTGTCTCAGGCCAAATCGCCTTGACAAAGGCCTGTCAACAGGCACCTGCTCCTCCTCCAACGGACCCACAAGCCATCCTTTTGCAACCTCATCCAATGTCTTCTGCCAAACAATTTCATCTATGTCAGCGTCGCCCGAGCCTCGGACATCATTCACTGCAACTTTGCGCACACGAGCTGCACTCGCACAGAGTTCCTCCTCAGAGATCAAGGCCGGCTCAAACTTGCCTGGCAGCATGTGTGTTAGGGGGGTTATCCCCTGTCAAATCAAAACCAAAGCGCAACTCGTCAACGACACCCAAATCCGCAAAACCAGTGGCTGTGAGCATTTCACCAAAAAGCAATATGCGTTTGTCCTTTACAGCATGGGCCACATCCTGATGCATTTGGGATTTGAGTGCCTCCTCCTCTTGATCCAGTTGTATTGCACGCTTGGTCCACTTTGCAAAAAAAATTCACTGTGGCTCGAGCAATGGTGGCTTCATCATTGCTGACTGTAAATTTCAAGGCATCCAAAAGCTGTTGAGGCACCGCTGAGTCAAGCGACAACGGATGTCTTGCTTTGATTGCTTGCTCCACAAACTCCTCTTCATTCCAGAAAATTCCACAGAGCTTCAACACAACAACGCAAGGAAATTTGAACATGCCTGCAGGAAAAACAACTTGTACGTCTATGCCATGCACCACATACGACACTGCTCCCGTATGCAATCTACTAAGGACTGCAAGCTCTCACACCCCATTTCAACTTGTTGCAGGACTTTGGCATGTTTCACAAAACCATGACTAGAAGGCCACACGCATTGGTCAAGGAAAAAGATTGTAATGCATTTGGATTTGTATTCAGGCACAACTGGAGCAATTTTGTTGGTGGCTGGTTGATTTTGTGCCAATGTGCGCGCAGCCAGATTGATAGGTACCTGCTTTGTTGCTGTTATGCCACGTCTTTGCAGAGCGATAAACAAGGTGGGAGCGATTTCGTCGCACAGTGCGGTGGGATAGTGGACTTCCAATGCGGTTGCAAAGACGCGTTTGCCGTTCTTGAACTATAGCCCCATGGTGCATGTCGGTGCTGCCCATCGCATACACCGCTGATTTGCTCTACTTCTGCAAAGTTTGCTACCAGTTTCGTCCATTTGGGTCTAGCAGAACCGTATGCACATGCTTGGTGACATTGGATACAGTCTCGTTGCTGGGGTTCACGATCCATCCAAGGCGTTGTATCCCAGTACAGTGAATCCCTGGGGTTCTCACATATGCACAGCTTGCCAAGTTCGCAGCAAAGGTCATAAACAGTTGCAGAAAAATCGTGCAAAATATTGCTCTGCTCCACGCGCAAAAAATCATAGCCTTGTAAATAAGGCAAACCATCAGGGAAATCTTTTGAACGTAGAGGTTGAGGCGTCAGTGGGCCATCATCTTTCTGTATATTTCGTGCAGCACTTGCTGTTCCGCACGGAGGAGCCAAGAAGACAACCTTAACTTGGGGATTTCGAATCCAGCTCAGCACCAGCAGTTGGTTTGAAACCAAAGTGAGATCCAGTTTGGTGACAAGCGCCTTAGGCGCTTTAGGCATGGTTTTGTCGACTGCAACCACATCCAGCCCTATAATCGTTCAACGAAGCGCTCAATCCAGCAGTTCCACAAAATAGTTCCAGGACCACAACATGTTCCCTGGACATGTCTGAATTAGGCTTTTGTTTGCAGAAGCTTCATCAGGGTGACCATCTTTGTAGGCATGCGCTTTGAAGCACCCACCTTTGAAACAAACATGTCGTCCTTTAGGGCAAGCACCGCCAGTTGGAGCCTTGCTGCATTGACTAAGGTTGAAGTCAAAACAAATGGGACGATTTTTGCCGTCCCTGCCCACACAGCCGCTGTAGCCCTTGGGGGCTGCATTGGGCCCAAAGCTCTTGCCGCCTTTTCCATGCTTGCTCTTCCCACGGCCTTTGGGCCCACCATGCGTGGGATATGGCTCGGAGTAGCTCTTCTTTGGGGCATGCTCACTGGTGCTGGCCTTGGGCAGCGGCAGCAAGTGAAATGCCGCGTTGTAGCCTTTCAGCGCATTCTCCAATGCAAGGTCCAGCGGTCTAACATCGTTAGCGTCAGGACTAGGAAGGAAAACACTTCCCTGTCTGCACGCATCACCTGGGCCAGAGTCACCGCCTGGAAGGCTGGTGGTGGTTCCAAAGAAAGATGTCGCAACAAACGCTCCACATAGAGCTCATGAGCCCTGAAGCTGATCAGGTTCGCAAAGTCATAGGCAATACCTCGCCTAGGCAAGCATGAGGCCAAATTGTAAGTGGTGGAGACCGTCTCGTCTGGCACCGTCTTTGACTCTTTGATGCTCAAGCTGCCTGCATCAAGTTTGAGCTTTTTGTCGGTGCGCCCGGAGGTGATCTCGTTCTCCCGGCTGGTGCACCTGGCTGGCTCTAGGTACTTCAAAACTCTTGTCTCAAATTCATGGGCGCATTCATCCAAGAGTGAATGGGAAGGCTCACCAGCGCCCGTGATGTTAAGGCCCTGCAGCCTCATGCGTATCTGATCCATCCGCGCATTTTTCTCGGCAAAAGGGATGGCTTTTGGAGTTGAGGTATCCGGGGTTTCAACAGTTGACCTAATCGTGGAAGTCATGATCACCTCCCACTCATAGTGCAGGCGGCGAACTGCGGCAGCTGCACCCATAGTCAAAGGCACATTGTTTTTTTACCCCTTGGGCCCATGTATCAATCTCCCTTTCATTGAACGTAGCTCCCGGTCGAAAAACCGCAAATGCCAAAGGACCAACCGTTGTTATGCCTTCCCTCCGTAGCACCTGCAAAAAGGCGGCAGGCACACCATACTCATTTGCCCTAGACTCAAAATGAGCCTCACTGTCCATCAGCCCTGCCATCTTGATCCCAAAAAAACTCCTGTGTCCTGTGAAGTAAAAATTATTCAATGCACAACGCATGAAGCAACGAATGCAAGCAAATTAATGAGTGAGGGGGACAACCTACAGACACCTCAAGCCTTGCACAAGGACATGTACATGCAAACAATCCAAAACCCAAAAAGCCAAACATGGGTTCCAAAATCAAACAACAAGGTCATCCCCTTTCTTTCACCATGTTCATCCAAGAACATGTTCACAACAGCTGGACACACCAGCAACACACATGACTGCGCAAACAGTCACCATGCGGCCGCAAGACCGCAAATTTTTGTCACAGTGGGCAACCACCGGATCACAAAGTGTTTCACACCTAAGCCCAGTGAGCTTGTGCACAGGAAAACAAGGAGCCCCAATGGTCCTTCCGCATTTGAACAACGTCTCATTGCGTCGTTCGTGATTGACCAGAGCCTTTCTGTTGATGTACCACTTCACAGTGGCAGCAGTTGCAGATTGTGAAGCCATCTCGCTCATAGCATCCGGCTCCCATTGCACCTCAACATCACGCTGTAGGACTCAGATCCATAACTGGAGTCACTCGAACTCTCAGCCCAGTCTGCCAAAAGATTGGGTGGCACTGGTTCCATCTGACCACCCTCCTCCAAGTCTTGCTCAGGCCATCCAACGCGCTGCCAAGATTTTGGGGTCTCTGGCAAGGGACTTTCGGGCGTAGGGGCAACACTGGTTGCATCGTGGCCCTCATCAGCCCGGTCTCCCTCCTGCTGGCCCATGGCTGCTGCTGTTGGCAAAGGCGTAGCCGGCATTGGTGTTGCTATGCCAGGCGCCTTTGGTACTGGTACAGGTGTGATCATTCCAGAGCGCGACCGATCAGGAAAAAAGGTCAAGGCTTTGATTGCATCCAGTACTGCAACCAGGCTCCTCAATGCTGCAGTGATGAGGTCCCTCGAGTACAAGGCTGTGGGGCCCTGCGCTGCCGTGCTGTGTCTGGCCAGCACTGCACGATGCTCTGGACTCACATCATGCTTGGCGCACCAAGAAATGCAGGTGGCCTTGCACGAATGGGTAGAAATGCGGCACCCAACCAATGGCACACCACCATCCTGAAGAGCTTCTTCATGAAGCCATTCATTTCCTGGGACGTGAGAAATCTCTTTTGCCAGCCTGTCCCACCTCTCTCTGGTGCAGGCAACATAGGCTCAGGCTCGTCTTTGGCCCAGCATCCTTCTGAAATCCAATTGGCAGGGGCAACCACCGGCAACAGCATGGCCTTGGATCCCTTGTGTACTGCAGCTTCCAATTCCAGAAACACGCATTCATCATCCAACATGCAATTGACAGAGGCCAACAAATCTGAAAACCGTGCACGAGCATAAACCATGTGAAGCAAGTGACCAATCAAGACCCTGTCAACTGTGCTGCGCCTGTCATCCAACATCGCTCTGTTCAGCAACTGGACGTCGGAGACAGGCAAAGGGTCTGCCGGCTTCCAAGGCCTCTTGCAAGCATAGTGTTGAGATGCCAATCCCCTCACCCGAAGACTGGCAAGCACCTCTTCGCAGCCATCAACTCTGAACACAAAGTGGCAAAACCTCAAAGCCTCCGAAAATGATGTTGCTCTTGTTGCAGGTGCTTTCTCCGCTTTCAACTCTTTGAAATAGGTCCAAACCGTCTGCTCGTCCACTGGCAGCCAAGATTTACCATTGCATCTAGTGACCCAGGTATTATATGTCTTGGCCGCATACAACCTCTTCATCACAGTATTGGGGCTCTTGACACCAAGTGAAGCGTCCAGGATCTCAATGCCATTCCTGTAGATGTCGGCAAGCCCTTTCTCTTGCATAGCAATGCGGCCCGGGTCACTGCACAACATGTCCAACCTAAGCAGATCCCACCAAGCTCTGACTGCCAGGTCTCGCTTTGCATCGCGCTCCTCGACGTAGGAGCCCCCAATGACCTGCTTGACCACACTTGAATACAGCGCATCGTCAGACCTAGTTGGTCTTACACCAATTGCTGCAGTGCATTGAAGACCTTGGCGCACCTCAACATCTACTTTCACAAAACTGTTGCTGCTAGCATGCAATCGTGGCATTTTGGATTCCAACCTCCCGCGATCGCCAAAAATTCTTGACATGCGACCCTTCTCCCAAGGATAAAACACAGGTTTCTTGTCAGTCAAACGGATGGCTTCAGAAATGACAGAATCCACATGGGAAAAGGATCCCTCAGGAGTTCTAACGTCGCCGTCAGCATCCACGAAGCTGACACTGCTGTCCCTTGCACCTTCCAGGACAGGGGTGTCAAAAGGCAAACCAAAATCACCGCCAAAAATTGCATCATCAGCTTCGGCCCCAAACAAAAGTTGCATGGCACTGTCATGTTGTAATCCCTCTCCCTGCTCTGCTCCAAAAGGTGACGAAGATTCAAACTCCTCATGAAAAGATTCTTCACCATCCAAATTCACAGGCATTCCAGACGGGGCATCATCAAACATGTCAGTACCACTCCTGGCGCGGCTTCTCCATCTCTTTCGCATTCTCGATGGCAGGCCTGTTAGATCCCTCCAGTGCTGGCGTCGGCTCAGAGATGCTTGCAGCACCGCCAGATCCACTTGCTGCAGAGGCCCTCGCAACAGCCCTGGCCTGCAACTCGTTGGTGATGGTTTTGATGCTTTCCAAGAGGGCTGTATCTGAGTAGGCCGACCAGCAAATACCTGGAGGAGAACCAACACGCCTATCCCCCATAGCTCAAGAGGAAGCCGTATATCTGGGGCAACCCTCCCGCCCACCACTTGGACCGAAAGTTGCCAATGCAGGCGCATTGCCTTCATCTTCATAATGCAACGTGACATGTCACTTCTGCATCACCAAACAAAACAATACATAACATACATAACATAACATAGCATAACATAACATAACATAGCATAACATAACATAACATTACATACATACCATACATAGATTACATAACATACATAACATACACAACATGCACAACATGCCATAACATACAAAAACATGACAAAACATGACAAAACATGACAAAACATGACAAAACATGACAAAACATACATACATACATACATTACATACATACATACATACATACATACATACATACATACATACAAACATACATACATGCATACATGCATACATGCATACATACATACATACATACCATACATAGATTACATAACATACATAACATACACAACATGCACAACATACCATAACATACAAAAACATGACAAAACATACATACATACATTACATACATACATACATACATACATACATACATACATACATACTTACTTACCTACTTACTTACATAACATACATACATACATACATACATACATACATACATACTTACATACATAACATACATACATACCTACATACATACATACATACATACATACCGTACATAGATTACATAACATACATAACATACACAACATGCACAACATACCATAACATACAAAAACATGACAAAACATACATACATACATACATTACATACATACATACATACATACATACATACATACATACATACATACATACATACATACATACATACATAAATACATACATACATACATACATACATTACATACATTACATACATTACATACATTACATACATTACATACATTACATACATACCATACCATACCATACCATACCATACCATTACCATTACCATACCATACCATACCATACCATACATACCATTACATTACATTACATCACATTACATTGCATTACATTATATTGCTTTACATTACATTATTCATTATTCGCTCGTGCGCCTCAACTACTGTGATTTGTTCAAGGCCCTGGTATGGACTCCTCAATTCATTTGCCCGTCCTGTACACCTTCCCTCTCCCTCTCTTCTACCTTTCCCTTGTGCTTCCTTTGCATGCTTCGTTTTTGCTGGGTGTTCTTCTGCCCGCTTCTCCCTTCTTCAATCTTTGGAAGCCCCCGTTACCTTTTACCCCCCACTTTCTGCATGACGGGTGCCGATCTGTTGAATGGTGGCTAGACTGTCGCCAGTTGGCCTTGCTGTAAATCTCCCATTGTCTGAGAGATATACATCATATTGCATAAGACTCTGGTCTGGTTGGTGCGTCTGCCCTGTTTCGGTTTACCCCATAAGTTGGTGTACTTAGGCTCGTGCTCCCGCAGCATCAGTTGCGTGTTTCCGTGTAGTCGTCGCCGCTGTTGCAACACATGGCACCAAAGGCGCTGGCCCTGTGTGGGGATTCGCCCCTCTACACCATGTCGAGCGCAGTGGTGTGGCGATGGTCCTGCATTCGTTGCATCTATGACCTCACCGCCTCCGTCTCCGATGCTGGCTCTTTATCTTTGCTCTCATAGAGACTGGTGGCTTATACCTTAACCATATAACCTACCCCCTCTTCCCAAAGTGTTTCTCGACTGAATTCATTATTGCTATGTCCAGGAGGTCCAGGAGTTCCTTGCATTCGTTAGCCTTGTTGGTGGTGGTTCTATTGGACTGCCTGTTCACTACTAAGATGATCACTAAGGACTATTTGGCAGGAAACTGTGTTTACTGCTAAATCTGCTAAGGTTTCGATCATTGGGCATTTACGGTGCCTTCCTGTCCCTGGATTCGTCAAGCTGGTAGTGTGCCACAATCTTCGAATTGCCCCCCAAATCACCTTAGTTGCGGTATGTGATGTGCTGATGGTTCCTTCTTATTGGACTTGGCCAAGGTCTTCCCATCCCCTTTTGTTTTGTTTGATTACTCAGGTGCCACATTTTCAAATTTGCTCGACGTCGGGGACGGGTGCTGGCTGGTTAGGGTGCTTCTGTATTTTTTTTTCCTCTGGGTTGGCCGATTAAGCTCAATGGCTCGGTCCTGAAGGTGAGAATAAAATAGAAGCAAAAGGAGATGAGCGAATCTCGTGAACTGTACAACTAATGGCGGCAAAGAACAACAACAACAGACCCACCGGCGTTGGGTAGAAATGCATTTCCCCCGGTCAGAAATGCGCAAAAAGAAACAAAACCAAAAGCGAAAAGAAAAGGGGCCGGAGCCCAACGCAACCAACACATCACTACCGCCAATAGCAGTGATGGGAGCAGCCAACGCTCACATCACTGCCAGTAACATCTATCAGCAAAAATTAGATTTAATTAGAAAAGTTTCACAGAGGAAGTGTGCAGGTGACACTACAAGCTGCCTATATACAAAAGCTTAAGCGCCTCTCAGCATCCTCTCAGGTGTTCTTTGGTGAGTCCTCAAAACCAATGTGAGTTAGCGAGCCATGAGCACATTCGTAGACATAGAGGACCCAACATCGCATCAGCACTTCATCAAGGGATGCAGCCCCCGGGCAGGCAAAAGCATCCAATGGCGAGGATTGGCACCCAGATGAACTGCACTAGTCATCACCATATGGGCAAGTCGGATCCGCCGCTTTCGCTGATGTAGCCAACTAGTTTGGACAGCGCCAAAGCGAATTCAACATCCAGGTTTCGTTGCATAAGGATATGTCCCAGAATGAGTCTCCTGACAAACTTCGCATCAAGAGTAGACTGTGACTGAGCTGGTTGAGACTCGGCATGAAGAAATCTGTGCAGTCATTCACCAAGTAAGAAGTCGTCAAAGCTAACTTGCTACAGTCCAGGGCGGAGAGCCGAGCACTGCAGGTGCCCCATCGGATCACGGCACGCGCCGGCTACGGAACCACCCCCAGCCAGCAGCACCCATCCATCCGCAGCAGCTCAACCCGGGAAGTGATTCACATTGAGTGCAACCAGCAGAAGAGACCAAATAACATGCAATGAATGAAAGAGCGAAACAAAGTGAAACAAATTGAAAAGGTTGTCAAACAATAACATGAATGGCAATGACGTTGCTAGATGGGGTTCAGGTCCTGCAGTCGTTGCAATCTTGGAGCAGTCGACCTTTGCGGTGGTCGTCCTTGGTCGGAGCCTCCGCCTTTCTTTTGTTCTTTTTGGACTTGTACAAGTGTACTGAAGTGCCTAGGTGAGACATGCTACTAAACCAGAGGTGATGATAGGGTTTGGGTGCACTATGCAGACCATCTCTGCGCTGGCGCTGTTTTCTCGTTGCTCCTTCAGTAAGCTTCTGAAAACTGTTGCCCCCTGTTAGAAGTGTGGTTACGGCTCACTCCTGGGGCAGTGGGGTGTCAATCGATAACTGCGAGTTTTAATTTTGAGAAAATATTGTTTGTCCTCTTTCAGGTGATGTCGAAGACATAATAATCAGAAGCCGCATGCTGCTGAGCAGCGTGATTGCGATAGTCTTATTTGCGTGCTTAAAATGCAGTTATTGTCGACGGTTCGAAGATCTTTTGGAGGGAATGTTTGAGAAAATCCATGTCTGCCCATTGCTGGTCAATACACCTCTGCAAGGTAGACTGCTGGCCTGGCAAAAAGATGCGGCCAGCGAGGGCAGACACGTCCACTGTGACCAAACGTATATCGACATCCAGTTCTTCTGTAAAGATAATGAAATCGTGACGGCTGATGGACTATGTACAGATCCCACCGGTTCACTTTTGTGATACGTATACATTAATCATTAATTAAATAATTTACCGGTTCTATGCAACATGCAACTGAACGTGTTGAACGACCTGACGAAAGCCAAGAGGCGTTGGACGGAAAAAAAAAATTAAAGGCAACCGACCTCCAGCAGTTCTGCAAGGATAGGCCTTGCCAACGATGGCATACAGCATGCTCTTTAGCATGTGAAGTGGTCAGCTCCTTAGCTTAGGCGAGATTTCGCGAGTGCACACAAAGAGAAGCGACGCATCAGTAGCACAAAGGTCAAGCGTGGGAAATAGCCAGTGCGAGTCATGCAGAGATGGAGCCGCCCCATCCACGCACTCGCCCGGTGGCACAGCACACAAGCGGCCGAGAAGTAATATGGACCCCGCAAACTCTCCAAATCTAGAAGTGGCATCTCCAAGCAAGGTCCGACCAATGGGAAGCCACACGCCTGTCAACCACCAAGTTTTAGACGAGAGCCGGCTGAATCCTCTACTGCTTCGAGCGGGCCACACCCCTCTACTTCTCCTCTCAGTCTAGGCGACCCGATGGCTCAGTTGGTATGGCGTTGGTCTTGCCAGCGCTGACAGACTGCCGGTGGTGGTTCGAATCCCTACTGGTCCACTCGGGAGTCTCAAGTGCGACCCGCCGAAAGGCAACGGGCGCCGACCACAAAAAAAAAAACTCTACTTCTCCTCTCAGTCTGTGCAATGGCACAGTTCTGTGCATCTGGTTATCCATTTTACTACTCCAAAGTCCAGCCCATCTGACTGGTGTCTCCAAAAGTCCAGTCCATCTGACTGGTGTTATTCCGTCCATAAGGAGTACGTTGAATGCGCTCAAGAGGGAGGAGATTTTCAGACTTATGTCTTCTTCGTTCCTTTTTTTTCCGTCCAACGCCTTCATGGCTTCCGCCAGGTCGTTACACACGTTCGATCGTCGCAAAAGATGAATTGAAATTGTCGTGCAAGGCTGTCAATTGTCGATAGCCACAAAAGTACTGGTAATGGACCTGTACGCAGTCCAGTATGCAATCCCAGCAAGAAAACCAAAAACACAAAACAAACCACAAAAACAAAAAAGCAAACCCAACAAACAAACAAACAAAGAACCCACAACAAACAAAAAACCAGCAACAAACAAAACCACCAACCAAGCAAAAACAAAACAACCAAAAGAACACCAAGAAGTGGGATCGCTACCAGCAATGGAGATTCATGCATGATGACATCTTGTGTGTCATGATGATAATGGCCCTTAACAAGAAGCAAAACAGAGAACCACGACAAAAACACCAGGGGCCAAATCAGAGGGTGTAAGAAGCAACAAAGCTCAATGCAGAAACCAGGGATCCCCCCAGCCAGGATCCCCGAGATCACAAAGAGCAGCCGTCCAGGCATGACATTCACCCTGACACTTCGAAGCAAACACCGACAACGCCGGGTCGCAACGAAAGTGGTGAGAAGAGAGGGAACGGTGAAACAGGAGGGTGAGACATGGTCTAGTGTGAAAATGACCGCAAAAGCTACGGCATTCAGGGCGCACTCAGAGTCCGCTCAGTAGTTCTTTTCCTAGCATCAGCATCATGGGAGCTGCGGTTTGCGGTAAGTTCCAGTGCACTAGTGCTCTTGCAAGTATTTTTTTTTCTTCGAGTGTGGCCGATGTCGCGCTAAAGGCTCGGTCCTTACATGAGCATAAGCAAGATAGGCTTTTGTACAAGGACACATCATGTCCATTTGTGCAGGCAAATCGATAAGAAAAACACAAACACCAGAACCAACCAAACACGACGACCCGCAAATCCCCCAGCCAGACTTGCGTTTCGCCAGAGGACACAGCGAAGCAAACAGCAAAACACCAAACCAACAAAAACGGGGCCAGAGCCCAAACAAAACACCCACAAGATCGATTTGCCATGGGACGCAGTGGCTTGTCCACTGCATCACTCTCAAAAACGTGCCAATGAATTAGTATTACGGCATTCGGGCAAACATGAAGGCTTTAGCTTGTATGTTGACTCAGGCATGTGCTACACTGTACAAGAAAACAAGCTATACTTTACGCCTCTCTCAGCGTCATCTCAGATCAGCTCGTCAGAGGGCCTCCATGGACAGAGTCGTCACCATATCTGTCAGCCGTAACCACGAAGCCGTGATGGTGCAAGAGCCAATTCCCCCCCAGCGGGGGGGTGGACTGTGATGGCATGCGAGAAGCAGCGCAGGGCCAGGGGCAAACTTCCAAAATACCATCGCAAAAAAATCAGCATGCCCCTAATTTCATAGGGGAAGATGCAACTATCAGATTGATTGATCTCAGCCACCAAAGCTCCTGGGCGAAACTCGCAGAGCTGAGAGGTATGCAAAAACTAATGTCGTTGTGCAGGTAGGATGAAGCCAGATGGCGACGATCCAACTCTGAAAAATAGCAGAGTTGTATTCGCAACTTTTCATCATACCCGTGCTGTCTTAGGCAGCGTAACTCTCTTTGGATAGGTTCGCGAAACATACAAACTACAGAACTGTTCAAGACATTTCAGGATGTCATCGTCCCTGAAAGACCTGCAGTGCATTGCAGTATGCACAGAAGAAGATTGTAGCGAAACCAAGTCTGTAATGCCACTCACCCACAGAATAGGCAGGCTGCAGAATCATCACAATCCATCCACCAATTGACGAACCATGTAGGCAGTCTTATGCTGCACGCGGGCGCCCCAGGCGGTCCTACAGGGAGCACCACTGGAATGCACCAGTGAAGCTCACTGCAGCACAGTCTGGTCCATGCATCGGCCGACTACCTACCGCCCCTCTCGGATAGATGCAGCTACCCAAGTAGAGTACCCAGCCAGATGACGTACCAAGGAGACCCAGGCAAAACTAAGACAAACGAATTCAAAGCCAAAGAAAGCAGAAAGTCCCTTAAAGGAGGAAAGGTCAAGCCAGCAAGAAGGGCAAAGCAAATCAAAAACGGGCCCTAGGGGCACCAAACTAATTGGCCGTCCAGAGTATCCTTAGTAAGTCACAAAAGTGCTGTGTCAGTGCCACTCGAATCAATACCCTAAGAAGTAAAAATCCCAAACCGATCAACAATATTCGTTCAATCAACTCTAAGCTCCAGTCGCTTCGCACCTGAGTGAGGGCAGGGGAGGGTAGCACAAGCAAAGGAGGGCACCCAAGTCCCAACCCACCACAGAATACCAGAAGACGACCAAACAAAACCAAAACAAAGCAGGCAAGCAAAACAACACCCAACCAGGAGGGGGGGGTGCCGGGATGGCAGAGGAGGACAGGGGCGGAGAAGGTTGCACCCGTTACATTAGAATAGCAATAGGGCAGCTTAGCGGGGTCCAATGTGGGACCTGGATCATCATCATGACGAATACCTCAGTGTGGCCAAACTGAGCTCCTTGACAACACCTGCAACATGGTGGAGAGGGTGAAAACACCCCACACAGGGCTAAATAGCCTTTGCTGCCATGAGACAAATGACGGAAGGACAACAAAGCACAACCACACTCCCAAACCTAAGCAGGGCAACTGAGCCGTCACAGCTGCAACCAGATACCCAGAGGGAGGTACCAGCGTAACAGCTGGGCCAGGGAGCCGCACGGGACCAACCGCGGGGGAGGGGAAGCAACAACTGACAGGGAGGGGAGCCACCAAGAGCCACACAACCAGACAGAAGAGCGGGGCCCACCCAAACACAGAGAGGAGCACAACAGAAACAGAGAAACACAAAGAGACGCACCGACGGAAGCATCAAGAAGGGAGACCGAGAACCCAAAGGGGGACACCCCAAGGGGAGCGCAGACCCACAAAAGGAGAGGGCGACACAAAATTTTCGGAAAGTGAAGCTCTTGACCTTAACAGAAGAAGTAGTGCGAGAAATTCAGGATCTTATTAACGCAGTGGAGAAGTAACATGCACACGAAACAGAGAGACTGGACCTTAGTAGTGCAGAGAAGTACGAGTGCACCTGTCACGTCTATGGACAGACACACAAGTACAACCAAAAATTGCAGGCCACTAAGCAATAAAACAGGGGATGAGACACCAGTGCACCTGTCACGTCTATGGACAGACACACCAGAATGAATTCAAATCAAAAAGGACTGCGCAAGAAAGGGACATGCAAAAGGTAGGGGAGCCAAAAAATAGGTCCTTGTCGGAGCAAAAGGGGCCCCAGCCAACCAAAGCCAGGAGGGGCCAAAAGGGAAAGAGGCACAGAGAGACCAAAAGAAGCAATGAAAGAGGACGACCCGAAACACCAAGGGGGGGGAAAGAAGAAAGGAACTAAGTCTGACTCCGTGTAGTGTATTCAAGGTGGTGTTGCTTGTCTGCTCTGAGAGTGTCATTCCAGCTGTTCCCAATCGCAAAGGAGACAGGGTTCGCCCTTTCTGCCCCTGCGGCCTGAAGCCGTAACTCATTGCATTTAGTCTGGAAATCGACCAGGTCAGTGTTTGGTGCTCTCCTGCGTAGTTTCCTATCAGGGAAGGTCCGCTCTCGCACGTGCTGCTGCAGAATCGTTTCTGGTAAGTAATGGGCTGGTCGTTGGAAAAGCACCCTGCTTGCTAACTTCCCGCGGTTGACTTCCCAATGAGTGAACATATGGCGATGTTGCACTTGCTGCTTGAGTTGTGCAGCATACTGGTGGAAACTTTTGGGCGTATGCCACAATCTCAGTAGGCTATAATTGGACGGCCACTCAAGCGGACACAGAGTGGCAGTCTGCTTCCACATTGCAGGAGTAAGTCCTTTGGGGGATGGGACAATCACTTCCAGATTGACTCTCGTGGGTCCGGTGGGTTGCAGGCCCATCATGATGTAGGGTTCTACTACGCCCATTGTGTACCCTCGTATGAGTTCCGCAAAGCAATCAGCTGCTTGGAATTCCTCGTCCAAAGCCAGACTCAAGCCAGGAGCGTTTTTGTCAGTGAACTTGACCGCCTGCAGTACTTGGTCAACCGCCTCGTTCTGCAACCCCTCAAAGACCCGGTGGGGACAAGAAAAGGAAACCTCTTGCGGGGCTTGGATGGCACCTCCTTCTTCTCCTAGGAAGCACGGCGCAATCTTGCTGGCCCAGATAGCCGGAAACCACGCCAGTAAGGCCGAAATTCCGCTGACCAGGTCGACTCCGGTGTGACGCCGAGAGTGGGGCTGGTTTGTGATGACAACTTTCACAGGTCCACTGGGGGCGCGTTTACGGTTGACTTCTGCACTCTCTTTGGCTGCTCCAATTAGCTCGGAGAGAATTGGACGAAACCAAAACGTGGCATACAGCAGGCATTCCGTCTCTGGGGTAGCCAGAGACTCTGCTCGCCGAGTAAGCGAGCATATATACTGCGAAAGTGTTTCAGCCAGCCTGAGCGTGAAACTACGGGCGGCATGTGCAAATACCTCCTCAATAGTATCGATCGCATCCCTCAGCCACAGTTCTGACGCAATTGACATGAAGAGGCGGGCAAACTTTTCCTGCATGGCCGTCAGGGAGATGGTAAGCTTGGCCTGCAGCCACAGGTGTGGAAGAGCGCCAAGGTTGTCAGGACGTTGGCTTGCGGCTGTGAACTGTTCATCTTATATTAGAACAAACTCAGGCAAACATGTAAGGGTAAGCGCTACGCAAAGTTCTTAGGACAACTTACACAAAAACAAAACCCAACGATATCTGACGTACATATATATATCCATGTAGTATATTTATATATGTGCATACGCCGGAAAAATAAGATCTCGATGCGCAACGGAGTGACATGACGAATGTCAAACTTCAGAAATGATTTGAAAAATTTTGAAATGTTGGATCTCGAACGCACGCACTCAAAGCATCCTTTTTCTCCTCTCAGCATGCTCTGTTTGGTCTGGGGAGTTTGCAGTTTCCGTTCGGTCACCAAGCAAGGCATATGACAGTTAGTCGGATCTGTTATGCCGTTTTGGATGGTGAATCTCACAGCGGTGAGTTGTCACACATGTTGCTCAGTGGTTCTCCCCCCCCAAATTAGGGTTAAGGGAGGGTGGGCCGAAAGAAAAATTGGTTGTGGAATAAAGGTTTTTTTAAACCCTCCACTACCTCACCCTTGATACGAAAAATGCAACACGAACATCAAATGAGATGTTGATCCAAGGGAAGGTTGTGTTGTTTTGTTTTGGTTGTGTGAGTTGTCCATTTAAAATTGTTATTCAGAAAAACGCGTGCTGCGCAAGATGTAACCCTTATAAATTGTTTTGTCCTGAGTTGCAAAATTTGTTGTTAAAAATTTTGCGCTGTTCTTACAAAGATTGTGCTCTCACTTCGTGACAGCACTCATCTTATATTAGAACAAACTCAGGCAAACATGTAAGGGTAAGCGCTACGCAAAGTTATTAGGACAACTTACACAAAAACAAAACCCAACGATATCTGACGTACATATATATATCCATGTAGTATATTTATATTTGTGCATACGCCGGAAAAATAAGATCTCGATGCGCAACGGAGTGACATGACGAATGTCAAACTTCAGAAATGATTTGAAAAATTTTGACATGTTGGATCTCGAACGCACGCACTCAAAGCATCCTTTTTCTCCTCTCAGCATGCTCTGTTTGGTCTGGGGAGTTTGCAGTTTCCGTTCGGTCACCAAGCAAGGCATATGACAGTTAGTCGGATCTGTTATGCCGTTTTGGATGGTGAATCTCACAGCGGTGAGTTGTCACACATGTTGCTCAGTGGTTCTCCCCCGTTGTTGTGAGCAGCATGTAAGGAGATCGGTGAAATTGGATAAGAGCATTCACTAAGTCAGCAGGAGCTTTGATAACACCGCCATCATCCAGGCCAAACCTCTGCATGGCTTCTTTCAAGCGGTTGCGGGACGGTAAGTCTGCTGGATTCGAATAAGAGCATACGCGTTCCGTCCAAGAGAAGGCTGGATATTGAAGATCCAAGTCAGCTAACATCCTAGACAATGATCGCATGGTGGGAGAGTGGCTGTTGGCCTTTATGGATGAAATCCTTGCCGACTCGTTGTCAATCCATTCGATGACCCTGCGATTTTGCAGGTGCTCACGGCGCGACCATTTGAGCAAAACTAAGCCCCATAGCTCCACCTGCGATATTATCTGTTCTCCAGCGTTTGCTAACCAATGGTCTACAAGAGCTTGCGGCACCTCAAGTTGAAATGCAAGGCGGACGTCGCCGTCAATCAGGACTGCCCCTGCAGTGGCAATGCCGTCTTCCCAGGCTCCGTCTGTAAAGACGACCACCGGGCGTCCCACATTCAAGACCGAATGAACGCGGGGGCGCTGTTCCAAAAGCATTGTTTTCGTGTACAAGCAGAGATTTTCCAAATCAGAAGCACGGAGATGCTGGGGTTTGTCGGCGAAAGGCATAAAAGCAGATACCAAATGCTTCATGCTCCGGCCCAAGTAGAAGCTGACTGCAAAATTGAGGAGCCCCTGGAGTTCGCTCGCTTTCGCAGCGGAAATGTTTTTGTCCTTTGCCACCTGATCAAGCATCGCACACAGTTTTTCGATCCGACTTGTTTTGTTCCTTACAACCAAGGTGCCCAAGCTCATACCACTAAGGTCAAACGTTACCCCAAGCAGGTCAAATGTCGCGGAGAAGTTGAGAGCTTTGTCACCTTCTTTTGCGTGGTCCCAACCAAGTAAGTCGAGCAGCGCACTGAAGGCCAACGACAGGACCCTGCAACCTTCCGATCGCTCCACCGTCGGGAAGTCGTCAAAGTAGTGAGACGTAATGGCTTTGAGCAGTTTCGACAGCAGAAACCAAAGGGCTTGTGATATGCGCACGAAACCGTAAACACTTCCGGTGCAGCCGAAGGGCAATGAAACACTTTTGTAAAACTGCCACTTCCCCCCAGAAGGAAATCCAACTATGGCATGGAGCTGATGGTCAGGCAGCACAGCTAGTTGTTTATAGGCTTTACTGAGGTCGAAAGTTTTGCCAAGCCATTCCAAAGCTTCAGAATCTGAAAGTCCAGCTTCGCGCATAGCCCCTAGAACCATAGCTGCGGCGTAATCCACGTCTTGCAACTGGAGTTTCACGGTCGACGAATACGCTGAGTTAACTGCGCTCTGCTTTGCATCGTCTATGACCCTCACCTTTTGGCTGGCTCCTTGAAACAGGACGAAGCGTGGGTTCAGTGACCAACATTCGGTTCCCATCAGGACTGACATCTCAGCTTCGGAATATGGACCCTGCAAAAAGCCCTTTTCAACTTCGGAAGCTGTTGCCTCCAACAATGCATCTTCCTCGCTATTGGTAAGCGGTCTGGCTGTTTGCATTATGCTGGTTCTACGCCATTTGGCCGACGCCATCAGCTCGTCTTCTGTCATGCTTGCCGGCACCAACAGCTGCTGATATCCAGCCGGCGGTTCTTGCAATCCAACCAAAGGAACTCCAAATTTCAAAAGGTCGACAACACCCATGTCCCAGTAATTCTGTTGCTGTAGAAGCTGCTCAAATAGCAGTATGTTTTTGCTATTGACACATCGACTGACGTCTGGGTGCAGGCTTGCTTTGAGTTCCTGCTCGCGCAGCTTAAGGTCCGTGGACAATTTCTTCACATGAAAAACAGTAGACAAGCGCTCTTTGGCCAGCTTTGTAGGGCAAGTGCCAACTACTTGTACAATGGCGTCCTTTGTAATTTGATGTAGAAAGGAATCTTGGTCAATTGGGTGTTTCGCCTCTTGAGCTTTCTTTAAAAACTCTTCCGGTTCATGCCAAACGCCATACTTGAAGGTGGTTCTGGGCCTCTTGACAGGCCCTGCCTCCGGGTCCAGTTGCTGCTCAGTGTTGGTTTCCCCATGGTGTGGTGGAGCAGCAAGCAGTTTATGAGCAGGATGCGCAGAAACCTCACTCAGGTGTATGAACTCCTTGTACTCAGGCACCAGCGGGGGGTGTCGAATGCTTTGTTGACCCAAACCCAATCGGAGAAGATCTTTGAGTCTCAGTGACGGTGTCGGTTGGACACCCATTAGAACTGATGCTTCAAGCACGCAATTTGCCATACGCTTGCACAAAGTGCTTGGATATTCCGCTTCCGCTGCAGTGGGGAATATTACACCCTGATCGCTCTTGTAAGGTTGCCATGAAGCATGCACATGGTCTTGGGGGCAGTCAGCCGCCAATGATGTGAAGACACCTTGAGTTGCAAGCAATTTGGTCCTCTTGTCTCGCAGGCTACCATGCGCACATGCATCAAAATAGATGCTTTCCAAGTTCGCAAACCATGAAATGAAGAGCTGGTCATTTGTATCCTTCACCAAAACTGCAAGAAGCGCCCAGAGCCAAGAACGCGCTGGATTTTCAATCGAAACCAAGCATCCTAGCGCCATGCAAATTTGCAAAATTCTGATGGCGGACTTGTACAACTGGTTGGCAAGATCAACCTTAATTTTGTCAGCACCTGTTAGGTGAGGAAAACCTCTGAGATGCTCAGCACTGCGCAAGGGCTGCGGTCCCATGTGACCTCCAAGCTTGGACGGCATAGGTTTCTCTCTGGCGCGGGAACATGTTCCACAAGGAAGGCCCAAGTGGACGTGACACGGCTTGCAGTGATGTAGAATTGTTTCAAGCAGCATCAATTGATTTGAATTCGACACATCCAGCACAAAGACTTTGACCTTAGGTAAATGCCTGTTTGCTGAGTGGTCCACGGGGTAGACCTGGAATCCGAGGCGCCTTAATGCGTCCGACAATCCAGCTGAGCCACAACAAATTTCAAACGTCGTAGCTTCCAAAGTGAAACTTTTTTGCTGGATACCTCGCCAAGTCAGTGTGGGCACTCGTTGCCCGGGTGAAGTTTGTGACATGACTTCTTCCAGCACATGTGATACCCAACCATGCAGCGCTTTCCAGGCTTGATTTTGGCAGTGCAACGCCCCACCTGCCATCGTTTGCAAAGCTGTTTTCCATCCACAAAAATCTCACAATCGTCTGGTACTGCAATGCCAGAGTTAACTTTGCCTTTGCCCTTTGAAGATTTTCCTTTTCCATCACTCTGATTTCCACCTTTGCCTTTTCCACCAGAAAACGTTGTAGACGTGTCTTGCTTGTGAGCCCCAATGCTTTGCAGCGGTGTCAAGTGCTGCAGGACTTCCGGATGCTCCGAAAATTTTTCGAAGGAAACATCAAAGGGCTTATCTGTCCCGGTCTTCGGCTGCAACTTGCCACGAGTGTCATTAGACACTTTGACCCACAAGGCCTTGTCAGCATTGATCACTTGCTCAATACTAATGTGCCTGTAGTTTGACAGTGGGGCTTCATTCATTTTTTCGAAAAGTTTTTGCGTCCACAGGTCAAGCACAGCAAAGGTTGCGATGCCAGCCAAGTCATACGCCAGTGACCTCCTCAAAAACGCCTGTCTCAGCTTGTGTTCACCTGTTACATTCACATCGTCAAGACGTTGCTTTTTGCTGAGTCGCAAGCCACCTGCATTGTCCAGCGCCAGTGAAGTGTCAACCTTGGAGTGCAAGGCCTCATCATGCCTGGACGAGCATCGATTCAGTTCAATGTATGTAATGACATTGTCTTCCAACTGCTGACAAACCCTATCTATGAGGGAGTGTGAAGGCTCACTCTGTGGCGTGAAACTCAAACCTGTCAAACGCTGTTTCTGCAATCGTATTCGATCCATTTTCTCTGCAAGTGGGATGATCCTTGCCTCGCTTGACTCTGACCTGTCTGCCCTGGATTTGAGGTCCTCCAAAGACAGCGCATGTGCCTCGAAAAACAGTCGCCTGAAACGAGTGGTTGAAGCAGCTGATGGTGCATTCCCAAACGTAGTGGTCAAGAATGCTATCAGTGCAGTGTCATCATTTTGACCAGGTTGGTAGGTACTGCAGTACGCGTATGTTGCATAGCTATTGATACCTGCAACTTCAAGCGCATCAACCTCTTTCCCAGTTCCAGTGCCCGATTTTGAAAGGCAACTTTCGAATCTATGGCCATGCTTCAGCGAAAAACCACACTGTGTGCAAGGAAATAATGGTCAACTTGATGTTCTTCTAGTTGAACACGTCTACATTCAAAACTTCGTGATCAGCTCAAAAAGATGTTTATCAAGTGGGTGTGACTCGAGGAGCCGCACAAGGTTTCTGTTTCTGCTGCCTTGTGCAACGTGTTGCTGATGAGCCATGGACGCACCACGAAGTTGAATGAGCTTTGTCACTTGGTTATGATTCCTCTGCCGCACGAGAACATGCTAGGCATTGGGTTCCAAGTGGTTTCTTTGCTATCCAGACTTGCGTGATTTCCGTGGCTATCAACATGACGCAGCTTCAGTTATGAGAACCTTGGATGACTATCTCAAACGCATGTTAATGAAAAATCTGACTTAATCACTGACCCACTGATAGTATGCAAGCATCTTTTATACTTCGGCAGTGCGCGCTTTGAGATCGGCAACACCTTAAGGCCAACATTGCATTCCATTGGCACAGGCAAAAACCAAAATTGAAAACTCAAAGGTCTCTCCTCGCAGCACGGTAAGCATGTGAACAGCTCGCGCAAACCACCACCTCAGGTGTTGATATCTCGTCCCTCGAGGCCCTGCTGAAAGAAGCCGTGGGGCTCCTGCCACACCAGAATTTCTCATCCTCTCCGGCCAGCAGGTGAATTACCTTTGAGCTTTTGTTGATCAAACATTGGTCAGCTTCAATGTCGTCAGCCTCCAAGCGTCTGTACGTGGTCTTCTGACCCAAGCTTGAGTGCTCTCCATTTGACGAGGCCACAGAGGATGCATCCTCTGAATCACTGGAGCTGCTGTCACTGCTGCCTCCATCTCTCTCAAGAGCTGTCTCAAAAGCCAGCTGGAACAAACGACTGACCCTGGTCGCATCTGGGTCAAAGGTGCCATCCCTGATACGCGCAAACATTGCATGAACCTTCTTGCACAAGCCAATCTGGTTGTCCCGTGAGTAGATCATGGCAGACCTGTATTGGGCGTTGACATGATGCCCCAATGCCAATTGCTCATCCGCTGTGAAAATGGTGCTTTTGGCCGCCCAGCTCAACAAGGTAGCCTTCAATCCATGCACTGTCAGAGATGAGGCTCTGTCACCTCCAACATGGGGCTCCAACAATTCACGAAGCCAACCAGTTGCCTCTGCTGTGGACATGCGGGAGTCTATCCACGTGTGATCGCTTTCCGACCAAGAATTCAGGAAGTAATTCCAAGATCCAACGTCAGCGGCATAACGTGACTTCATCCAGCTGTCCCCCCATGAGTCCTCAGCTGTAACATGGCCCAGCGCAGTAAATGGCAGAAGCTCCATTTGTTGCTCCTTTCCACGCGATGACTTGTGCTTTGAAGTCATGGCTTCAAGAAGGGTGACAGGTCCTGCTGTTGATATCTCCATTGAAATGACATACATTGAGTCATGCCATCTTGCCGCGGCAGTAAAGCAAAACAGCAAATGTCCAGCAATCAGTCGTCGATGCAATTCTGGGTCATTCAAACATATGTCCTCCAGTGCAGCTATCTCGGCAACCTTAAGCACCTCTGCAGGTTTCCTGAACCTCTTGGTCATGTAGCAAGAATGTGCTGTTCCCGTCACCCTTGGGCTGAGCATGTCTGTCAATGATGACGATGCGAACCCAATCAAAGCGTCTGCGAATCTCAGGGCCTCAACAAATTGTGAAGGTGTCGTGGGGCCTGCGCCTGAGTCCCTCAAATAACAGATGTAGGCATAGACAACCCTTTCATCTTGTTTGAACGGTGAACCACCTCCACTAGCCTGAAGCCAACATGAAAAACGCCATAATGCATTGCACCTCTTCAAAATTGTTCCTGTGGCCTTCGGTGAGAAAACATCCATGAAAACCTGAGACAACTCTGAGTCTGAGCACAGGGTACCTGCAAAGCTCCTCAAGGACTGTCCAAGGCGAGTGCAATCAAGGTCTAAGAGAACCATTGTTTTAAACCTGGCAAGTGCAACATGTCGAAAGTTGTCTGTCGATGACACCAAACGTGATGACTTGATGCGCTGCACTGTAAGTTCAGTGTGTTGAATCTGCGTGGGCACCGCACTGTCTGTTGAGCTTGCAGTGATGTGGTCAGCAAGTCCGACCAAAGGCAATTGTTGAAATGATTGCAAACGATCCCAAAAGGGTTTCGGCCTAGCAAATAAACCTGCTAATGGTCCCTTCTGCCAAGGCTGTTTCAAGTCCGAAGTCAACTTATGGACGTGTCTTGATGCCAACTCGTCTGCAGTGCGTTTGACTGCTAAGCTCTCAGCCGACAAGGATCCTGGTTTGTTTGCAACAGACTTAGGCTTGGGGTGCAGAAAACGTGGCTCCTGTAAAGGCAAAGCATCGTGACGGTCCAAGGCTTCAAATGATGAATCCAAAGTGTCAGTGTTGTCAAGATTGCCAAACAAGTTTTCCGTGTCTGGTAACTCAACTTGTTCCCAATTGCCATCTGTACTGGGGTCCACGCTGTCAACATCTTGCAAATCACTGGCAGACACGGCAGCGGCACTGCTAGCCCATCTACCACGAAAACCTTTGTGTTCCACAACCATCCTATTCCCAACTATGATCCCAGCAGCGATGCCTACAGTGATGTGTGTGATTGTGACAACACCACTGATGGCACCCAGGCACTGCACAGCCGTAGCTACAAGTGGGTCCAGTACTACTTGTAGCAGACTGGTCTACCTCTGCTTGACCTGCCTCTGGATCTGAGGTCTGGTCCGATCCGGGTGTGAGAACAATAGGAACGCCAAGTCGGTGTGCAACTTCAGTAAGGATCAAAAACAACAGCGAGATGATGTGATGATTCATAAGTGCTGCAATCTGTCTCGTGTCCATTGACCCCCTGATGCCGAAAGAAAAATTGGTTGTGGAATAAAGGTTTTTTTAAACCCTCCACTACCTCACCCTTGATACGAAAAATGCAACACGAACATCAAATGAGATGTTGATCCAAGGGAAGGTTGTGTTGTTTTGTTTTGGTTGTGTGAGTTGTCCATTTAAAATTGTTATTCAGAAAAACGCGTGCTGCGCAAGATGTAACCCTTATAAATTGTTTTGTCCTGAGTTGCAAAATTTGTTGTTAAAAATTTTGCGCTGTTCTTACAAAGATTGTGCTCTCACTTCGTGACAGCACTCATCATGGTTGCCAGCTTGTCAGCTGCTCCTTTGATTTCCATCTCCGAAGGGTCATCAAGTGCTGGTGGGATCGGTGGGCACCATGGTTCTTCAGGAGGTATGTCCGCTTCATCGGCTTCTTCCTCTACCTCAGATTCACCATCAGTAGTGGCTCGCTCTTCCTCCGACAAGGGATCGGCCACTGTCTCGCCAGCCCCTTCAGGGCCAACCATGGGGCTCTCTCTCATGTGTACTTGCAGCGCAGGGGCTTGCAGTAGCAGTGGTTGCAGTCGGTGAGCATCAAAGAAGTGGATACCTGGTATGAGTAGTATCCGCCGGTCTTTGGTGGCTTGATGAAAGTACATCTTGCTTCCCCTGAGCCTGTGGACAAGAACTGGAGAGCCATTGTGGGAAGCACAGAGCCACAGTGGAGAACGAAAGCCATCGCCGGCATAGCCATACAGGTATTCCCTATCGATAGAGCACGGAAAGAAACTACTCGCCGTGAGGCGGTGGTCACGACTGTGGGAGGCTAAGGCTGCGGTGACTTCCTGCGTAAGCCTCAGCTTTGATTTCTGCGCAATGACCAACCGATACCTTCTTAGGGATCGCACTCCAGTCAATGTCACTACCATAGCAATGGCAAGGGGCGGTTTGTCTTGTGAATTAAAAGGTGTGTTAAGTCCCCACTCCAGGACCGCTTCTGCGTCCGATGGTATGCGCTTGGGCTCATGAAACTGAACAGACCTATCTTTGAGGGTGAAATACCCATAGTGATAGACCGCAAGCGTCTGAGCCATCCCTATCAGACCAGCCATATCAATGGGAAAGACAACGTACGTATGTTTAATGGCTCTTGTGAGCGCAACAGTAGCTCGTCCAAAACAGTCTTCCTTGTCTTCCATCGACGCCCCTCGACGGCCCCCGCTGAGGAAGCCACACCCTGTCTGAACAACAACTGCTATTCGCGCCGTGGCCCCTGCTGCAGACGAGGTTGTGGCTATTCTAAGTCCTCCAAACCAAGCGGCCTGAAACCCATGCTGTAAAAGTTGGGTATGCACTGCCGTGCGATTACACATCACCAGGAGCTGCGCACTCGCTCCTTGATTGAGGTCCCGATAGCACTTTTGAAGGTAGTTGAGAAACACTACGACATCCTCAATAGCAGCCATGAGGTCTCTGGGAGCTCTGGGTACTTCCCAGAGCACTGTACGGAAGCCCCCATTCTCGGCAGTGTGGTCGTGGGGGACAAAATGGCCGATTTGGATGGGATCCTGATCATGTAGCACTAGTTCCGGGTATCTAACTGCGACGATGGCTTTGTACGTCAACAGGGACACTCTGGAACTGTTGGGCAGAATGATGCCCCACCTGTGTGGGCCATCTAAGCCGGCTGCTTCCACCGTAGTTGTACACTCAGGGATGCCAAACTCTTCTGGAGCAGTAGAAATGAGCAGGACAGCTAGGATTGCAGAAATCAGGCTACTTTTGACATTCAGGTGGCTGAGCGTTTCCTCACTGAACAGACGCGCCAGTGATGTTGGCAGGTGCTGGGCAGTTTTTGCGGGAGTCCAAATTCCTGTATGTGGTGCTTGGCCAAGGTTGAGCAGCCACGCCACTTCCGAGTCATTATCCTGGCTCGCATCCGGCCAGAGGAGGGCAATCAGCTTATTGAGCCGACTGTTTGCTGCTGCAGCCCTTCCCTTGGATAGGCCTCCAGGTGTTTGCCTATGGTCACCAACAAAAACAATCAATGCAGGTTGCTGGATGGCAGCCAGTGCGGCAATCTCATGGTAGTTGCCATACTGTTGACTTTCATCCATAAATGCCATCCACACCTTGGAGAGCCATAGACTAAAAGAGGAATATTTCATGGCCATTTCCGCAGTAGCGGAGCCTCCAGTCGCAATCAGAATGCGTTTCTCAGCAATGACTCTATTGCGATCACTGCATCGAACGTCAATTTTTGTTGCATAAGCTTCACCCTTTCCTTCCTCGATGCGGCCCAGTAAGCGTCCAAAAGCGGATTGCGTAGGTGGGGCAAGGTCACTGATCTGGTCAGCTAGAGCTTTCGCAGCGACGTTTTCTTATTTCTTTGGTGTAAACAATTGCATAGAAGTCACTGAGTTCGCAGCTGAGGGCGATTAACAAAACTGCCAGAGAGCGAGTCTTCCCAGCACCAAAAACGCCTGCGATACAGAGGTCGGAACGGCCAGTCAGGATCGCCAGTAGCAAGGCTACTGCCACAGTGAGGACATGCCCATCTCCATGCCCTGCCAGGGAGAGTAGGCTGTCACGCATGTAGTCATCATGTGGCCCTGTAAGAGCAACCCCGATGGGTGTCAATAGGCGACAGAGCACTCGGACCAATGCATCTGTCAGCTTTGTCCTGCGTTCACTCATCATCCTTCTAACCGGAATATCAGGCTGGAGAATGCCCATTGTCAGTGGGAGTCGCGCCGGGTTGGCCTGTGCAAACACCAGTAATTCGCATCGGCTTCGTGTGTCACCAAGGAAAGCCATTTCTTCCATCACCACCGAGAAATTTGCATGGAATACAATAGGCTGCGGCCAATCGCGGCCTGGGTCAAAATATTCCACCTCAGCTGGCTGTTGCACTAAGAGGCGACCACAGAAGGCAAATGCGATGGGCCTGGAGACTACTACGAGCTCAAGTGACTTCGGTGCAATTCGTCGATACGCTCGAGAATCCGCGGATCGACTAGCACCTTGCATCACTTTTTCTTGGACCAGGAAAATGGCACAGCGACGCGGGCCATCAGGGAGCTGGAAGCGTCCAAAAAGGTTAACAACTCACTTCCAACACCGAAAATCAACTCACTCCCAACACCGACTCACTCCCAACACCAAGAACTCACTCCCAACACCAAAAATCAACTCACTTCCAACACAAAAAGCACTTTTCGGCGTCGAGGGCGAGTCGATTTTCCATTTCCCCATTGGTACTGAGGCGTCACTTCTGGAACCCCATCATAAACAAACATTACACGGCAAATGATCAACACAGAGAAACCCTTCAAGGGGGTTCAACCCTTTAGGTTGGGGGGGGGGGAACCATCAGGGTACCATACAGGCGGAATGATAAACACTGATAAACCCTTCAAGGGGTGGGGTGGGGCTGGTGGGGGGGGGTGGGGGTGGGGTGGGGTGGGGTGGGGTGGGGGGTGTGCTGGTGGGAGCATAACAGGCACAGCTCTTTCATGATCAGTTACCGTGTGGGGTGGGGTGAGTTAATACACAGGCACAGCAACCTCATCATCTTTCTTCCCGTAGAGCAGAGACAGGCACAGCTCTTTCATGATCAGTTACCGGTGGGGTGGGGTGAGTTAATAAGGTTCATGTTCCTATGCCTGCACACGCACAGCAACCTCATCATCTTTCTTGCTGTAGAGCACTTACACGCACTGCTCTTTCATGATCAGTTGCCCGTGGGGTGGGGGGGGTGGGGGTGGGGTGGGGTGGGGTGGGGTGGGATGATAACGTTCATGTTCCTATGCACACACAGGCACAGCAACCTCATCATCTTTCTGTTGAGCAGAGACAGGCACAGCTCTTTCATGATCAGTTACCGGTGGGGTGGGGTGAGTTAATAAGGTTCATGTTCCTATGCCTGCACACGCACAGCAACCTCATCATCTTTCTTGCTGTAGAGCACTTACACGCACTGCTCTTTCATGATCGGTTACCCGTGGGGTGGGGTGAGTTAATAAGGCTCATGTTCCTATGCATACACACGCACAGCAACCTCATCATCTTTCTTCCCGTAGAGCAGAGACAGGCACAGCTCTTTCATGATCAGTTACCGGTGGGGCGGGGTGAGTTAATAAGGCTCATGTTCCTATGCATACAGACGCACAGCAACCTCATCATCTTTCCCGAGAATATATATATATACATATGTATTTCTTAACTATATGTATGTAGATTTAAATATATATATATATTTAAATAATTATATATATATATGTATAATTATATATAAATAAACACACATATATATATATATATATATTGATACTAAGGTAATTAGTCTGGTACATGGTTGTAGTAGTAGTGATGGTTGTTGTTGTAATAGAAGTAGTCTTAGTAGAAAGTAGTAGAAGTAGAAGTAGAAGTAGAAGTAGAAGTAGAAGTAGAAGTAGAAGTAGAAGTAGTAGTAGTAGTAGTACTAGAAGTAGTAGTAGTCGTCGTCGTCACCAAGGAAAGCCATTTCTTCCATCAGTACCGAGAAATTTGCATGGAATACAATAGGCTGCGGCCAATCTCGGCCTGGGTCAAAATATTCCACCTCAGCTGGCTGTTGCACTAAAAGGCGACCACAGAAGGCAAATGCGACAGGCCTGGAGACTACTACTAGCTCAAGTGACTTCGGTGCAATTCGTCGATACGCACGAGAATCCGCGGATCGACTAGTACCTTGCATCACTTTCTCTTGGACCAGGAAAATGGCACAGCGACGCGGGCCATCAGGGAGCTGGAAGCGTCCAAACAGTGCTCTGCCCGCCATAACATTGGCTTCCATGCTTCCTAGGTTGCCATTTACACATAGATTCCATGGCGACACGGAAGGAACCGCTTTCGGGTCGCTAAAGAGCAAAAGAGGAATACCGTCTGTGAGCAACTGCACAACATGAAAACCAGCAAAGGCCTCATAGCCATATCGGACCACAAGCTCGACTCCCGGTTGACCTCGCTCTTGTCGTTGCGCCAGCTCAACGCTGGTCCATGGTTGTAGGTGCTGGAGCTGACGACCAGCATGGTAGGCGTCCAATTGAGGCAACACCATATCAAGCAGGAATATCAAGGTGCGCAGAGAAAAACCACGGAGGAATTCAGCTAACAGGTTCCGCATGAGTTCTCCTCCTTCCGCGTGCGCCTGTCCAGGGAGGGATGGGGATCATATCAATTAAGACTTGTCGCAAGTCCTGCTCCGTAGCAAGGGGGTCATCCCTTACATCTCTGCCGTCACATGGTACCATATGCAGATCAGGGCATCCATCACCAGCAGCCTGGAGGAGCGAACTTAAGGTGCGTTTGCAATGATCAGGGAGATCAAAGCTGACCCATAAGAGCACTCGTAAGAGCCCTTCACATCGTATCCCATGCGGGATGACCTCCGGGGTCGTAATTTGGAGGTAATCAATATGGGTGCCTTCTTCAATTGGTGTAAACAAGAGGTGGCCATATGCATGCCGGGCACGTCCACTCCAGGATGGTTGTCCGTCAATGAGGATAATATTATAACTAAGGTCAGTGAGAGTGTCAGGATGCCACACACAGAGTCGGTCTTCAAGACAGTGCAGGAGCACTACTTTGCGTTCCCCAGTGGCCAGCCTCATCATTTCAGGCGGAGTGGCAATTGCTGCTACCTTAGTGGTACCTGGGAAGCAGTCAAATTCATTCAGAATTTTGTGAATTGCCAGTCCAGTGTACAATCCGGCCGAGAAGCCAAGTACATCAATGTCCCTAATTCCGTCTGGGATGGATGCCGTCACATACTGAGGAAAGCAGGATCGCAAAAACAGCAATTTGCCCTGTGGGTGATAACATCTGAAAATTTGGCGAACTGCAGTGACCCAGGTGGATGGGGTGGCCTTGCATGTGCTGGCCGGATGGTAGCCGCAGTCAACAACCGTATGGCACGGGTGATCAAAAGCTTTCGGTTGGCAAATCTATCCGGCAAAAATGCCATCCATGCACCCCATCCGAGTGCAGTGGAGAACAGCTGGTAGATTGCATACTCATGTGTGGCTTTGGTCAACCCGAGTTGAGTGATGCGCTGCTCCCAATCATCTGTCATTGCAAGTGAGGGGCCATACACTTTCATTCGCGCATGATTCTGAAAGAAAATGTCGTACTCATGGTCAGGGCTTAGCAGTCCGCCTCCCAATCCACTGCAATGCACTGTGAGGGGTCGATCCGGCATGGGAGAATCCTCTTGCCAAACATTGCTCATCGAAAAAACCCATTGTGCCCATTTTTTTGGCCGGTCAAAACCAGCTTGCGAAGCTTGCGAAGTATTGGCTGCCTCACCCGTATAGATCCGCTGGGAACACTGCACGAGATCAAATACTTCCCCTTTCAGTTCTGTTTTCCAGTCCTCTGGTGCACGGAAAACAGTTGGGAGGCCAAATGTGAGCTCAGCCGCCTGGGCAAGGGCCCGACACTGGGTTCCAATTGCAGGTCTTCGTTCCCACAGACCAAGCAATGCCACTGTTTGCTGATACGAGAGCGGGGACGGTGGGATCTTCGCATGGACACGCAGGCCGATGACAGGGAGAAAATTATGGTGGAGCCACTGTGGCTGCCACTCTGCTGTCCCAAACAGCGCAGCTGCTAGTGGTAACCAACCAAGTTGCGCCAACTCCTCAAGTCGCGATGGCAGCCGCTGCTTGGCCCTAGTTCCAAAACCATGAAGGATAGCAGGCCTCATAAAACCCGGCTCAATTTCCATGGCCTGATAGATCTTGTCTCCTGGTAACACTTTAATCACCACCTCGCCTGGGAGGAGGCTGAGTGTTGGCAGGGCCCCTTGCTCATAGGCGGGCCGAGCCCACTTATGAAAATTGGGTTGTCTGCCTTGGAAGCCGTCAAGGATTCCTCGCAAGTGTCCATGACGAGGCCACAGGCCCGTGGCAGGTACAGGAAAAGTAACCAACCCTGACCACTGCCCCAATAGGCTCCAGGCATGACACCAATCAGCTGCACATCGAGTGGTGGTGCCAAGCAGTGGTGATCCTAGCAAGCCACTGGAAACGGCAGTTTCAGTGTCACTGGGCGGTTGGGTGGTCGCTAGGTAGCTTTCGACATGGCCAAAGTAGGCTTTGCTGGCAACGGCGGCAAGTTCATCTGGGTCTCGCTCGGGATCGACAAGGTCAGATTCCTGAAGTGGGCTGCAATGTCCAGATGCCAACACGATAACTAGTCCAGCATTTGATTTCTGTGAAAGCTTCACTTACCAGGATGACGCCTCTGCTGGCAACAGGTTGTTGTACTTCAGTGGTAGCCTGTTTGTCGGTCGATCCTGGGCACGACTGGGCCGTGGGCGAGAGGTTGCTGCTCTTCTCTGCTTCTTTCTCAGTTGGATGTGAGCTCGAGGGTTCTGACCCACCAAAGTCAACCTCATCCTCAAAATTTCCTGTGGGGTCAGGGGGCGGTGACCGCACATCACTGGCCGCAAAGTTTTCAACGCTCCGTGATTTGGGCAGCTTGATAGGGGGGCCGGGTTGCTGTTGCGTGGCTTGTCCAGTGTCAACTGATCTTGCTCTCTTCTGTGCAGGTGCAATTGGACTGCTCGGTATGGCTTCAGGTTGCCGGCATCCTCCTTCGCGGGCGTCGTGCTCTTCACATGACAACCACAGCTCCTGAATTTCGAAGAGTGTTACAGGCACACAATCACTATCGATGAGAGCAAAGTTGATGCCAGGGAAGAGAAAAACACACGCATCCAAGATGTAGGTGCCAGCCCACGTAGGGTGCACCTTATCCAGTCCCGTGTCTGCCGATATGGGCACAAATACCACTGTGGTGCGTTCACCATAAGGGCCCACATATCGAATTCGCTCCTTCCACCACGCAGCGACCATGGGCCAGTGGCTAAGCCCCACAGTGCTAGATACGGTCTCCGCCAACAGGTCTCGATTATCAGTGATGAGGTAAACAGTCTGGAAGGCTAGGAAGTCAGCAGCTTGGCTGACGATCCATCGATAGAGGCTGTGCCACACAGGTCCCGGCGCCACCTCAACCCCATCCACGACCTTTATGTCATAGTCGTGCCGATCAGGTTCACCAGACTTCTTATGGGGGTCTCCAAACCGCCACTGGTGATGAACAGACTGATTCAAGCCATACTCAGTGGAAATGTCCTTATAGAGGCCTAGGGCTTCCAATAGGTCATCAAATTGCGCAAAGGGGTCAGGCTCGAACCACAGTTGTTCCGCTTGTTGTCTAGTGAGGAGCTCCATGAGCAGAATTTGGAAGGCAAAGCCCCTGGACCAGTCTACGGCCAGAGACAGTGCGCAATGGTATTAGTTGGGGGGGACCAGTGAGGTGATACCCCTGACCAGTCTACAGTCAGAAGTACCACACTGGAGTATTTACTGAAAACGTAACACAAAGAGACAAAAGATCCGAATCGAAAGAGTCGAGCCAAGATAAAGGGGGGGGAGGGAAGGTGGCGACTAGTACATCGACTTGGGCTGCCGCTAGATATTCCGTGGGACATAGTACCCTATCAAGGGCAGAATATCCATTCGGCCCTTCAAAGGTGGGTAGGTTTGGTTGAATATCCGTGACCCTTGCATGTATTAAAAGGTCATTCCATAGGTCCGAAAACGCAATATCAGCCTGATTAAAATCCCCACTGATATATAAAGGGTGGTCATTTTTCTGCCGTTTAAGCCAGGTAACGAGCTCACGTAACTCAGTGCCCTTGCTATTCGGATGCAAGTAGGTAGAGATTAATCCTATTGTAGAGTATCGATCCTGCACTACGGCGAGAACAGCTCGACCTGGGATAATTTCTTCCGTTCTGTCCAAACGCCAGCCAGGAGGAATGAGGACGGCTGCACCTCCGGAGATCCCTCCCCTGTCTGTTGGGATGCCTGCAGTATGTGCAATCTGCAGACCAGGGATACTGTGATATAATGTCTCAGGTGTTTCTTTATGCCATCGAGTCTCCTGTAGGGAGACCGGCCCAGTGCGCAATAGGCGCTTGGTTAGCCTCAGCTTAGGGTCATTACTTGCTTGAGAAGGGGTCCATCCTGAGACGTTCCAGACGTGCAGTCTTTTGAGTCGGAAGGGCAAATCTTGTCGAATCGTGTGTCTATACTGCAGTATGCTCCTACCAATTGCCTCCATGACAGGTGTGCTGATGGTCCTCATATCGAGAGAAAGGAATTGATGAAAGTCTTCAAGGTCTTGCTGGAATAATCTCGCTATTTGCTCGAGAGCAAGGTTCCACCACGGCATGTTCACTTGTAGTATTCTCGGTAATATAGATAAATCTCGAATTTTACTGAGGTAGGACGGGCACGGTGATTCGTGTTCCTGAACGTAGGCTAGCTTGATACATCTTGTAAGTGTCTTTTTAAGGGTACGGAGGAGAGGAGTAGGTAAAGCACGAAGCAGCATCATGATACTGTCGATATAGTTCTAATTTACTCAGGAGGAGCTTCTTCTCCCAAAGATATTAGCACCCTACTCCACTCCTCCGTACCCGGAAATATCAGATATTCGCCGATATCATCTACGGCAGTAGCCTGTAGCAGACACTTCCCGATTTGTCTTGGCGCTTGGCGTACACTGATCTGTTGTGCATACCAAGCTGGAGACCATATAAGTGGCATTGACCTCCGATAGGGCGAAGCCACACCCGTGTTCAAAAGCAATTGTACTTGTTCATTGTCCACAATGTGAACAATTACCCAGTTCGGGGTGAGGGTTTGCACAGTTCTAGTGATAACTCCGATGATGCTTAACCCACCTGTTCCTTCAAGACCTCCAAGGAGATGAAGGAGTGTGTCTGCAGAGCCAGGCGTATGCACGAAACAAGGTTGTGCGCCCACAGTGCTCAAAAAGCACATTGCACATATTGGGCTCCGGATTGCTGCAAATTCGCTAAGATGGACGAAATGCTTGGCTTCATCAATCCGAATTGTAACTGGGTAGCTATTCATGACGTTGTTCGTGAGCTGTACCACATCTGCAGGAAATCTGGGAACAGTACTATTGAAGAGGAAATCCATGTCTTGCAGATAGTCATAGGCGGCAGTGCCAAATTGGAAAGGCTGGTCAGTTTCATGTGCAATAAGCAAGAATAGAAGACTGGGCTTCTGCGCCCCCACATAAATGAGGGGAGGCTGCACAGTCTTCGGGGCCCAAATGATGAAACCAAAGGCAAATTGGTGAGTTGGCCCAAGTGTGGCAACCTGGAAGATTGTGAATAATTGTTCAATGGCTGTTAACTTGTCACTGCTCGTATATTCTTGCAGTAAATCGCGGTATTTACGCTTGACATCCTGTTCTGTGACTCGAAATCCGATACCACTCCCAATTGCCGACCTCAGTAGTCGCGATGACAGTGCTGCATTTTCAAATGTCAGGGAAGACTTTTGGAGCCAAGTCATATGCGCCTGTTCAAGTGCTTGGGAAAGGCACGCATCGCAGAAGGGTACACTCATTGCTTTCGACATTGCTCGCTTGTCCGTAGTTTTTGCTGCTTGAAGAAACGAGAAAACTGTAGGCTGATTGACGATCGGTGGGGTTGCAGCTTCAGGTGAATCACCTATGCTATAGTGCCGCCATTTTGCGTCAAAATCAACTTGATCAGATTTCAGTTGTACTCCACGTTTGGCTCCTTGTTCTAGAACTGAGCGGAGTAGGTCTTGGTATTTGGCATAGACATCATGGATAGGGGGAGCCTCGATATGACACGGCTGCCCATCGTTGTTTCCACCCACCCACGATTGAAATTGTAGGTCAATACCTAAGGCAGCATCAATAAGGGCAGGGTGGAAACTATTTCCGCAAAAATCTCTGACTACTTGGGCCGTGTCTATCGACTGTTAATATGTCATCAAGCCCAGAGAGTTTACGCACTTCCTGAATATTGAGAACTCGCATCGGTAGGGTTATATTGGGATTGTGGAATATGGGAGCAAGCTGTTCAATGAGTTCATCTTTAATGGATGACGTCGATTTGGCAGCACATAGACAGTTAGGAATTTCTTCCAAACAGGGAGGAAATGCGCTGGGACGATACTGGCCCAAGGCAGCTGGGGTACTTTCTTATCTCGAGTAAGTTGGCATAATAGTGCAAATGACCTTTTTCCTCCAAAGAAAGCATAATCCCACAGCAGTGCATGAGGCTGATAGGCTGTCCATGATAACTTGAGGGCACCACCTGCTGTGTAATCTCTGGTTCTTAACAGAGGGGCCAGTATTGTAGCTTCATTCGTGAGGTAGATAAGCGGGCCCCACAGTTCGTTGCCTGGAGTGCTACCAGGCGGGGGTGTACCTGTGTCAAGGTGACTTCACAGGAAAACTCTTTGTCTCCTGATTCCATACAGGGAACTAGTATCCCAGACCCATCGTTCTGTCGGTATCTGGCTAGATAAGCCTAGGCAATGAAGAAAAAGCTGAAAATGTTCAGAACGCTCTAGAGGATGCCCTGTTTTCAGATTTCCGTCCCCCTGCACTACCTGCATGCTGCCTGCATTTTCAGCTAGGTAACGTACGTACTTGAAGCCAAACAGCTTTTGAGCGTGGCATAATACAACATATACAACAAAGAAAAGCATGCTCCTTTTGCCCGTGAGACCAAGCAGTCCATTCAAGTAACCTGCGTATGTTAGATCCTGGCAAGGGGAGCCGGAGATTAGTAGCCACCTGATATCAGGGTGCATTGCTTTGGCCTGCCTCAATATCAGCGAGTCTTTGTGAAGTAGATCCCACACATCCTTGACGTAGATTGTAGCTACTCCTTCTGAGTTGTATCCCCAGAGTTGGTCTTCTCTCATGCCTACTTCTGCTGCTACTAATCGACGTAGCACAGGATCGTGCTCGGCTGCGATATAAACTGCAGGAGGCTTACCGAGCTTCTTTTTGATGATGTGGTAAATAGAACTAACTCCGTCAAACATGGAGATGATGCCTATTCTGGCTGGGCCAGTTTCATCAAAGGCATTCAGCGGTAATCCCTCCGGGTCAATGGCAGTAAGCAAAGCCAGTTCACCTTCATTTTGGCTACGCCTCGGTTTGCCTGACTTAGTCTTCGTTGCTTTCGAGTGGGATTTCCTCTTTTTGCTGCGCATTTGGGTCTCCTGAGATGATATTCGCTCCTTATTCTTCTTTGGTGACTTGAGTATCCCCTTGACTACTCTGAGCTGCTTCTTCGTGTAGCCTGCTTTATCCACCGCACCAGCAACTGTGATCAGATCTTTGGTGGTGAGAATGGCTTTTGGAGATTTGACCGGCAGAATGAGTACACCTACAATGAAGAGTTTGCTGTTGATTCTGCTGCTATCAAGGACTCTAAGTCCGTTGCTATGATCATAGACTGAGATATTTCCGGTTTGCCCTGCTTGTATAACGAGCAATGGACTATCTTGATCAATCCGATTCACCGTGACCAGGCAGCGAATTTCATAGGTCCTGGTTTGGAAAGCGAATTGGTGGCCAAGCGGAAACAGCCCAGCCTCAATTCTGGGGAGAGTTTCCCCTTGCTCTGCTTTTAGTCGGATCAATGCTACAGGCCCAAGTTTGAGACATTGGCTGGAGGCTTTTTCAAGATTAAGACATGAGCATTTTTGTCTTTCTGTGACCTCAGCTGTGTTCCACATGGGTGTCATGCGATGGAGTACATCGTCCATAGTAGCAGCGGATGTCACAGCTGCACTAAAGAGGTCAACAGACAAATTCAGCTGATGTGCACAAACACTGCATTGATACTCATATTTAGTAAACAGAAAGGCTCTCGTGCTTTGGCTAAGATTCCCACACAAGGTAGCATATATCGCAAATACAGCATCGACTTGCATATCCTCACTTGATGGTATATCATCTAACGTGGCTAGCGAGACGCTGGCATCGAAACAACTGAAGGGGAAAACCGTAGGAACTTGATTGACCCAGCTCCATCCAACTCCTACTGCGGCTAGGGCAGCTTGTCTGACATGGACACTAATGTGTGTTGGTATCCACGGGCCTTTTGACAGTAAGTAGAGGGCAGCATTAAAGCTAGAGTCGAGAAATGTTTACTGTGGATAGCTAGCTGCTGGGCTCTGCCGGCTAGGAGTTGTTGAAGATTAGGGTCAAAGTTCGGGAACCATTTTTCACTTGCATTCAGAAAAGGGGCAAGAGTTGAGAATTGAGTTGGCACAGCAGCCTCATCAAATGTATTGTCCTTGCTGCCAATGATTAACCCTTCCTGTTCAATTGTTTCCTGGTCCCCAGTGATGTCGATACAAATCTTCGTACCATCGTTGGCTGAAAGAGTAGAGCTTTTTTTTAAGGCAGCATGAATAGGTGGCTCTCCGCTAAAGTGGCTTACCACAGACTTTCGTGCTGGTTTTGCAATGCTGCGCTCTGGTGTGTGCGGTGGGGGGTCAGTAGTCTGACCGGATGCCCCCCTTTGCATCCTGTCCCTCTGATAAGGTTTGTTCGTGTCGAAGGGTCGCCACACCAGGAATCACTCGGTTGTCAGGACAGTTTCTTTGGCTCGGAGGTGTAACTGTGATAGGGTCATGGTGATTTGGATCCCCTGGGCTGGGCTGACATCTGTTCGAACCATTTTCTGCAAATGAAGGAACAGGGGAGATAGGGTCAGGCGACACAGAAGGGGGTTCTCCGAGAGGGCTTACGGGACAAGAGTGTGGGACATTGCTGGGTTGTTCCTCCTGTACAAGGGGAGAGGCTACGGCACCAGGGCTCATCTTGTCAGGGGGGCTAGCAAGCTGTTTTCCTCGACTAGGTTTTCTGGTGGGGAGGGGACCCTTTTGTCCACTTGTGAAGTTGGGTGATGCTTGAGTCCCTTTGCAAACGGGAGTGGACGGTGGGTCGGGCTTACACGGCAGCATGTCACTGTCTTCATTATTCCCATTACTTGGGTCGGCAATGAAATCAACAACCATGTGACTATCAGGCATCCTCAATTGCTGCGGTGGTTGACTTGCTGGTAAATTTGTCCACGTCATTGTTGGACTGACAGATCGGTTGATGTTCGGAGTGCCACGTTGCGAGGGGTGATTATCTAGTCCTTTACTCGCCTGTGTGACACATTTCCAATCTGCTTGACTGGGAAGGGGGTTCTTATTGCAGCTGGGCATATCTCGGCGTTCTGTCTTAGTGCTCTCCGGGCTGAGGTATGGATTGTCCTGTCGGGGTTGTATGTCCTGCGGTAGTGGGGAGGGGGAAGAAGCAGAATCAGGAGGGGCATAGGGAAGCGGTTGGGGGGCATCTTTGCAAACATCAACAGGCATCGGGCTTTTGTTGATTTCCTCACCTTGTATCCGTGGTGTTTTATCTTTTGTGGTGGGTTTCTTAGACAAGGTTGAGCCAGAGTCCTGTGGTGTCGCAGGTTTGCCAGGGGTACTGTTCACTTTTGAATTGCTTGATGGCTCATAGTTCCAAACTTTGGCAACAACAAGTCGTGTCGTTGACATGAGGAGGGTACGGTGATCAATCAGGGGTGGGACAAAGAGCATCAACTGACAGTCTTTAAATGGATAAATATGTAACGCATCAACTTTAGTTAGATATGGAGCTTCCTCCGCACCTTCAACTCTATTGATCTGGCATTGCTTACCCGACGGTAATTGGAGTAACAATATTCGCGCGTGTTTGGCCAGACTTTCCCGCCGTTGACTCGAGTATAGATGATAGGTACCACTGTCAGCTTTAACTGTTTCACTTCGGCTAAACCTTGTTAGGAAAACATCTAAATACTCAGATTCGGGCAGCGAATTGAGGAAAAGAATCCATGGGTAAGTTTCTTCAGCATATGTGTACGAGACAGGTTGATTCAGGAAATCCACGTGTGATTCTTTCAGGAGCCCAAATCGCCTCTTTTGTGAGGAATTCTGCGCTCTAGCAGGTGCAATGACTGTGAGTCTGTTCTTGTAACTAGGATTAAGATGCTCTCCAACTTTTCGCCAATGTTCACTTTTCGTCTCATGCCTAGGAGGTTCTCCCGGAGCTCCAGTTTGAGGCAGGATGCATCCACAATGTTCCACTGTAAATGAGAACTGCATACCGTCCTTATCGGTAAAGGTGTGATTGCATGGAAAGGAAGCATTCAGGTCTCGTGGTACCCAAAAAGTAATCATAGCAACGTTTGAATTGTCGTCTTCCACAATTGTCTGGACCTCAAAACGGGTGGCTGAAAAGGTGCTTGCAAGCGACAATCCTAGCTCCGTATTGATGATGGGTTCCCCTTCATCAAAACAGTCGATGACGCTGCCCTTTGCAATTTGCAGTGGAATAAGCGGCATACTGCCAACGGGTGAGTAGGTAACGGACATTTCATAACACTTGCCCTTAATAGACTTAATGTTCCCGAGTGAGACTTGTGACGACTGCTGACGCTGTCCAAATGGGAGATATGTAGTAGCACAATGAAGCAAATTTCTCAGTATCTCAATGTCAATACCATCAAGATTAAGTATGATTTGTGCCTTAGAAAGAAAATAGAATTTGATCCGATACGACATGAGCTCTGATGCAAGTGATGTTCTTTCCTGGTCACTAAGATGTCGAGTGGACATGACTGTGAAATTTTCAGTCTCTTTTAATCTATGTAGTCTATGCCAATCGATCCCTTCTTTGACTTGAAACTGAGTGTCTTGGAGGACACTAGTTTCTCTCATCAGTCCCTCTATCACTTCGCGGACCTTAAGCCTTTGAAGGGATGAGTTTTGTTGAAATTTTATGGTCAGTGGTATGCTCCCTTTGGACCTATCAGAGTTATAGCATCCGTTGGGAGCAGTACTGGTTTCCATAATTCCAGGGAGGTATCCATGCCGCAATTCCTTTCCATCAGGGAGCTCATAGGCAATACGGGCAGGAAGTATTAACTCATCACTTAAGGCATCTGGGACTTTCCAAATGATAGTGGGACGGTTATCATCAAGGTAGCTCATGGTGACCAAGTAAAGAACGGTTGGGTACTTTTGATATTTGATGGGTTCAGTGAGTTGCCTGATTTCTTTCACTGCAGCTATGTATTTACTGCAAGTGTCAAAGATCTTGGCTGCAATCTCAACGGGTCCTGTAGTATTGGCATGACACTCAAAAATGAAGATAGCTGTTCGCTGCTCAGGGTAGAGTGTACGCATAACACTTTGGGCTGCCCCAAAGGATGGAAATGCATACACGGTAGTTTCGCTTTTGGCAATCTGAGTATGCAACTGATCATATGTAGTGAGCAGGATACCTTCCGGTGCATTGATCCTGCTCGGATAGTGTACCATTAGGGTTGCTTGGATTCCGAGCTCATTGAGTCCGTCAGCTGCTGCCTGTTGTGCTTCAGCATGCTCAGACATGGTATTCAAGAGTCAAAGTTGGAGGAAAGGAAAGGACTCAGACAATACAACAGGAGCAGCAAGAAAATAGGAGGAGTATCAGCGCACCTGTCACGTCTATGGACAGACACACCAATACGAGAAAAGGGGTAAGGGAAGAAAACAGGGAAGAAAAGGGGGAGAGGAAGTACAAGTGCACCTGTCACGTCTATGGACAGACACACCAGTACAAGGGGGGAAAAAGAGGGAAGGCAGGGGCAAGAGAAGGAAGACAAGTACAATCACAAGAACCGGGAGAGGGTGAAAGAGGGTCGCGAAAAGAACAGAGAGGGGAGAGAGAAGAGTGCAGTGTTCCAAAAGGAAATCAGCAAAACAGGGAAAAGTAAACCACACGAAGAAAAAAGGTGGAGGAGAGTACAAGTGCACCTGTCAGGTACCGTGAGGATAAGGGAGATAAAAAAATGCTGAATGCGTGCAGTGTTTCTGGAAAAAGGCAGTGAGATGTCAGTAACTCTACACTGGACCTTAGCTGCGCAGTGATGGCAATTCTGACCTTAGTTGGAAGAAAATGAGTACAAGTGCACCTGTCACGTCTATGGACAGATTGCGCAGTAATGGTACAGGGTGCTAAAACTCTGGACCTTAGTTGGACAAAGATGAGTACAAGTGCACCTGTCACGCCTATGGACAGACACAGGTACAGAAATGACCACTAAGCCCAAAACTGAATAAAAGGTACTAAGATTGGGGGATAGTTTAGTGAACCTGTCACGTCAATGGTCAGATACACAAGTCAAAAGGTAGATCTCTTCAGGTAAAAACGTCAAAAAGGTTTCGTGTAGTGTTTCTTGACCTTGGTCAAAAATGAAATGCAAAAAACTAGTTGCGCAGTGGATGTAGCGTGCACGCTAAAATGAAAACAGGACCTCAGTTGTGCAGGGAGAGTACAAGTGCACCTGTCACGTCTATGGACAGACACACAAGTACAAACAAAACGTGCAAATCACAAACAAGTTAACAAATGAGGATGAAAAACAAGTGCACCTGTCACGTCTATGGACAGACACACAAGAGGAATCCAAAAAACTGAAGTTATTGAGCTCGATACCAATCAAGCAAAACAAAACCGGCAAGAATTTCAGAGGTAACAACGCTCAGCAAAACAGAAGACCCAGAAATTCAGAAACAGAGTTTCACTTAAGCAACCTCCCAAAAAACAGGTTTTCCTCTCACGACGGGGAGAATCGAGCACGGCACCCTTGAACACCACCCCAGTGCAAGGAGAACCCCTTACTACCCGATCTGTTACACCTGCAGCTGGCACTCGCCCCCACACTTGTGAGTGTGGCTATCAGCTGTTTGAACCGAGAGAGGCTTGAGCCAGAGCTTGAGCCAAAGGCTACGGAGTGTGCCTTTCGGCGGGTCGCGGTGATTGAGACTTACTCGTCTAGCACGTCACGATCGCGGCCCCGTACCCGGGGGGACGGGGGCTTAAGTGTTGCAGTTTCACTTTTGAACTGATGGTCGAAAACTGCTACATGGACGCCGGTGGTCGCATGAAGCTTGGCAAATCATAACCAGGAAAACAACCCACACACAAACAGCCAAAAACTGGGTAAGACGCAGATCCCCCAGCCAGATTTACGTCTTACCACCCGAAAGACCGCAAAGCAAACAGCCAACAGGTCAGAACCCACAAGAAAAACCACAAAAGATTGCCAAAGACACTGTGTCACAATAAAGACAAAAACATGCAGCAAACGATTTATGCCACCCAGAAACGTGAGACATGCAAACTACGTGGTTGCCAGCAAGGCACAAGAAGTCGCGTTTACTATACACTGGAAACTAACTCAGCCTCTCAGAGTCCACTCACAAGTACCTGTTCACGTGCCCAAATTCAGAGAAAGACTAAGAACCAGATGGCATAAACACCAGCAGGAGGACGATGTCATGTTTGGTCAGGTGTCTTGTGTCCCTTCCCATTGTGGGAAGCGGCCCAGTGGCGACGGCAGCGCGGTCTTGCGGGGCAAGGTGAGTGACCATCCGTAACCAGCCACTAAAAACTTATGCACCTCCGTGGATATGACTACCGTGCTAAGTGAAAAAGAAGACCGTTCCAGATACTATCAAGCGTGGTCAGCACCTGGTTGTGGCGCCTGTCGAAATGCTTGCAGCAGGTCAAGTCTCAACATCAAACAAGAATACGTGCCTCGACGGCGCCAAACTGAAAAGTGTCTGCAGAACACTCCCAGAGTGTCTACCTGCAGTGCATTGCAACATAGCAAAAACCAAGGGTCAGGCTGAAATCCAGAATACAGACCAATCTCCTTACGAGTAGGCCAGCTGATTAACCGCTGATCCGAGAAAGAAACTCACGATTCATGTGCGCAGGCTTTGCTGCTCACGTCACGGGCGCTCCAGACTGTCCAGCAGAGAGTGTCTGGTCCGCACCAGTGTAACTCGCTGCAGTGCAGCCTGGTCCATGGCTCTGGCCGGCTACATTGATGAGTTCTACATCTTATTCTGGATTCGACTCGAGTCTGGTGCAGCTTATTGCTTGAATGAAGATGCCTACATTGGTTTGACATTGAGATTAGTCTTGTCATGGACACTGAACATTGTAAAGCTCATTCTCTCCAAGTAATGAGAACACAGCTAGAAACTCTTGGAGAAGAGTTTAAACTACTGGGGGGCTGTGTCCAGGCGCTTCAAAATTGAAGTGCAAAAGCGGCGCCAGTTTTGGGGTCCACCTTGTCGGCCAGGAAATTACAAAAGACGAGTTGGCAAGGCTCAAGGGCCAGCGCTCCGACTTGCGCAAAGCAATGCGAGAGAATCGCAAGGCAGCTAAGAATGCAGCAAAGCGGAAGAAGCGACTTGTCAAGGCGCTGTCCATGCAGATTTATGCAGTGCAAAGAAATCTTGGTGGAAGTCGTTTATACTGTCTGCTTGCTAAAACTGGTTTATGGTCCTTGCGGACAGCGAATGTAAGCAGCGTTTCTAAAGACAAAGTGCTAGGTTAAAAGATACAGAGAACAAATGTGAGCTCGATGTTTTCAAGCAGTTTGGAACAAAGTAAGAGGTCAAAAAGAACCCCGAACTGGCGAATGTGCAAAGGTAAAACGGATTTGAGTTTGTCGCTTGGAGACACCCCTGTCAGTCCACGTGCATTTGAGTTTGTCGCTTGGAGACACCCTGTCAGTCCACTCCCTGTACAAGGAGATTGCAGGTCGCAGGTGTGACCTGGAAGGGTCGTAGGTGGAGGTTTGAGGGTCGTAGGCGGGCTTGCAGGGTTGCAGGTAGGGGGTACCTTACACACCGTGGTGGTGGTACACCTTAAACACTGGTGTGGTTCACCTTAAACACCGGGGGTGTGGTACACCTTAAACACCGGTGTGGTTCACCTTAAACACCATGGGGGCGGTACACCTTAAACACTGGTGTGGTTCACCTTAAACACCGGGGGTGTGGTACACCTTAAACACCGGTGTGGTTCACCTTAAACACCAGGGTGTGGTACACCTTAAACACCGGTGTGGTTCACCTTAAACACCAGGGGTGTGGTACACCTTAAACACCGGTGTGGTTCACCTTAAACACCAGGGGTGTGGTACACCTTAAACACCGGTGTGGTTCACCTTAAACACCAGGGTGTGGTACACCTTAAACACCGGTGTGGTTCACCTTAAACACCAGGGGTGTGGTTCACCTTAAACACCAGGGGTGTGGTACACCTTAAACACCGGGATTTGAGGCCGTAGGTTTGACCTGGACGGGCGGTAGGTAGACCCGTGAGGGCGGTAGGCGGTAGGTTGTGTTTAGACACCGGCTTTGTTTGGGGCCTTGCTGCTTGTGGGCTGGTTAGTCTACACCGCGCGGTTGCCACAGTGCGCTTGTTTGGGGTCGCAGGCTTGGCCTTGAAGGGTTGTAGGTGCAGCGGTGCGGGATGTTGGTGTGCTGATTGTGGTTTGAAGGTGGCCAGATATAGATTCTTAATTTGGGAGCTTGAAACGCGTAGTTCTCCAAGACCACATGGGCAGCATTCCCCCATAGTATTGCCACCGATGTTTGGGTGGCAAGCAGATGTTTCTCTTAACCTTCGGTGGAATCGCTTGGATCTTTTCTTGTAGGGGTCTAGTTGACCATAAAGCGTTTGAATGTTAGTGGCGAATCTGTGCACCAGTCTGTTGTTCCTGCAGGCGGCCAAAATGTTGTCCACCGCAGATTTGAAGCTCCTGGTCGAAGCCAAGGAGGCAGGGAGCATGTTTCAAAGGTTTTTCATACCGGGCCAGAGCAATGCTGTCCTGAGGCGGAGGCTGCAGAGTTGGCGAGAGCCCCCAACTAGGCGTGGTAGAGTTAGAGAGCCTGGTTGGTTTTGACTGCTGAACCAGTCATTCCAAGCTATGCAGCGTCCATTCTGTCAATGCCGTACCGAACCTGCGGCAGTTTCGTTTTTGATCATGTCCGTGTCACATTTGACTGAAAGAGAGAGAGCCTGCATTTGAAACACAGTAATAAAAGTGTTCTGTCTCAGAATGGACAGCGCCCATGCTATCAATGCCGCTCCGAGCCAACCTCATTGTTGTCGTTGTTTTGATTGTGACATGTGCTTGCAGGGAGATCGGGCAGAATGAGAGGTGCGTGAGGCTCGCAGGAGCCTTTGCCTCGCAGAGCATGGGAAACTACAGTTGCAGTGGTGCAGACCACAGGCCCCAAGGTACAGTTGGAGTGGCATAGATCACTCACTTGAGTGGCCTTCGGTTGTGTAGCTGCTTTTCACTCTGCCCGGCTCGTGACACAGACGACCAAAGTGCGACAGCAAATGGGAAACTCGTCGCAACAGCCAGTTTGCTTGTAATTTGCCGCACAGTGCTGGCCGATGATTGCGTATAACATAATCTGATCTGTCAAGCAAGGGATGAATATGGAATCGGGGCTTGCGAAACAAGATTTAGGAAACCCATTTTGTCAGCTAAACATCTTGTTTTGCCAGTTGTTGTCACAAAGGGTTTTTGGACCACATTGAACATTGAACAAGACTTATGAGACCTCTTCCCCATGCGCGCCTTTGGTTTTGGCAATCCTCGTCGGTAGAGTTAACTGGACAACCGTCTTTCTATGGGAAGAGATGTGAGCTTGAATTGCCTGAGGTTATAGATCCCGGGTAAGACTTCTGGACTTTATTATTTGTAGCCGTGACGAGGCCTGCAGTCTTGTAGTTGCAGCTTCGAGCACAGCCATTTCCTGTCCACCTGCAGCATGTTTGTATGTTTCCTAGTTGTTCCTAGTTTGGTTAACATGTTTGCCGTGTCTTGTAGCAGTGCTGGGTTCCCAAGTCTGAAGTGTCAGAGTGGTAGGTCCTTGCATGATGTACGGGAATGCATGTGGTGCTCGCGATTTTCTCTGTGTAGCTGATCAGCCGCTTCTGTCTCAGAAACTTTGACCTCAGGAGTCGGCAGTCATCTGTCAGCTTAGTGCAACACATGACGCGCATTTGCTTTTGACCATGGCAGCTCCTGGTTTTCTACAAACCGCATTTATAGCACGGCCATGTGATTAGCTTGGTTGCTTTGACAGCATTATGTCAGAGTCAGTCGTGACACTTCGAAGGTGTTGTAGTCGTAGTTGCGTGTCATCCTATAGCTACTTGCTTCCAGGTACACACGCGCCGACCCAATGCATCTCCAAGACGGTGCAGGCGGGGTGATGAAGTGTACGGGTGTCGACATGGACATGTACCGGTTCGCGACTCCGTAGTGTCAGGACCTGCCCCTTCACCCCCGTAGACTCTTAGCGCCTTACTTCCCAATTCATTCTTAGTAGCTTGCGGAGGAGGTTCTTTCCCGACAGAAATAACATTGTATTTTTAGTTCGGGCGAAACCTCCTCCGCGTATTTTCCATTGCAAATGCCACCTGATTTGGCTATTACTCCTCCGCAAGGGTTTACTCCAAACCTACTCCGCACATTGTTTCCAATCAGAACTAACGCGTTGCTTTGCAGTAAAACTTCCTCCGCTGATGTCCTGTGAGGCAGTGGTTTTGGTTCAAGATGGTAGCTTCCGCTGTGCAGGTGGCGAAACGCGCCTTAGTTTCCTTGTTGTTGGCGTTGGCCCACCAATATGGAGTCTGCGTGAAGGTCACGCGGGAGAGCCCTGATCCTTTGGTGGAGAAAGCTTTCCGGTGCATCATCAAGAAGGTGCACCCTGACAAAGGAGGCTGTGTGGAACACGCTCAGCAGTTGCAACGAGCGCGGGAGGAATGGCAAACGGTGAAAGGGAGGAAGGACCCTGGTGGCCGACCAGCCCAAGCTTCCGCTATGTCTTTGGTAGGCAAGAAGGAGACAGGCCGCCAAGGGTATCGGATTCGTTCCGTTGCAGTGCTGTTGACGTACCATGGCGTGCAGCAGGATCAATGGCCAGCTTTCTTGACTTTTGTTCGTGATCATGTTGCTCATTGGGGAGTAGAGAAGTGGTGTGCTTCCATGGAGACATGTTCATCAGGCAAGCCACACGTCCACCTCATGGTGCAATTCCACAAAGCCTTAGACAGCCGTGTGGTTGATGTGTTTTCCTTTGCTGCTGCCAGACCAAATGCGAGCTCCACAGATCTCTGTGGTGAAGGGCTGTCTGGGCGACAGTTGCAACGGTCCATTGACCGGGGGATGTTTTACGTCTTCGCAGACAAAATCGGCACACTCTTTGGCAAGGATGGGTTGCCGTTCACAGAGGGCAATTATTTGCCATGCTGGGTTCGGTGTGAGAAGACCTACCAAGTCCTGGGCAAGTGGCCGGAGACGTTGTGGAAGCAACGTAAAATCAGCTCAGCCACTTATGAGAAATTGCTTTATTTGACAAGAGATGGTGTGCTCTCACGCAAACGAAATTTAGATGCTTGCAAGGACCATGAGGATAGTGCAGCTTTGACTTTGGCCATGGCAGAGCGAGTTCAAAGGATTCGGTCCAACCCCAGCCTCTTCCGGCCGTTTCCGAAAGTGCCAGATGCTGAGGCTTGGCTCAAGCTTTTTCAAGCTGATGCCTTGCGCTACCCTATCTTGGTTGTGCTCGGGCCTTCCCGAGCAGGGAAAACTGAATGGGCCAAGAGCCTGTTCAAGCGACCTTTGGAACTGAAGATAGGAACTTTGGAGTTTTTCCCAGAGACCATGAGGCACTTTCAGCGGGCCGTACATGATGGATTGGTCCTTGATGATGTGAGAGATTTGAATTTCCTTGTCAGCCACCAGGAAAAGCTTCAGGGCAAGTATGATGCCTTAGTTGAATTCGGTTCAACTGCAGGTGGCACATGCGCATACCATCGCGATTTGTTTGGCGTGCCAGTGGTTGCAACAGTCAATTATTCAACGAAGAATTTAGATTATTTGGAGAATCACGATTGGCTTGCCAACCCTGGAAACAGGGTGGTGGTAGTGCTAAGCGGTTCCAATTGATTCTTAATTTGTTTTGCATAGGCTGACGCCCGACCTTCTTGCTAATGTGTTGAAAAGGTGACATTTCATGTTTTGTCGCAGGTGGTCAAAACACATTTCCTGTTGTCTGCCTTTTCCCTGATGTTTGTTTCGTGATTTGTTGCAAGTTCACCAGTTTGCTGCTGATGGTTCGACAGGTCATTTCAAACAGTTTCGAATCCAGTCAATGCAGCTTCTGATTTTGCCAACGTGTCAGCTGGTTTGATGTTTTCCTTTGGCATTTCTTTCTGTATTGACCATGTTGTGGCTGACTGTGGTTTCATTTGATCGACCTGGCAGGCTGAGACTTTGCGATTCAGCTGTGAGCTTCGACATTGCCTGGAGGTGCGCTTCCAAGGGCTATTTTGGGCAAGATCCGCACAGTTTTGAGTCCAGTCTTTGCTCCATGTGTCAGCAAGGTTTCGGCAGGTCCCTTCAAACAGTTTTGACTCCAGTCAATGCAGCTTCTGATTTTGCTAAAGTGTCAGCTGGTGCTTTTGCCCTTTGATGTTGTCCTTTTGCATTGGGTTTTGTGTTGACTGATACTTCTCCGAAATATCCGATACGTCAGCCAGCGTACCTAAACTTTTGCAGTTTTTATGCGCCCGTTTTTCTGTGTGGAACATGGCTGTTACCATGGAAGGTGCTGCTATTTGATCCCTTTAGAGTGTGAGTGCTGACGAGATCTTTGCCACTTGATTTTTTAGAGGCGATGTTCTGCCAGAGAACGTGAGAAAGGTCAGGCTACCTGATTTTTAAATACTTACAAGCTTCTGTTTCTTGGCAATTTCCTAGAACTGCCGCTTCTGGATTTGAGCATGGCCCGGCCTTGGTGAAGCGTAGGCTTCTAAGCAAACACGAAACAATCAGAAGATCTTCAATGCTTAAGGTATGATGCAGGGATGATGGAACCATGTTGGAATGGAGCGCTGAGTCTTGAGTTTCAATGGCTGACATTATGACATCAAGAGAGTTTATTGACGCTTTGACTTTGTTTCACATTGTAGGTCGTACTGGAGCATGGGTGCCTGGAGAAGCCAGCAGCTGAGAAATGCCACAGCAGCAGACCGCCTGTGCGCATTTTGTTGTTGGTGTTGAGGGTTTCAATGACTGCTGCCGTTTGTTGTTGTGTCATACCTAGCGGCAACTTGTGTTCAAGCCTTAGACCTTAGAGTTTGCTACTGCCTGCGCAAGTTTTGTCTTGTGGAAGTGGTCGCCCATGCCGCCCAAAGCAGCTGCGAAAGCGAAGTCGAAGGCTGAGGACTTGGGATTGGGGGTTCCGTTGTGCATTGGACATGTATTTTCAGTCAAGGTTTGGAACCCCAAAACGGGTCCAGAAAGAGGCTTGAATTCCAGGGCCTCACTGAAAGACCTCCATTGTGCAGCTTCTGCAGCAAAGCCGAAAGCCAAATCTGAATTGTTGACGATTTTTTGGCTCAAACATTTGCTGCTCGGATAGGTGCACTGCTATTCTTGATTGCGCGCGCACGCTTGTTAGCCATGTGTGACCAACTAGCGGAGGTGCAAAAGAAGATTGCTAACTTGCAACGGCATATCAGAAGAGCCAAGCAGAGAGAAACAGCTCGGGAAGAAATTGTTGACCAACAAGCTCTGGTTGTCTTATTTTTTCAGGCTATCGTGCCGATGTCGCTGGTCACTTCCACCTTTCCAGATCCAAACGTTGCATGTCGCTGGACAGTGCAGTGGCTCACGTTGAGTGGGAGTACATCAGAGCTCCTTTGGAAGACAAGGTCATGCTCATGTTGGACCCTTACCGACAATATCCGATACATCGGCTACTGGCAGCCTTTCGCTACCTAGTGCTGTTCCAACTGCGTGAGTGGGTTCAGAAAATGAATTATGAATTTGGAGTGGCCCCATCGCGGCGCATGATGGTCGACCGCGTCCAGCATTTGCTGCCCGACAGTTGGCCTATTGACTTGCAGGCGCGGCTACTTCGCCCATTAGCAACTGCACGCGGCCAGCGCAGGTACCTTGCGGCCTTCAGGAATCGCTTTGGGTGCAAACTTGGCAAGCTACGGACGAGTCCACCAATGTCGTTGCAGGAGAAGCAGTCCAAGGCACGGGTGGTTGATTGGCTGGGTTAGTGTTGTGCAAGCAGATTTGTAAAGGTTTCTTTGAGATGCTGTGTTGACATTCGGTCAATATTTGGGTATTCCGGTAACATGCTGATTTGCTGTTTGTAGGACCATGACAAATCACAACCTCCGGTTCTTGCAGTTTTGAAGCATACAGTGCAAGTTTTGGATCTCATTTGTACGCATTTTTGATTCCAAATGCGGACCCCGTTTTGGGGTCCAAAAAGCGGACCCCAAAGTGCAGATGACCAAGGTTTCTCACTTCCTAGCCAAATTGCTTGTCATTTTTGGGTCCGGAAAATAGACCCCAAAATGGGGTCCGCTTTTTGGACTGAAAATGATCATTGTCAAGCGGCCTTTGGCAGGCGATGGCCTTTTGGCAATGGTGCAATTATGCATTGAAGGATGCTGGTGACGAGCCTTTAGTTATCAACATGGATGAGTCCAGCATTGGGTTTCACTGGGGCGCGTTGTCTGGGACAGTTGTTCGACAAGGTACCCCGATGGATAAAGTTAAATCGCAGGCTCTCAAAGCCAGGGCCACATACATTTGCGCTGTCACCCATGATCCTGAAGTCCAGCAGCTTCTGCCCCAGGTGTTGCTGGGCAACAAGCGTCTTTTCCCAGCTGCGTTTGCCCGGCATGCTGCGGAGCTGTGTCCGCGGGTGGTGGTTTGGAGAGAGACCTCCGCATGGAATACGCACCGGTTGATGGCCAGATACTTGCGACTCCTCTGTGACAGATTGGGGGCTATTTTGGAATCCCGCCAGGTGTTGTTGTTGCTAGACTTGGCACCGTGCCGCCTGCATGATTCTTTGTTTGATTTGGCTTATTCCCTGGGATTGCGTCTCCTATTTGTGCCTCCTGGCATGACGTCCTTACTTCAGCCATGCGACACTCACATCTTTGCTGCTTTCAAGCATAATGTGCAAGAGTCATGGAGACGAAGAAGGGCTGCAGCTCCAGATGGACAGGTGAGCTTGGAACTGGGGTTGGAAATTGTCGCAAATGCCACCAAAAAGCTGTCGTCGAAGCCATGGAAGCATGCGTTTGAAAGTGATGGTATTCTTGGATATCAGCATCGTATTTCTTCTCCCTTGCTCAGCAAGCTCGGATGGGGGGATGCGCCGCCCGTTCCCTCAACAATGCCTTCTGGTGGTTTGCCTGACTGCCTGTTCCCTTTGAAGTGGCAAGGAAATGCGGCAAAATACATCCAATGGAACCCTCATGCGGTCTGCACCCTAGACTGAGGGTACAACTTGTGGGAAAATAGTTTGTGCGCTGGCTGCACTGGGGGGGCTGTGTCCCAGGGCTTCAAAATTGAAGTGCAAAAGCGGCGCCAGTTTTGGGGTCCACCTTGTCGGCCAGGAAATTACAAAAGACGAGTTGGCAAGGCTCAAGGGCCAGCGCTCCGACTTGCGCAAAGCAATGCGAGAGAATCGCAAGGCAGCTAAGAATGCAGCAAAGCGGAAGAAGCGACTTGTCAAGGCGCTGTCCATGCAGATTTACGCAGTGCAAAGAAATCTTGGTGGAAGTGGTTTATACTGTCTGCTTGCTAAAACTGGTTTATGGTCCTTGCGGACAGCGAATGTAAGCAGCGTTTCTAAAAGACAAAGTGCTAGGTTAAAAGATACAGAGAACAAATGTGAGCTCGATGTTTTCAAGCAGTTTGGAACAAAGTAAGAGGTCAAAAAGAACCCCGAACTGGCGAATGTGCAAAGGTAAAACGGATTTGAGTTTGTCGCTTGGAGACCCCCCTGTCAGTCCACGTGCATTTGAGTTTGTCGCTTGGAGACACCCCTGTCAGTCCACTCCCTGTACAAGGAGATTGCAGGTCGCAGGTGTGACCTGGAAGGGTCGTAGGTGGAGGTTTGAGGGTCGTAGGCGGGCTTGCAGGGTTGCAGGTAGGGTGTACCTTACACACCGTGGTGGTGGTACACCTTAAACACTGGTGTGGTTCACCTTAAACACCGGGGGTGTGGTACACCTTAAACACCGGGGTGGTTCACCTTAAACACCAGGGGGTGGGACACCTTAAACACCGGTGTGGTTCACCTTAAACACCAGGGGTGTGGTACACCTTAAACACCGGGATTTGAGGCCGTAGGTTTGACCTGGACGGGCGGTAGGTAGACCCGTGAGGGCGGTAGGCGGTAGGTTGTGTTTAGACACCGGGCTTTGTTTGGGGCCTTGCTGCTTGTGGGCTAGTTAGTCTACACCGCGCGGTTGCCACAGTGCGCTTGTTTGGGGTCGCAGGCTTGGCCTTGAAGGGTTGTAGGTGCAGCGGTGCGGGATGTTGGTGTGCTGATTGTGGTTTGAAGGTGGCCAGATATAGGTTCTTAATTTGGGAGCTTGAAACGCGTAGTTCTCCAAGACCACATGGGCAGCATTCCCCCATAGTATTGCCACCGATGTTTGGGTGGCAAGCAGATGTTTCTCTTAACCTTCGGTGGAATCGCTTGGATCTTTTCTTGTAGGGGTCTAGTTGACCATAAAGCGTTTGAATGTCAGTGGCGAATCTGTACACCAGTCTGTTGTTCCTGCAGGCGGCCAAAATGTTGTCCACCGCAGATTTGAAGCTCCTGGTCGAAGCCAAGGAGGCAGGGAGCATGTTTCAAAGGTTTTTCATACCGGGTCAGAGCAATGCTGTCCTGAGGCGAAGGCTGCAGAGTTGGCGAGAGCCCCCAACTAGGCGTGGTAGAGTTAGAGAGCCTGGTTGGTTTTGACTGCTGAACCTGGTTGGTTTTGACTGCTGAACCAGTCATTCCAAGCTCACATTTCATACCAAGAGAGGTCCCGCACTGGAGTGGCAGGAAAGGTCTGCATTGGTATGGTTTGGTTGAGAATGAGCCATGCAGCGTCCATTCTGTCAATGCCGTACCGAACCTGCGGCAGTTTCGTTTTTGATCATGTCCGTGTCACATTTGACTGAAAGAGAGAGAGCCTGCATTTGAAACACAGTAATAAAAGTGTTCTGTCTCAGAATGGACAGCGCCCATGCTATCAATGCCGCTCCGAGCCAACCTCATTGTTGTCGTTGTTTTGATTGTGACATGTGCTTGCAGGGAGATCGGGCAGAATGAGAGGTGCGTGAGGCTCGCAGGAGCCTTTGCCTCGCAGAGCATGGGAAACTACAGTTGCAGTGGTGCAGACCACAGGCCCCAAGGTACAGTTGGAGTGGCATAGATCACTCACTTGAGTGGCCTTCGGTTGTGTAGCTGCTTTTCACTCTGCCCGGCTCGTGACACAGACGACCAAAGTGCGACAGCAAATGGGAAACTCGTCGCAACAGCCAGTTTGCTTGTAATTTGCCGCACAGTGCTGGCCGATGATTGCGTATAACATAATCTGATCTGTCAAGCAAGGATGAATATGGAATCGGGGCTTGCGAAACAAGATTTAGGAAACCCATTTTGTCAGCTAAACATCTTGTTTTGCCAGTTGTTGTCACAAAGGGTTTTTGGACCACATTGAACATTGAACAAGACTTATGAGACCTCTTCCCCATGCGCGCCTTTGGTTTTGGCAATCCTCGTCGGTAGAGTTAACTGGACAACCGTCTTTCTATGGGAAGAGATGTGAGCTTGAATTGCCTGAGGTTATAGATCCCGGGTAAGACTTCTGGACTTTATTATTTGTAGCCGTGACGAGGCCTGCAGTCTTGCAGTTGCAGCTTCGAGCACAGCCATTTCCTGTCCACCTGCAGCATGTTTGTATGTTTCCTAGTTGTTCCTAGTTTGGTTAACATGTTTTCCGTGTCTTGTAGCAGTGCTGGGTTCCCAAGTCTGAAGTGTCAGAGTGGTAGGTCCTTGCATGATGTACGGGAATGCATGTGGTGCTCGCGATTTTCTCTGTGTAGCTGATCAGCCGCTTCTGCCTCAGAAACTTTGACCTCAGGAGTCGGCAGTCATCTGTCAGCTTAGTGCAACACATGACGCGCATTTGCTTTTGACCATGGCAGCTCCTGGTTTTCTACAAACCGCATTTATAACACGGCCATGTGATTAGCTTGGTTGCTTTGACAGCATTATGTCAGAGTCAGTCGTGACACTTCGAAGGTGTTGTAGTCGTAGTTGCGTGTCATCCTATAGTCACTTGCTTCCAGGTACACACGCGCCGACCCAATGCATCTCCAAGACGGTGCAGGCGGGGTGATGAAGTGTACGGGTGTCGACATGGACATGTACCGGTTCGCGACTCCGTAGTGTCAGGACCTGCCCCTTCACCCCCGTAGACTCTTAGCGCCTTACTTCCCAATTTATTCTTAGTAGCTTGCGGAGGAGGTTCTTTCCCGACAGAAATAACATTGTATTTTTAGTTCGGGCGAAACCTCCTCCGCATATTTTCCATTGCAAATGCCACCTGATTTGGCTATTACTCCTCCGCAAGGGTTTACTCCAAACCTACTCCGCACATTGTTTCCAATCAGAACTAACGCGTTGCTTTGCAGTAAAACTTCCCCCGCTGATGTCCTGTGAGGCAGTGGTTTTGGTTCAAGATGGTAGCTTCCGCTGTGCAGGTGGCGAAACGCGCCTTAGTTTCCTTGTTGTTGGCGTTGGCCCACCAATATGGAGTCTGCGTGAAGGTCACGCGGGAGAGCCCTGATCCTTTGGTGGAGAAAGCTTTCCGGTGCATCATCAAGAAGGTGCACCCTGACAAAGGAGGCTGTGTGGAACACGCTCAGCAGTTGCAACGAGCGCGGGAGGAATGGCAAACGGTGAAAGGGAGGAAGGACCCTGGTGGCCGACCAGCCCAAGCTTCCGCTATGTCTTTGGTAGGCAAGAAGGAGACAGGCCGCCAAGGGTATCGGATTCGTTCCGTTGCAGTGCTGTTGACGTACCATGGCGTGCAGCAGGATCAATGGCCAGCTTTCTTGACTTTTGTTCGTGATCATGTTGCTCATTGGGGAGTAGAGAAGTGGTGTGCTTCCATGGAGACATGTTCATCAGGCAAGCCACACGTCCACCTCATGGTGCAATTCCACAAAGCCTTAGACAGCCGTGTGGTTGATGTGTTTTCCTTTGCTGCTGCCAGACCAAATGCGAGCTCCACAGATCTCTGTGGTGAAGGGCTGTCTGGGCGACAGTTGCAACGGTCCATTGACCGGGGGATGTTTTACGTCTTCGCAGACAAAATCGGCACACTCTTTGGCAAGGATGGGTTGCCGTTCACAGAGGGCAATTATTTGCATTGCTGGGTTCGGTGTGAGAAGACCTACCAAGTCCTGGGCAAGTGGCCGGAGACGTTGTGGAAGCAACGTAAAATCAGCTCAGCCACTTATGAGAAATTGCTTTATTTGACAAGAGATGGTGTGCTCTCACGCAAACGAAATTTAGATGCTCGCAAGGACCATGAGGATAGTGCAGCTTTGACTTTGGCCATGGCAGAGCGAGTTCAAAGGATTCGGTCCAACCCCAGCCTCTTCCGGCCGTTTCCGAAAGTGCCAGATGCTGAGGCTTGGCTCAAGCTTTTTCAAGCTGATGCCTTGCGCTACCCTATCTTGGTTGTGCTCGGGCCTTCCCGAGCAGGGAAAACTGAATGGGCCAAGAGCCTGTTCAAGCGACCTTTGGAACTGAAGATAGGAACTTTGGAGTTTTTCCCAGAGACCATGAGGCACTTTCAGCGGGCCGTACATGATGGATTGGTCCTTGATGATGTGAGAGATTTGAATTTCCTTGTCAGCCACCAGGAGAAGCTTCAGGGCAAGTATGATGCCTTAGTTGAATTCGGTTCAACTGCAGGTGGCACATGCGCATACCATCGCGATTTGTTTGGCGTGCCAGTGGTTGCAACAGTCAATTATTCAACGAAGAATTTAGATTATTTGGAGAATCACGATTGGCTTGCCAACCCTGGAAACAGGGTGGTGGTAGTGCTAAGCGGTTCCAATTGATTCTTAATTTGTTTTGCATAGGCTGACGCCCGACCTTCTTGCTAATGTGTTGAAAAAGGTGACATTTCATGTTTTGTCGCAGGTGGTCAAAACACATTTCCTGTTGTCTGCCTTTTCCCTGATGTTTGTTTCGTGATTTGTTGCAAGTTCACCAGTTTGCTGCTGATGGTTCGACAGGTCATTTCAAACAGTTTCGAATCCAGTCAATGCAGCTTCTGATTTTGCCAACGTGTCAGCTGGTTTGATGTTTTCCTTTGGCATTTCTTTCTGTATTGACCATGTTGTGGCTGACTGTGGTTTCATTTGATCGACCTGGCAGGCTGAGACTTTGCGATTCAGCTGTGAGCTTCGACATTGCCTGGAGGTGCGCTTCCAAGGGCTATTTTGGGCAAGATCCGCACAGTTTTGAGTCCAGTCTTTGCTCCATGTGTCAGCAAGGTTTCGGCAGGTCCCTTCAAACAGTTTTGACTCCAGTCAATGCAGCTTCTGATTTTGCTAAAGTGTCAGCTGGTGCTTTTGCCCTTTGATGTTGTCCTTTTGCATTGGGTTTTGTGTTGACTGATACTTCTCCGAAATATCCGATACGTCAGCCAGCGTACCTATACTTTTGCAGTTTTTATGCGCCCGTTTTTCTGTGTGGAACATGGCTGTTACCATGGAAGGTGCTGCTATTTGATCCCTTTAGAGTGTGAGTGCTGACGAGAGATCTTTGCCACTTGATTTTTTAGAGGCGATGTTCTGCCAGAGAACGTGAGAAAGGTCAGGCTACCTGATTTTTAAATACTTACAAGCTTCTGTTTCTTGGCAATTTCCTAGAACTGCCGCTTCTGGATTTGAGCATGGCCCGGCCTTGGTGAAGCGTAGGCTTCTAAGCAAACACGAAACAATCAGAAGATCTTCAATGCTTAAGGTATGATGCAGGGATGATGGAACCATGTTGGAATGGAGCGCTGAGTCTTGAGTTTCAATGGCTGACATTATGACATCAAGAGAGTTTATTGACGCTTTGACTTTGTTTCACATTGTAGGTCGTACTGGAGCATGGGTGCCTGGAGAAGCCAGCAGCTGAGAAATGCCACAGCAGCAGACCGCCTGTGCGCATTTTGTTGTTGGTGTTGAGGGTTTCAATGACTGCTGCCGTTTGTTGTTGTGTCATACCTAGCGGCAACTTGTGTTCAAGCCTTAGACCTTAGAGTTTGCTACTGCCTGCGCAAGTTTTGTCTTGTGGAAGTGGTCGCCCATGCCGCCCAAAGCAGCTGCGAAAGCGAAGTCGAAGGCTGAGGACTTGGGATTGGGGGTTCCGTTGTGCATTGGACATGTATTTTCAGTCAAGGTTTGGAACCCCAAAACGGGGTCCAGAAAGAGGCTTGAATTCCAGGGCCTCACTGAAAGACCTCCATTGTGCAGCTTCTGCAGCAAAGCCGAAAGCCAAATCTGAATTGTTGACGATTTTTTGGCTCAAACATTTGCTGCTCGGATAGGTGCACTGCTATTCTTGATTGCGCGCGCACGCTTGTTAGCCATGTGTGACCAACTAGCGGAGGTGCAAAAGAAGATTGCTAACTTGCAACGGCATATCAGAAGAGCCAAGCAGAGAGAAACAGCTCGGGAAGAAATTGTTGACCAACAAGCTCTGGTTGTCTTTATTTTTTCAGGCTATCGTGCCGATGTCGCTGGTCACTTCCACCTTTCCAGATCCAAACGTTGCATGTCGCTGGACAGTGCAGTGGCTCACGTTGAGTGGGAGTACATCAGAGCTCCTTTGGAAGACAAGGTCATGCTCATGTTGGACCCTTACCGACAATATCCGATACATCGGCTACTGGCAGCCTTTCGCTACCTAGTGCTGTTCCAACTGCGTGAGTGGGTTCAGAAAATGAATTATGAATTTGGAGTGGCCCCATCGCGGCGCATGATGGTCGACCGCGTCCAGCATTTGCTGCCCGACAGTTGGCCTGTTGACTTGCAGGCGCGGCTACTTCGCCCATTAGCAACTGCACGCGGCCAGCGCAGGTACCTTGCGGCCTTCAGGAATCGCTTTGGGTGCAAACTTGGCAAGCTACGGACGAGTCCACCAATGTCGTTGCAGGAGAAGCAGTCCAAGGCACGGGTGGTTGATTGGCTGGGTTAGTGTTGTGCAAGCAGATTTGTAAAGGTTTCTTTGAGATGCAGTGTTGACATTCGGTCAATATTTGGGTATTCCGGTAAAATGCTGATTTGCTGTTTGTAGGACCATGACAAATCACAACCTCCGGTTCTTGCAGTTTTGAAGCATACAGTGCAAGTTTTGGATCTCATTTGTACGCATTTTTGATTCCAAATGCGGACCCCGTTTTGGGGTCCAAAAAGCGGACCCCAAAGTGCAGATGACCAAGGTTTCTCACTTCCTAGCCAAATTGCTTGTCATTTTTGGGTCCGGAAAATAGACCCCAAAATGGGGTCCGCTTTTTGGACTGAAAATGATCATTGTCAAGCGGCCTTTGGCAGGCGATGGCCTTTTGGCAATGGTGCAATTATGCATTGAAGGATGCTGGTGACGAGCCTTTAGTTATCAACATGGATGAGTCCAGCATTGGGTTTCACTGGGGCGCGTTGTCTGGGACAGTTGTTCGACAAGGTGCCCCGATGGATAAAGTTAAATCGCAGGCTCTCAAAGCCAGGGCCACATACATTTGCGCTGTCACCCATGATCCTGAAGTCCAGCAGCTTCTGCCCCAGGTGTTGCTGGGCAACAAGCGTCTTTTCCCAGCTGCGTTTGCCCGGCATGCTGCGGAGCTGTGTCCGCGGGTGGTGGTTTGGAGAGAGAACTCCGCATGGAATACGCACCGGTTGATGGCCAGATACTTGCGACTCCTCTGTGACAGATTGGGGGCTATTTTGGAATCCCGCCAGGTGTTGTTGTTGCTAGACTTGGCACCGTGCCACCTGCATGATTCTTTGTTTGATTTGGCTTATTCCCTGGGATTGCGTCTCCTATTTGTGCCTCCTGGCATGACGTCCTTACTTCAGCCATGCGACACTCACATCTTTGCTGCTTTCAAGCATAATGTGCAAGAGTCATGGAGACGAAGAAGGGCTGCAGCTCCAGATGGACAGGTGAGCTTGGAACTGTGGTTGGAAATTGTCGCAAATGCCACCAAAAAGCTGTCGTCGAAGCCATGGAAGCATGCGTTTGAAAGTGATGGTATTCTTGGATATCAGCATCGTATTTCTTCTCCCTTGCTCAGCAAGCTCGGATGGGTGGATGCGCCGCCCGTTCCCTCAACAATGCCTTCTGGTGGTTTGCCTGACTGCCTGTTCCCTTTGAAGTGGCAAGGAAATGCGGCAAAATACATCCAATGGAACCCTCATGCGGTCCGCACCCTAGACTGAGGGTACAACTTGTGGGAAAATAGTTTGTGCGCTGGCTGCACTGGGGGGGCTGTGTCCAGGGGCTTCAAAATTGAAGTGCAAAAGCGGCGCCAGTTTTGGGGTCCACCTTGTCGGCCAGGAAATTACAAAAGACGAGTTGGCAAGGCTCAAGGGCCAGCGCTCCGACTTGCGCAAAGCAATGCGAGAGAATCGCAAGGCAGCTAAGAATGCAGCAAAGCGGAAGAAGCGACTTGTCAAGGCGCTGTCCATGCAGATTTACGCAGTGCAAAGAAATCTTGGTGGAAGTCGTTTATACTGTCTGCTTGCTAAAACTGGTTTATGGTCCTTGCGGACAGCGAATGTAAGCAGCGTTTCTAAAAGACAAAGTGCTAGGTTAAAAGATACAGAGAACAAATGTGAGCTCGATGTTTTCAAGCAGTTTGGAACAAAGTAAGAGGTCAAAAAGAACCCCGAACTGGCGAATGTGCAAAGGTAAAACGGATTTGAGTTTGTCGCTTGGAGACACCCCTGTCAGTCCACGTGCATTTGAGTTTGTCGCTTGGAGACACCCCTGTCAGTCCACTCCCTGTACAAGGAGATTGCAGGTCGCAGGTGTGACCTGGAAGGGTCGTAGGTGGAGGTTTGAGGGTCGTAGGCGGGCTTGCAGGGTTGCAGGTAGGGTGTACCTTACACACCGTGGTGGTGGTACACCTTAAACACTGGTGTGGTTCACCTTAAACACCGGGGGTGTGGTACACCTTAAACACCGGTGTGGTTCACCTTAAACACCAGGGTGTGGTACACCTTAAACACCGGTGTGGTTCACCTTAAACACCAGGGGTGTGGTACACCTTAAACACCGGTGTGGTTCACCTTAAACACCAGGGGGTGGTACACCTTAAACACCGGTGTGGTTCACCTTAAACACCAGGGTGTGGTACACCTTAAACACCGGTGTGGTTCACCTTAAACACCAGGGGTGTGGTACACCTTAAACACCGGTGTGGTTCACCTTAAACACCAGGGGTGTGGTACACCTTAAACACCGGTGTGGTTCACCTTAAACACCAGGGTGTGGTACACCTAAACACCGGTGTGGTTCACCTTAAACACCAGGGGTGTGGTACACCTTAAACACCGGTGTGGTTCACCTTAAACACCAGGGGTGTGGTACACCTTAAACACCGGGATTTGAGGCCGTAGGTTTGACCTGGACGGGCGGTAGGTAGACCCGTGAGGGCGGTAGGCGGTAGGTTGTGTTTAGACACCGGGCTTTGTTTGGGGCCTTGCTGCTTGTGGGCTGGTTAGTCTACACCGCGCGGTTGCCACAGTGCGCTTGTTTGGGGTCGCAGGCTTGGTCTTGAAGGGTTGTAGGTGCAGCGGTGCGGGATGTTGGTGTGCTGATTGTGGTTTGAAGGTGGCCAGATATAGGTTCTTAATTTGGGAGCTTGAAACGCGTAGTTCTCCAAGACCACATGGGCAGCATTCCCCCATAGTATTGCCACCGATGTTTGGGTGGCAAGCAGATGTTTCTCTTAACCTTCGGTGGAATCGCTTGGATCTTTTCTTGTAGGGGTCTAGTTGACCATAAAGCGTTTGAATGTTAGTGGCGAATCTGTACACCAGTCTGTTGTTCCTGCAGGCGGCCAAAATGTTGTCCACCGCAGATTTGAAGCTCCTGGTCGAAGCCAAGGAGGCAGGGAGCATGTTTCAAAGGTTTTTCATACCGGGCCAGAGCAATGCTGTCCTGAGGCGGAGGCTGCAGAGTTGGCGAGAGCCCCCAACTAGGCGTGGTAGAGTTAGAGAGCCTGGTTGGTTTTGACTGCTGAACCAGTCATTCCAAGCTCACATTTCATACTAAGAGAGGTCCCGCACTGGAGTGGCAGGAAAGGTCTGCATTGGTATGTTTTGGTTGAGAATGAGCCATGCAGCGTCCATTCTGTCAATGCCGTACCGAACCTGCGGCAGTTTCGTTTTTGATCATGTCCGTGTCACATTTGACTGAAAGAGAGAGAGCCTGCATTTGAAACACAGTAATAAAAGTGTTCTGTCTCAGAATGGACAGCGCCCATGCTATCAATGCCGCTCCGAGCCAACCTCATTGTTGTCGTTGTTTTGATTGTGACATGTGCTTGCAGGGAGATCGGGCAGAATGAGAGGTGCGTGAGGCTCGCAGGAGCCTTTGCCTCGCAGAGCATGGGAAACTACAGTTGCAGTGGTGCAGACCACAGGCCCCAAGGTACAGTTGGAGTGGCATAGATCACTCACTTGAGTGGCCTTCGGTTGTGTAGCTGCTTTTCACTCTGCCCGGCTCGTGACACAGACGACCAAAGTGCGACAGCAAATGGGAAACTCGTCGCAACAGCCAGTTTGCTTGTAATTTGCCGCACAGTGCTGGCCGATGATTGCGTATAACATAATCTGATCTGTCAAGCAAGGGATGAATATGGAATCGGGGCTTGCGAAACAAGATTTAGGAAACCCATTTTGTCAGCTAAACATCTTGTTTTGCCAGTTGTTGTCACAAAGGGTTTTTGGACCACATTGAACATTGAACAAGACTTATGAGACCTCTTCCCCATGCGCGCCTTTGGTTTTGGCAATCCTCGTCGGTAGAGTTAACTGGACAACCGTCTTTCTATGGGAAGAGATGTGAGCTTGAATTGCCTGAGGTTATAGATCCCGGGTAAGACTTCTGGACTTTATTATTTGTAGCCGTGACGAGGCCTGCAGTCTTGTAGTTGCAGCTTCGAGCACAGCCATTTCCTGTCCACCTGCAGCATGTTTGTATGTTTCCTAGTTGTTCCTAGTTTGGTTAACATGTTTGCCGTGTCTTGTAGCAGTGCTGGGTTCCCAAGTCTGAAGTGTCAGAGTGGTAGGTCCTTGCATGATGTACGGGAATGCATGTGGTGCTCGCGATTTTCTCTGTGTAGCTGATCAGCCGCTTCTGCCTCAGAAACTTTGACCTCAGGAGTCGGCAGTCATCTGTCAGCTTAGTGCAACACATGACGCGCATTTGCTTTTGACCATGGCAGCTCCTGGTTTTCTACAAACCGCATTTATAGCACGGCCATGTGATTAGCTTGGTTGCTTTGACAGCATTATGTCAGAGTCAGTCGTGACACTTCGAAGGTGTTGTAGTCGTAGTTGCGTGTCATCCTATAGTCACTTGCTTCCAGGTACACACGCGCCGACCCAATGCATCTCCAAGACGGTGCAGGCGGGGTGATGAAGTGTACGGGTGTCGACATGGACATGTACCGGTTCGCGACTCCGTAGTGTCAGGACCTGCCCCTTCACCCCCGTAGACTCTTAGCGCCTTACTTCCCAATTCATTCTTAGTAGCTTGCGGAGGAGGTTCTTTCCCGACAGAAATAACATTGTATTTTTAGTTCGGGCGAAACCTCCTCCGCGTATTTTCCATTGCAAATGCCACCTGATTTGGCTATTACTCCTCCGCAAGGGTTTGCTCCAAACCTACTCCGCACATTGTTTCCAATCAGAACTAACGCGTTGCTTTGCAGTAAAACTTCCTCCGCTGATGTCCTGTGAGGCAGTGGTTTTGGTTCAAGATGGTAGCTTCCGCTGTGCAGGTGGCGAAACGCGCCTTAGTTTCCTTGTTGTTGGCGTTGGCCCACCAATATGGAGTCTGCGTGAAGGTCACGCGGGAGAGCCCTGATCCTTTGGTGGAGAAAGCTTTCCGGTGCATCATCAAGAAGGTGCACCCTGACAAAGGAGGCTGTGTGGAACACGCTCAGCAGTTGCAACGAGCGCGGGAGGAATGGCAAACGGTGAAAGGGAGGAAGGACCCTGGTGGCCGACCAGCCCAAGCTTCCGCTATGTCTTTGGTAGGCAAGAAGGAGACAGGCCGCCAAGGGTATCGGATTCGTTCCGTTGCAGTGCTGTTGACGTACCATGGCGTGCAGCAGGATCAATGGCCAGCTTTCTCGACTTTTGTTCGTGATCATGTTGCTCATTGGGGAGTAGAGAAGTGGTGTGCTTCCATGGAGACATGTTCATCAGGCAAGCCACACGTCCACCTCATGGTGCAATTCCACAAAGCCTTAGACAGCCGTGTGGTTGATGTGTTTTCCTTTGCTGCTGCCAGACCAAATGCGAGCTCCACAGATCTCTGTGGTGAAGGGCTGTCTGGGCGACAGTTGCAACGGTCCATTGACCGGGGGATGTTTTACGTCTTCGCAGACAAAATCGGCACACTCTTTGGCAAGGATGGGTTGCCGTTCACAGAGGGCAATTATTTGCCATGCTGGGTTCGGTGTGAGAAGACCTACCAAGTCCTGGGCAAGTGGCCGGAGACGTTGTGGAAGCAACGTAAAATCAGCTCAGCCACTTATGAGAAATTGCTTTATTTGACAAGAGATGGTGTGCTCTCACGCAAACGAAATTTAGATGCTTGCAAGGACCATGAGGATAGTGCAGCTTTGACTTTGGCCATGGCAGAGCGAGTTCAAAGGATTCGGTCCAACCCCAGCCTCTTCCGGCCGTTTCCGAAAGTGCCAGATGCTGAGGCTTGGCTCAAGCTTTTTCAAGCTGATGCCTTGCGCTACCCTATCTTGGTTGTGCTCGGGCCTTCCCGAGCAGGGAAAACTGAATGGGCCAAGAGCCTGTTCAAGCGACCTTTGGAACTGAAGATAGGAACTTTGGAGTTTTTCCCAGAGACCATGAGGCACTTTCAGCGGGCCGTACATGATGGATTGGTCCTTGATGATGTGAGAGATTTGAATTTCCTTGTCAGCCACCAGGAAAAGCTTCAGGGCAAGTATGATGCCTTAGTTGAATTCGGTTCAACTGCAGGTGGCACATGCGCATACCATCGCGATTTGTTTGGCGTGCCAGTGGTTGCAACAGTCAATTATTCAACGAAGAATTTAGATTATTTGGAGAATCACGATTGGCTTGCCAACCCTGGAAACAGGGTGGTGGTAGTGCTAAGCGGTTCCAATTGATTCTTAATTTGTTTTGCATAGGCTGACGCCCGACCTTCTTGCTAATGTGTTGAAAAAGGGGACATTTCATGTTTTGTCGCAGGTGGTCAAAACACATTTCCTGTTGTCTGCCTTTTCCCTGATGTTTGTTTCGTGATTTGTTGCAAGTTCACCAGTTTGCTGCTGATGGTTCGACAGGTCATTTCAAACAGTTTCGAATCCAGTCAATGCAGCTTCTGATTTTGCCAACGTGTCAGCTGGTTTGATGTTTTCCTTTGGCATTTCTTTCTGTATTGACCATGTTGTGGCTGACTGTGGTTTCATTTGATCGACCTGGCAGGCTGAGACTTTGCGATTCAGCTGTGAGCTTCGACATTGCCTGGAGGTGCGCTTCCAAGGGCTATTTTGGGCAAGATCCGCACAGTTTTGAGTCCAGTCTTTGCTCCATGTGTCAGCAAGGTTTCGGCAGGTCCCTTCAAACAGTTTTGACTCCAGTCAATGCAGCTTCTGATTTTGCTAAAGTGTCAGCTGGTGCTTTTGCCCTTTGATGTTGTCCTTCTGCATTGGGTTTTGTGTTGACTGATACTTCTCCGAAATATCCGATACGTCAGCCAGCGTACCTATACTTTTGCAGTTTTTATGCGCCCGTTTTTCTGTGTGGAACATGGCTGTTACCATGGAAGGTGCTGCTATTTGATCCCTTTAGAGTGTGAGTGCTGACGAGAGATCTTTGCCACTTGATTTTTTAGAGGCGATGTTCTGCCAGAGAACGTGAGAAAGGTCAGGCTACCTGATTTTTAAATACTTACAAGCTTCTGTTTCTTGGCAATTTCCTAGAACTGCCGCTTCTGGATTTGAGCATGGCCCGGCCTTGGTGAAGCGTAGGCTTCTAAGCAAACACGAAACAATCAGAAGATCTTCAATGCTTAAGGTATGATGCAGGGATGATGGAACCATGTTGGAATGGAGCGCTGAGTCTTGAGTTTCAATGGCTGACATTATGACATCAAGAGAGTTTATTGACGCTTTGACTTTGTTTCACATTGTAGGTCGTACTGGAGCATGGGTGCCTGGAGAAGCCAGCAGCTGAGAAATGCCACAGCAGCAGACCGCCTGTGCGCATTTTGTTGTTGGTGTTGAGGGTTTCAATGACTGCTGCCGTTTGTCGTTGTGTCATACCTAGCGGCAACTTGTGTTCAAGCCTTAGACCTTAGAGTTTGCTACTGCCTGCGCAAGTTTTGTCTTGTGGAAGTGGTCGCCCATGCCGCCCAAAGCAGCTGCGAAAGCGAAGTCGAAGGCTGAGGACTTGGGATTGGGGGTTCCGTTGTGCATTGGACATGTATTTTCAGTCAAGGTTTGGAACCCCAAAACGGGGTCCAGAAAGAGGCTTGAATTCCAGGGCCTCACTGAAAGACCTCCATTGTAAGTCCGGAGACTATCTTCCGCCGGCACGAATGACAGCGGGTATCATTCTCCCTAACAGCTCACGGGTCTCAATGCTGACTTACCAAGCTACTGTTGCAGTTCGATATCCTGAGTCAGTCCTCCATGAGCCCAATCGCATCTACATTGGACACTTTGTGCCACATGAGTCCACTGTGGCACAAGGAGGCTTCCGGACAGTACTGTGGAAGGCGCCTAAAGATCTACGAGCTGCAGTCGAGGATGTCGTTGCTTTCTGCACTTATCTGAAGAACTATTATCGCAACTTGCAACAGGGAGCGACCTCGCAGCTGCTTGTCCATGCAATCGTACAGCGGTGCACAACTTGCTGCTCCAACATGGTTTCCAGTCCGCGTGGTATGGTGGGCTTAGAGTCTCCACCACTTCCTCTGCCGCGGGAGCAACAGCACGCATTGCGGTCATTGTTCAAACAGGCGTTGGGTTTCTAAGTGGAGGACGTCGGGATGCAGCAGCAGATGAGCGCGAAGACTGCTATGGGAGAGCAACTGTAGCGCTCACAAGAGCCATTGAACATACCTATATTGTTTCGCCTCTTGATATGGCAGTCATGATTGGCATGGCTCAGACACTAGGAGTGTACCATTATGGCTACTTCACACTGAAAGGCCGCGACATTCAGCACCATGTTCCTTCAAAATACTCCAGTGACAAAAGTGCCATACTGGACTGGGGATTAGTGGACCCATTTATTTCCCAAGATAAACCTCCCCTTGCTATTGCCATGATAGTGACCACCAATGGCACGCGAGTGTGGCGACGATATCGGTTGGTTGTGGCATGCAGAGACAAGCTACGGCTACCCCCTGATGTCCTTGCAGTATTAGAGTCCCGCACACGACGACCAGCGGGTTTTTCCCCTGCTCGATTGATCGGGAATACTTGTATGGTTATGCTACTGATGGGTATAGATCACCTCTCTGGATCTGTGCAGCCTATAATGGGTCTCCAGCACTTGTTCATCGACATCGAGGCCACAAGGTCTTTTTTCACGTGGATATACAGGATCGGCAGCTTGTCGTAATACCGGGTATCCACTACTTGGATGCCCATCGGTTGCAACCGGACCTCTTGAACACATTGGATCGCCGGATTGATCCAGGGTCCATGAATTTTGCAAGCCCCGAGGGTGCAGGAGACACAGTGAATGACCCCTCCTCGGATGAGGAAGCGGCCTCTACCGATGACGAGAGTGACCCAGAGGACCCTACAGTTGCGTGGTGTCCACCTATACCTGATGCAGCTGAAGATCCTTCTGAAGATGAGATCGCGAGTGCAGCCGATAAGCTAGCTATCCTGATCACCAATGTCCAACCTAACGGAAACCTTTTTTGCATGCCTGAAAACCTTGGAGTTCTCCCACAGTTATGGCTACAGGCGAGACTGACGTTGTCATTGACTACCATCCAAGAAAAGTTTTCGCGCATCTTGCTGAGTGTGGCGTGTGAACTGTGGTTGCGTGGACAAAGTGCCACAATGATAGAGGATGTCCTCCTGCAGACGGCAAGGGCTCTCACCATTCGTTTGGCAGAAAAGCTCGCCCAAGCGATGAGCTCGTTGATGAGATTGGCTGAATGCATGGTGACTCCAGAAACTGAATGCTTGCTGTATGCCACGTACTGGTTTCGGCCCATCCTGTCTGAGCTCATCGGCTCGGCCCTTGAGAGCTCTGACGTGAACCGGAGTCGAGCGCCGAGTGACCCAGTAAAAGTCCTGGTCACTGATCGGCCGCATCGACGAACTACTGGGCTAGTGGACCTTACGAGTGGTGCCTCTGCCCTATTGGCATGGTTCCCGGCTAGCTGGGCTAGCAAAATTGCTTCCAAACTTCTTGAGAATGCCCCTGAGAACGCGCAGAAACCACAAGAAATCAAAATCACGTGCCCGAAACGTTCCTGTGACGAGACTCCAGTGGAAGGAGCAAAACAGCTGCTCCAAGCAGTCAAATTTGCTGCCAAAACCATGCCTGGTTTTCGTCTTGGACTGGATGAAGACTTTCAAATGGCTGGATGCTTCCAGGAGCTCATCCATGGATACACATCAGGGCTCGTTGAACCATCCATGATGCGAGGTCTCCAACCACTGGGACCGACTCGCACTACTCTGGAAGTGATCGTACCTTCTCAAGAAGGGCTTACACCTGAAAAATGGAAAGAAACAGCCACACTGTGCCCACTTGATTGGCCTTCCAACTTCAGTCTGTTGCTATTGTGGCATACCAATGGGAGCCTGCATCAAACGGTAGCGCGACTCAGGAATCAACTGTCGCACAGCCATATGTTTGCTGAATGGACAGTGCATATCAACAGATTTGCGGAGCGTGTTTTATTCCAGCAACCTGCAGTTTATGTAGCTGGACATGCCTTGCAAGCCAACGTGCGGGAACGAACCTTCCCAGACAGGAGAGTCCGCAAGAGAGTTCCTCCGGAAGATCTGGATGAACATCAACGGGCGATTCGAGCGCTACATCAGTGAGCTATTGCTCAGCAAGCAGCTAACCCAGTTTCGTTTGCACTCACCAATGAATGGAACGACACTATCATATCGGACAAGAAGCATCACTTGGAACATTTCATGAGAGGTACGACATGATCCCCCCAACACCATCTCCCATCGTTTCCCTATTTGTGTCCACCTTGTCTCTTCTTTCCCCCTTTTCTCTTTTCTGTTTCACTCCGCTTTGTCTTTCACACAACATTGGGTTTAGTTTCATCAGCAACGGAAGTGAGAGTTTATTTCAATCACTATTGGGTCTTTCGTCATTTCTACTTCAGGTTACTGTTCATACTGGTGTATCTGTCCAAAGACGTGACAGGTGCATTGGTATGCAGTCGGGGACACAGCTTTTCCTCATTTATAATTGTCAGGTTCCTCATGACCCATGCCTGGGAGGCTACTTCCACACTGGTGTGTCTGTCCAAAGACGTGACAGGTGCACTGGTATGCAGTAGGTGACACAGTTCCTCCTCATTCATACTTATCAAAATGTTCTATCACATGCCTGGCCCCTACTGATTCAGACCTCCAACAGCCAGTATCCACACTCATGTGTTTTCATGTGGGAGTAATAGCCTAGGCATAACAATCCGAGCAGCATGCTTTCTCCTTGCACTAGTGCTTAGAATGAGGTGTCCAGCCGAGAGCTTAGATTACACTAAGGCCTCCTCACACCATGCAGCCCACTGCATTAGTGCATGCTCGCACTCGGTGCCTGACAATCATAGATGATGAAGTAACTGGTTTCGCTTTCCCCTGACATAATACTGACGAGACTACCCTTCTCTTACCCGTCCCACTTGCTATGGTCCGTGAACTCATCTTTTTTATCCATAGTTGATGCAATGTGCAGAGCTACAGTAGGCGTAGTGCCTCGGTTGGTGATTCTTTTCTGGTTGTTTGTTTGGTCCCTGCCTGCCGTCGCCCTCCCTCCCCCTCGGATGGTCCTCGTTGGCGCCTTGGTCCAGGTTTTACTGGTCCCTCCCTCTGGGTATCGTTGCTTCCGGCGACGGCCTAGTTGCCGTGCCTCTGCGCTTGGAGTGTTTGTTGCGCACTGTTTCCCCCCCTCATCATGTCTCATGGCAACAAAGGCCTTGGCCCTGTGTGGGGATCTTTCCCTCTACACCATGCTTCATGTGTTGTTGGGGTGCTGTGTGCTCCTTCACTGAGGTTTTCATCATGGTATGATCCTTGTCCCCTTCCTGGACTCCGCTAAGACACGTTCGTACCCCTTCTAGTGCGGGTGTGTCCTCTCTCTCTCTGTCCTCTGCTGCCTCCTGGCTCCTCTCCTCGTTTTCTCTGCTGGCTTGTTGTATTGCATGGGTTGTTCTTTGGCCGCTCCCCCCTCTTTGCGTCCCCCTTGATGGCAGGTTTCGTGTTGTTCGGGCGTGTGTTGTTTTTGCTTCCTCTGTTGCCTGGATACCGAGGGTATAGCTCTGCACAGTAACCCATTTTTGTTCACCATGGCCACATTGATCTCATCCTGTAGTGACTAAGGATTTATCTGAGGTGGGACAGCCATTGCTTACTGTCCCCCCCCTTTTAGTTGAGTTGATCCCCTTTTGAATTCGTTTGTTTGTGTGTTTGTTTGTGTTTGATTTGTCTGGTGGCTTCCTCTTTGGCTGTATTGGGATGGGCCCTTCTCTCTCTGTTGGTTGTTTCCTGTGTGTTTTCTTTAGGGGCGGTAGATTCCCGGTAGAGCCATGGACTAGGCTGCACTGCAGTGAGCTCTACTGGCGCTGTCCAGTTGTGCTTCCTGCAGTTCAGTCTGGAGCGCCCGAGTGCAGCAAAGCCTGCCCACATGGTTCGTTGTGCGGATTTTCTGTATTGCTCTGGCCTATAACCCACTCAATGGGAGAGTGGCCTTGTCTGGAAGATACAGATGCCTACCTGTGCATCCGGTCCTCTCCGCAGAACTTGCTGGGACGATGACGCCTAGTGACTCCTGTCTGAGTATTTGATGCTGGCGCGCCGAACCACCTCATCCTTGATCGTTTCAGTGCACTAGACTTACAGCAATGCAAATGCGACTTTTGTATACCTACCTGCAGTATCATACTGGAAGTGCTCACGAGCCCATGGTATAGTCGAAACATCATTTTTCTGTCATGGCCGTACTGAGCCGGTCAGGCCTTTGCCTTTTCACCCACAGCCTTAGGGTCTTGGGCACAATCACGTGACGGTTTCTGCAAGTGCTTACAATGTTGCAGGCTGTCTGTGTTCTCCTCCCCGTTTTGGGGGGGAAATAGATTACAGTCCCTTGCGTGGTGTATGCTGATAGGAATAGACTGCCTGGCATATGCTGTACCATACAGTGTGAACAGCAGAGCTGCGGAAGTTTATTTATTGACAAATCGTCTATGCTGGCGGCCTTTGTTCCACACATCAAGTCTGCCTACAATGATGGACTCCCTTTGCTGCTCTCAGGTAAGCCGGCCTGGGCAATCAGGTACAACTCAGTGCACCGCCGCAATTAATTAGTTTGCATGTTTTTGATGATGATACAGTGGCTTAGGTCGCTGTATCCATGGCAAATCTGAGAAATTTTTGTGTTGGTTCTTGTTGGGCCCTGCCCCTTTCTTTGTTGCTTCGCTGTTTTGCTTGGTGGCGAAACGCAAATCTGGCTGGGGGATTTGCGGGTCGTTTTTTTTTGGCTGTGGTTCTTGTTGTTTGGTTTGTTTCTCATGATGATTTGCCTGAGATTTTTGGACCACACGTGTCCTGTACACTACTGCTTTTCACTGCTTACGCAATTGTAAGGACCGTGCCTAGTGCGAATCGGCCAAACCGGAAGGAAAAAAAACAGTCAGGGTGTATGTCATGCCAGAATATCATGCATGCATTGTGATGATACTAAGCTATCACCTCTTGCATCCATCTTTTTCACCCATAAACTGGTGCCGGTCACGTCATTGCTCGGTGCTTGGTTTTGTTTTTGGTTTTGTGTGTTTTTGTGTTTCTTTTTGTTTCGCTTTGGTTTCCTTTGTTTCGTTTTGTGTTCTGGATGATCGTGACAGCATACAGGACTATGTATCGGTCCTCCACCAGTTTACTTTTGCGGCCACTCTACAGAGACGGCTTACGCATGACTTAATTAATCGATTAATCCCAATTGCAACATGCCCTCAAACATGTTGAACGACCTGGCGGAAGCCATGAAGGCGTTGGACGGAAAAAAGCCGAGCCTCGAAGCGCCTCGATTGCATGCTTTGGAAACACGCGACCTCTTGCATCAACATAATAGAAAGGGAAAGGTTGTCATAATCAAGACAAGAAGGTACAAGAGGCTAGTTTTGGGGTTCGTTTATTGCACCTGATGATATGATTTTGGGAGACGGAGTTGGGGCCTCCCTTGTAAGCCTGTCGATTGGCACTTGTGGCGAGGCCTTGTTGCTGTCCAACTTTAGCTGCAAAGGTTTCTTCTCGAACTTGTTCGTGATAGAGGGATCAATTACCGTTCGGTGCTCTGACTTGGGCAATGGTGCAAGAAAAATATTGATACGTGGATCCATCATGCACTTTTTGATCTCATCATCTTAAAGGAAGTTTAGCTCCCACCGTTGACGCTTTCAACGGCTGCTGAAACTCGGCAGCCAGCACGGTGAAGAGCTCTTGATCAGCCCGCAGAATTTGTGTAGAGATACATGTCCAAAACTTGGAGGCGGTGCGGACACCTCCGTAGCCTTTGGCTCAAGTTTTCGGTTCAAGTTACCAGTAGCCGAGCACACCTGTTGCAGAGGAGAGTACTGGTAACTGCGTAGTTAGCCCAGGGGTAAGGGACTTGTTGTGTAGTTTGTTGCTGGGGCGACTTACTGTGCTCGATTCCTCCTGTGCTGCCGGAACCCCCCCTTTTTTGTTTGTTGTGAGTTGCTTTGTGATTGTGTTTAAGTCTTGTTGCTCTCCTTTGGTTTTCGTCTGGCCCTCAGAAAGAACACCAGTTTGAGAGCTTGCGCAAACCTTAGTCTTAGTTTTTTGCTTAACTGTCTGTGATTGGCATCTACCTCAGATCTTAAGATTCGATTTCCTTGTTGCTGGGGTGTCTGTCCAAAGGCGTGACAGGCATTCCGCAACCTTCACTCACCCCTTTTATCTTTTTGCTTCTACATTGGGTGTCTGTCCAAAGACGTGACAGGCGCACCATCATCTGTTTTCCCTGTGAATTTTTGTTTTCACACAGTGTGTCTGTCCAAAGACGTGACAGGTCACTGTTCTTTTTTCTGCATTGCTCCCAAGGTTCATTTTTACCTGTTTGCTCTGATCTTTCTTGTCATTGCTGCTGACTTTCAGGATTTCTTCTCACAATCTTTTCACAGTGTGTCTGTCCAAAGACGTGGCAGGTGCTCTGTTCCTTTTTCTATTCTTGCAAGACCCCTTCCTTTCTCCGTTTCTTCTTCTGGTTTCACTGTGTGTCTGTCCAAAGACGTGACAGGTGCTCTTTTTCCTCATTTGATTTTTCGCTTGACCCCTTCTGCTTTCCGCTGATTTCTTCTGTTTTCACAGTGTATCTGTCCAAAGACGTGACAGGTGCTCTGTTACCTACCCCACTCACGCCCTTTTTATTTCTCTTTCCTCCCCCCCTTCTTCTTTTTGTTTAGAGTTACTTCTTTTGCGAACCGACTGGAGAGACTGCTTTCTCTTTCCCCCCTTCTTTATTTGTTGGGTTCTCTCTCCCAGCGCTACGGGTTTATCTGTCCAAAGACGTGGCAGGTACTCCCCCCCTTTCCCAATCATCCTTTGAAGACACCTGTCATACCTCTCACACACCTACCTTCTCCTTTATAAGAAGACAAAGCCATAATGTCTGAGCACATCGAGGCTCAACAGGCTGCTGCAGAAGGTCTCGGTGCACTTGGATTGAATGCCACTCTCATGGTGCATTTTCCGAGCAAAATCAAAGCACCTGAAGGCATACTTTTGACTACCTATGATCAGCTGCATTCACAGATAGCGAAGCAGGAGACGACTGTTTATGCGTTTCCCTCTTTTGGAGCTGCTCAAAGTGCTATGAGAACACTGGCAACGATGCAACAGACTGTCATATTCATTTATGAGTGTCGTGCCAACACTGGCCCAGTGGAAATAGCAGCAAAAGTCTTTGACACCTGCCATAGGCATATGGCAGCAATCCGAGAAATAAAACAGCTCACTGGAACCCTCAAATATCAAAAATATCCTACAGTACTATATCTAATCAAAATGGATAGTCTGTCAAGCAGTCCGTCGGTGATTGAATGGCAAATCTCTGACACGATATCTGATGAGCTGATTATGCCTGCTCGTATTGCCTTTGAAAATGTTGTTGGCAAAGAACTGCGACAAGGGCAATATCCAGGGGTCAGTGAAACCAGTACGTCACCAAACGGCTGCTATAATTCCGACAAGTCAAAAGGAAGCGTGCCGCTTACTATCAAATATGAAAAGAACTCGTGCTTACAAAGAACCAAAATCCGTGAAGCAATTGAATCATTACAGAAGGAAATCAACACAGCACAAGATACCCAGTTCCAGATCAAGGAAGGCATTGACTGGACTCGTTTGCACAAACTGCGTGAGGCTGCTGTTTTCACTGTCATGTCCACTCGGCACTTAAGTGATCAAGAACGAAATGCTCTTGCGCTGGAGCTCATGTCCTTTAGAATAAAGTACTTCTTTCTATCTAAAGCTCAAGTAATGCTGAAATTAGAAGGCATGGAAATCGAAATGCTCCGCAATTTATTGCATTGTTCAACAACGTACCTGCCCTTTGGGCAACGACATCAATCGACACAATTTGTGCTTAGTCAAGTGACTGCCATTGGTAGCAACTGGTACCGTATTGAAGTAAGATATGCTCCAATAGGCAGTATGCCCTTTATACCACTTCAAATTGCAAGAAGTAGCATCATCCCACTCCTGAAAAATGATGTAGCAGTCATTGACTCAGATCTCGGCTTCGCACTTATTAATGCTTTTTCAGCCTCGAAATTTGAATTTCAAACAATTGTTAATGAAGACAATGTCAATGTCAATATGCTCACCTTTTGGATCCCTCATGAAGTGAAGCAGAATTTCCCATGTTCCTTCTCAGTCAAGGACAGAAGAGGAAACAGCATTGTTTTCACGATAGAACATTGTGGAAACATACTGCCACAAACTGGTGCACCGGGTGAACCACCCAGGCACGAAACCAAAGGAGAGCATTGGCGCAGAATTGGCGAAAAGTGTAATCCAAGCTTCAAAAACAGACTCACGGTCATCGCCCCTGTCAGCACCCAGAATGCTTCACAGAAGCGACGGTTCGGACTTCTTAAGGACTCAGCAGTTGACTTGCAAACTCAACAGGTATCATACACGTATTCTGAAGAGACCTACCCGTGGATCCTCTTCCTTGAATTTATACCTGAAAGAGATACGCTAGATACTTTTTTGACACATTTCAGTCATTTTGAATCAGTGAATAGTGCGAAAGGAGACTTCTGCAAGCAAAACTTCCTTAGGTTTGAGCAAGTGTCAAAATTTACCAGAATTATGATGTTTGAAATACCGTCAGGGAAGCAATGTCAAATCAACCGAGTTGATGGCCTTGAAAGCTCATTATACCTCACTAAGGTCGATGCTCTACAAATATATCCTTTCAAAGCTTGTTATCTTGTCATGCTGGTGCCTCCCCACTTTGACTTCAGTGCCATGCTAACTGCTGATACCAAAGTTGAAGCTATTGCTGCATGGAAATATAGTACTTTCAACAACAGTGGTACCAATAGAAAAACTACCACGGTGCCTTCTACAAGCTCCACACAGCACCAGTCGCTTACGAAGGACAAACGAACTGACCATGGTGCTCAACCGCCTAGGACCCCGTCTGTCCCTCCCAGCAGCAAGAAAGAAATCGATCAGCTTCCGGCTTACGCAGCGTTAGGTACCACCCCCCCGCCAACTCCGCCCTCCCAACATGTCAACCCCTATCAAAACAGTCCCCCCCTCACTGACGCTGTTGCTGGAGCAAGCGTTCATGACACTGCGAAGTCAAATGCAGAGCGGTTAAGCAGTCAAGGTGAACTCAAAGGTGCTCAGCGCACTTGTAAAGTTCCAGAAGGGCACTTAGCACCTGGTGATGCACGCACTGACCCCCCTACTGTCAGCCCAACCATCCCATGGACTAACCTACCTGCTAGTCACCCAGCTGGCACCAGTGAGCAACCAATTACTGACATGGTTGTTGATCAAGACCATCATGGAGACGATACACGCAAAATAGAGGAGGAAGATAAAGAAATGCTACCTCCCCAACCTGCACATCTCTCCACCCCCCTCAAAAAACCTCCTACATGTGAAGGAGAAGCTCTCAGCAGTCAGAAAACTAGCTTACAAGAGCACAAATCTACTTGTGGAGAAAGGAAAGGTGGGGTTGCTAGCAAAGGCAGATTGACTAACGAGCTTTCTGACCCTATTATCACTCCGTCCTCCCTGCCCGGTGTCTCCTCTCCCTTACAAGATGACAATGCGAAAACTGATAACAATGACCCTATTGAGCTCACACCCCCAAGTCAATGCCAGCCTCCAGATACTGCCTCTAAGGCCCCTATTGGAAATGATTGCTTACCAGAAAGGCAGCCATTGCTACCTGATGACTCTTTTGTCGTTGAAATCGTTAAAGATCCCCCTGGCATCGCAGCCCCTGTGAAGACCAAGTCGTCCCAGCCTTCCTCCTCACATCATGGAGAAGCATTGCCCCCTATCGAGGCAGCCCTTAAAAGAAGTTCTGTCCTCCCGGCTAATGACAAAACGCGCGTGTGCATTGATATCACTGGGGAAGATGACAACACCGAGCAAATTGACCTCGCCCAGCCATCCTTTGAACGTGAGACTCAAAGTCAATCCCTGCAACTTCGATTTGCCTCCCTCTCTCCGTTCGCTGAATCTAGCCAAAAATGGTTCCCTACTCTCGATGCTACCATTATTGCAGCCCTAGCTAACAAAGCCCAAGACATTGCGCTCCATTGTGGTCACATGTCTAGCATGAATATTGCATTGTATCTCCTATCAAGAGGACCTTGGATCCCAACACATGTTAGTATACATGTTCGACAGGCAGCCCTTGCAGCAGTAGGTGTAGGGTGGAGTTGGGTCCATCAAGTACCCACGGCTTTTCCGTTTACATGTTTTGACGCCTGCCTGTCCCTAGCTACACTCAGTACCATTCCCCCTAACAGTACTACACAAAATGATGCTGTGTATGACCTGTATTCAATTGTATGTGCAAACCTTAGTCAGAGTACTCGTAGTTTTCTCTTCTCGAGATTTGTGTTACAATGTCAGGCGTGCTCACAGTCCAGCGCAATACCAATTGACACCTTCACAGCAACAATCAAGCCCAACACAAGTATCGATGAACTTTGTGACCTGTTAGTTCCAATCTGGAATACTGATGAATTGACAGAATGTCAAGCTTGTCCATGTCTAGACGCTGCCAAAGCCAAGTGGAAATGTGGCAAACTAGGCCCTTTGATCATCGTTCGAATCAAAGCACCTCCAGGAGGTTCCTTTCCGAAGCTCGAGGAAGAACGATTCCCACTCGGGCACAAATGTATGTTCCAAGAAAGAGAGTACGAAATCCAGTGCCTCATGGCCACCACCAGATTTGACGTTGACAGCCAGCTTATGGTCCTTCATACTAGTCAGCCTGGAATGATAAGTGTGTACGACCATAACAATGGTATACGAGTTGTGGACAGCAAGCTTGTCAGCGGGAAGCTCCTCATCAGTGGGCTTGTCATACTGCCGGTTAAATCACCCAAAGCAATCCTAATGACAAAGCAACTTTCTGAAGCAGCAGGAGGGGGTGAAGTTGCGCAGTACCGCAGAAGACAACTAAAGGTTGTCAAAGGCTTTCTCAAATCGCCTCGGAAGCAAACAAGAGCACGAACCTCGCAGCTCTCTCACCCTTCATGCAAGCACAATGCTAAAACCAAGTCGAGCAAGAAGAAGGCGAAGGCGGCACGACATGGACCCCCTAAAGATGGCCAGAATGAGGGTATGGTTGAAGAGATCGACCCTGAAGGATTACCTAGGATCATCGCACATGGAACGCTGGCCAACATTGGTGTTATCTCGATGTTTGATGGAGTTGGATCTGTCTATCATATCATTAAGAAAAAACTAGGTAAACCCCCTACTATTTTCATCGCTGCAGAAATTGATCCTGTCCTACGTCGGCTTGTCGCTGCTGAAATAGGACTGCGTGAAGACCAACAGTGGGGATATACGATTGAAAGGGTTGCTACCATCTACGTTAAAGATGTCTGGGAGCTAGTTGCCCGTGACTCTCTGATCCTTCGTCAAGCCAAGGCAATGCACCCTACAATAAAGTGGATTGTTGTCGCAGGATCTCCCTGTCAAGATCTCACTTATGCAGGCTATCTAAACGGATTGCTTGGGCTGACAGGTCAGCGGAGTATGCTCTTCTTTGTAGTTTACCTTGTTATTCTGCATCTTCAGAAGCTGTTTGGAACTGAATCAATTCGATACTTAACAGAGAATGCTGGAAGCATGCAAATTGTACAAACTGACCGCAAACCTAAAGCTATGCAACGCCTTGAGCAGTCTGAACACTTTCAAATGTTTCTATACTGTCTTGGACTCCCTAGTAAGCAACCAACCAACCGGTGGGTTTGGGACACCAGTCCCTACTATGGTATCCAGCGAAAAAGGGTATTTCTACGGAGTCACATGGACACAGAGGAACTTACTATTGTTCCACTCACATTTCTCGACGAATGGGGCCCATTAGTGACTCTGAAAGGCGAAAACTTACCATTAGCTCCATTACTCCGAACAAGAGGACTGTCAAGCAGCGGAATCTTGAAGCTCTCCTGGACAGGCTACCAACCCAGTGCACTTCTATGGGATTATTCCTTTTTTGGAGGGAGGAAATCTTTCATGTTATTAACCCAAATGGCTGAGAGAGACAGAGTCCCAAACCTGCCATGGGCAAGCTTCATTCCTGCTCATTTTCTCCCTATTTGGAAAAGTTTCCTTATCACTCTTCAAACGGACAGAGCGACTACATCCAAAAAAGATGAACTCATCGAACAACTAGCGCCTATCTTTCATAACCCAAATATTGTACTGCCAATGAGAATCCTGACGGTCCAAGAAGTACGCAAACTAGCAGGACTTGAGAATATCTTAACGACAGAAAGACATGGGCCTTCCCTTCTCACGGATAAAGTGATTCGAGACTTTTGCGGGGGAAGTTTTCATCCATCTCTCATCAGTGCGGCCCTCGGTACCGATGATCAATTACAACAGTGGGTTCAAGGAAACAATGATGCGCAGCCGTGCCGTAAAGACCTACCGAGTATCCAAGAAGTTTATTCAAAATACCAAGACCTGCTGAAGCTGGTATTGGAACAAGCAGCCGCTCGAGGAGTTCAACTCAGAGCTGACAAAGTGGATTTTGAAGCGAAATGGCGGCACTACTCTCTTAATGATAGTGTCGAATCAGCTCGCCCCCCAGTAGTGCACCAGCCGACGGTCTTTGCGTTTCTACAAGGATCCAAACCTCCAAAGTGCCACGGAACCCACAGTGAAAACGACCCCCCATTTGGTGATAAAGAGTTGAGCAACATCATGACCCAAACTAGGATTGATTGGGTGCGAGAGTCGTCAAGCACATATGAGAATGTTCCCCTATCAGCATACATGATGAATTTGGCTGTTAAAAATGGTATTGGATTTCATTCGGAAGCTCAAGAGATTAAAGCTAAGCATATTGGACTGTTGAAAGAATATACTGATGCTGAACAACTTACTGCTATCAAACAACTTTTTGTCGTTTTCCAGATTGCAACGCTTAGTGTAAAGCACCAATTTCCCTACGGTTTTATCATTTGGGCACCGAAAACTATGCAACCTCCCCTTATCTATGTTGGGGTGCAGCGACCTTGCCTGTTATTCCTGTTGCTTTCTCATGAGCCTGATCAACCGTTTCGCTTTGGAACGGTCGCCTTTGACTATCGTCAAAGTAAAGATCTTCTTATCCATGCCAACATGCCAAAGATATTTGCTGATGTGGTGCAAGTTTCCTATCATACATTTGCGACTTACCCGATACTTGCTCGAATTGATGATGGACAACACTATATACATCTGAGTGAATTTGCGGCTTTGCAGTGCCCTTTCTGTGCTCTATGCTACTTGCACACGCTTGGTGCCCCGCAGTGCTTTATGCACAATGCCTCGCCCGCTAGCACTGTCATTCATTTACTAGGTGGCCTTGATGGCACAGGCGGCTTAAGTATTATAGGTGTATTAGCACGAGATGTTAGTGGTACCATCCCACAATGGATCGCCATACATGTGGTTGACAATCACCAAGTTCGAGCTATTGCAGACTCTGAGTCCTTTGTTGCGTACAAAGTTGCCACCCCTGTCGTATGGTCACCAATGTGGTATATGCAGTCATCGTCCATGCGACGAGTGCCCAGGCAACTTGGGACTCGACTCATACAATCCCATACACTGGACCCATCAGGAGAATATCTTATCTCTGCAAGTACGGAGGAGTGGAGCAGGCTGCTTTTCGCACTTGGAGAAGCCCCAACGGAGGGAGCAAATTGAATTCTTTCACTCGAAATAATGATGATTCTGCGGAACCTGCCTGCTCCACTGCTCCGTACTATGCTCAAGATGCTTACGCGATGTGTTAAAATGACTTACCTATACGAAACAGGGACTCAATGCCCGCCATATCTATCAAAGATACGTGACCTATCAATATTGCCCAATATACTCCATGTCCGAACACCATGGTGGAAACTAACCCTGCAACATGTTGCCGCACTTTTCCATCAGGGTGTTGATGATTTTTACCAGCAACTTATGTGTGACTCACGAACACTACCTTCTCTTGCAGTAGAAGAAATAGGAAGAGGCATTCTCGCATACCGAAAAGCTATCAGACAAGATCTTCCATTTAGGCTTAAACGATTACATGTGTGGAATGTATCAGGGTGGACACTTGTAACTAGAACAGGGGATGCCAAAATGCGACTCATTAAGCGACTGCTACGCACAGGCCCGGTTCTACTACAAGAAACCAGATGGCACGCTGAAACCCATCAGGTCTTGCACCATAATATACCAGGTATTCAAGTTGCACACACCCAAGGATTGTTAACAGAAAGAGGTGGAGTGTCGGGTGGTTCGGCAGCCCTAATTCCACCTGGGTGGAAACTTGACCGAACAGAAGTTGTCATACCAGGTCGCATTGTCCTTGCGGTAATCCAAGACAGATATTCGACCATCGGACTCTTGTCAGTGTATCTACATCCACAAACCAAGGTCGTTGAGCTGAAAGAATTAATCGCCTGGGTCAAGACCAGCAGAGTAGACTTTCCCCTCTATATGGGGGGAGACTTTAACCAGGTGGATGCCAGTTGTCCGGACCTTTGGAATGAATTATTAGTCCACGCGCAAGTTCTTGACACGCATCCACAACTTCACACCTTTGAAAGCCCTACTGGAAGTTCAGCACTTGATAGAGTACTATGTCCCACTGATTATATAGCTGCGGCCCAAATAGATGTGATGGTAGCAGCCAATAGGCGACATCACCTAAGTGGGCATTACCAACTCACCGCGACCTTTGTAGTTCGACCAAGAGTCAAAAATGACATGAGAGACCCAATCCATCAAACCATCCCAACTAACGTGTTTTGCCCTGGAAAGAACGAGGCTAACCCCTATATGGTTCCCAACGATCTACAAGAGCTGATAAGAAGGATTCAAAGACTACCCCAAACAGATGAAGTTGAGTTTGTGTCCACCCTGTGGTCTTGGTGGCGACAACAACCTATTCCATCTGATCATCCTCGCATTCCCGAGCATGAACTTCTGCGGAAATTCCTTAAAATTCGAGCTGAAGTGTTACACGTACCTGCAAAACAATTCCATGCACTTCAGACTGCCACTTACCATATCTTTTCTTCTAACGTGGTTAGTGAGCTATATCCAGGAAAAATAACTATTCGAAGTGATCTGTTGAAACAGATTTTTGATTTTCTAGATCAGATCACGATGACTCGGCAATATCCCGCTCTTGAGCAGGTGAATCAACAAGCCAGAGGTATCGGCAATAACATTACGTTTTGGAATCGGTTACGATCTATTTGCCCCAAGGGCGTCATCTATAATGGGCCGATCCTCAATCAGCAGGGAGAACAGTGCACCACTTCCCAGATGCTGGACGAAGCCATGCTGGACACACGGAACTTTTGGTTTGTTAAGCCTCAAGACTCTCTTCAAGAATGGGAACCCATTTTACGGGAATACCAAACTGCCTCGCCGTGGCCAAATATTGAACTCCCCCAGAAACAGGACTTTCTCCATACACTCCTGGGCGCTAAAGATTCAGCCCCTGGCCCGGATGGAATCCCCTACTCTGCATGGAGGCTCTCCCCTGAAGATAGCTACCCAGTCTTAGATCAGCTAATGATGAAAATGCTAGCAGGCCTGCGAGCTGCACCTGTACAGGTAGGGGTTTGGATCCCCAAGGCAAAAGTAGGTCCGACTGCGGACTACTTCAGACCATTAGGAATGCCCAATACGTGTGATAGGCTTGTCGATGGCACCATTGCTGCTGTAGTCATGAAAGCAACTTGTGCATATATGCATCCTTCGCAAGTAGTCATGAATTGCTTTAAAGAACCGCAGCACGCAGTTCATGCCATACAAGCCTTACTGGACAGTAATACTCCCATGGCTGCGCTACTAGTTGATCTATCAAAGGCCTTTGAGCGGGTTAATCCCTATTGGATCTTACATATCCTGCGAATGCGCAACGCCCCGACATGGGTATGTAATTATGCCAAATACATCTTATTTGGAAGGCTCATCCGCCATAAAGTTCAAGGCAGACTTCTGCCGCCTAGGGCGGTGCATGTGGGAGTAGACATGGGAAGGTCTTTCTCAGTATTCCTGTTCTGTTTGGCAATGGACCCGATATATCACTATATGAATCGTATCCCCCGGGTCATTAGCGTTCAGGGATACATTGACGACAACACGATTGCAGGACCAGGGCATGACATTACCTGGGTAAGTAGAGTCCACAAGTGCTATCAATGTTGCTGGTCGGCAGGTTTTCAAATTGACCAGCATACTTGTTGGCAAGCTATTAGCTCTGACTGTCCCCCCTTTTCAGTCCAATCCCTTCCTGGGCGGATCGAAAGTGAAGTTATCCTCAGGCAGAAGACATACCCAACCGCACGAGCAGCGATCTTATCGGCTATCCTTTCACAAAAGACACTCATAATTGCACGAGCCGGCAAGTGTATTGGGTTGACCCCTCGAGAAGCTTGCCGGATCCTCAACGGAACTGACTACACACCCATATGCTCGTTGCTGGCATTGGAGCTTAACTGTAGGTGCAAAACAGCTCTAGTAATCAACAGTCCGCTTCCAAGCTGGGTGCTCCGTCAGTTAGATCAGTCAGGCTTCGGAGCACACTGCATCCAAGGTGTTGCGACTTCACTCGGGCTATTACTGCTGGGGCGCGCCCAATTGTCTGATCGTGACTTATGGACAGTAACTACACATCCTACTACCCTGAAACAAATCAATCCTAAAGCTGCCGAAAAGTTTATACATCGGCTTAGGCTGTTTAGGCAGCCAATCCTCTCGGTTGTCTCTAAGAGTATTGCCTTCAATACGTTTGCACAGAGTGTTGTACTATATACTACATCCTATTTTGGTGCTGCCACGGAAGATCTTCAAATGCTACGGGCAGCAGCAACGGAACTCCTACTAGGACGTAGCTGGATTAGACAAGACCTCCTTGCCTTCGTATTTCGATTGTGTAAAATTGCACCACTACTTGACCCTGGTGTAAGTATCCTTGTTTCCGCATTGGGGCTATTTTTGCGAAAAGGAGGAAAGGTTCATGAACTTTATGTTGAGAGTCCATCGGCAGTGAACAGACAAACACACGAAGTTAGAATACTATGGCAAGCGTGGGCACGTGTCGTTGGGGAAGATGTCCTAACAAGAGCTGTGTCAGGAAGTGGTACAATCAAACAACGAATAAATGCAGTCAAAAAATGTGTGCTTCATCACATGATGCAACTTGCGTCTCACTATGTTCGTAACAAAGTGCTAACAGCAGGATGGACAGGAGGAGTCAGCTGGGCATGGCTCAGTCATGCGTGCGAGGTCAACAAGCGATGGATTCCTAGTATTACTAGGTTCACCTTGCTACGCTGGGCAGTCAATGAGGATGATGATGAGTGTTTGGCACGCCGTGGCCAAAGCCGGCAAAAAAGATGTGCGCTCTGCGCAAACTTTGGCCGTGCATACCCACTCGGCGGCTATCAAACCGCAATTTGTGAAACCTGTATAGTAACCAAACAGTTAACGGCCTTTACGACAGACTCCCTTGTCAGACTGCTTGAGGCAGCACACAGAGAACTCCCTATGCAAGAAGCATTACCAGTAAGTGAAGACTGGGAAAAATGCGTCGCATGTACAAAGGGAGACAATACTGTAGGGCATTGGGTTCGGTGGTGCATAGTACCTATCAGTGCACTACGAAGCCTAACAGGTGATGATTCAATACTGTCGCTGGCCGAAGGGTCAAGGAAGAGCGTTAAGCACTTGGCAATAGCCTCACGAGTAGTACATCAATTCAGGTTGCTACGACGGGAAGCTGGTGCAATGAGACATCAAATCTCTGCTCCCCTTATCCCCATGAATACCTGGATCCATAACCTCGTGCAAAGAGTACAAACAGAGCTACCCCTGGACCTTCGTATGCAGCATGTAAGGACACAATTGGTCTCCGCCCACTGCTCTGTTGAAGACTCGCTACTCTGGTGCTGTGACAAACCCCCACTCCACATCTCGTGCGCCCTTGCACCAGCTCGGGTATGCATTACGCGTGAAGCAGTGAAAGCCAATCAACCGGTTGCGGTTGTCCCCTTAGGCTCTGAACCTCTACAATTAATTCAGCAAGCTATCCAGTTTGGAACAGGCATTTCCCCCAATGTCTCGCTCTCCACTTTCCAGTGTGAGTGTGGCGACTATCATTGCCGTATCACGGCATTACAGCCTATAGGCACCGATGAAGTGCTCAGCAGCTATCTTGAGTCTGACAAAACAACACTACTAGTACAATTTGACGGGTCCTGTCATGCTGATAGGGGAACAGGTGGAGCGGGCGCTGCTCTCTTAGAACTCCAACGAGAAGGATTAACGCTGCTCAAATGGAGGGCTGTTGCACTGCCTAGTTGCCCAGACAATATCTTTGCTGAGGCGGTGTCAGCAAATCTCGCAACAGACCTTTTGTGTGAGGAAATGGCACACAGAAGCTACGCAGTCGACCAGGCCTATCTACAAGGTGACATCCTCCCCATCGTTAAGCACTTAGCCTTTGCAGGACGTTTTCGTAGGATAGACCTACAGCCTATTATACAGCAAATTCGCCGGAAACAATCGAGGTTTTTTGACTATGGAAAATGGGTATACCGTCCAAGAGAGGCCAATATACTCGCAGACTATCTTGCTGGAGTGGCTAGCAGAGCGGCCCAGGCCTTCCCAGCTCATGTAAGCGAGCCTACAGAAATCGTTGTTGAAGCACCCTATCAATTGGCTATGCAATCTGGAGCCGTTGTACTGGAAGAGAGGCCTCTAGGTGGTACGATCCTACTACTTACCGAGGTCCCGAATATAAGTATAGAATTGGTAAATAGATTTATTGTGCAAGCTGCAAACCAGCAATATCTCAAAGAGGTGAAGGCCTATCTAGCGGGCACTGCCAATCTCACGAAACCCCGACTAGTAGAGTATACGGCGTCTGCAACAGACTGTCTGGGCCGACTGTACGGTAGAGGTCCCTGTGCTCAAAGACTACCACGAAAGGTGCGATTACTTCTATTTGGAAATACGCACCAGGAAGTGGACATGATCGGCGCATTCTATGAAATCATGAGACGACTCCTTCGCAGCAGCCACCTCCCACATATAGTAGATCTTAGAGCAATACTTACTGATCTGCTAGGGTTGGTATCGTTGAATCAGCGGTCTGCTATTGTTAAGCGACATCCACTAATTGTAATGAATGCAGGGGCAAGAGAAGCGTGTGCCAAAATAGAAAGGGAACACCATATCATATGTCCTCCAGCTTTATATCATCTCAGCTTTCAAATTGAATCAGCAACACAAGCGCTTGTTAATGACCACTTGCCCTTAAGGCGGCCACAATATGTTGCTCATGTCAGAGGTGCTGCTTTTCGAACTCTTGAATGGTATGAAGAACACATTATGATCTCTTACTACAAGGAGCTAACGAGAAGGTGTCACGTAACATCAGCAATTTGGCTCCATGACGGACTCTGGCTCCCGAAAGAAATCTCTCCACATTTAATTTATGAAGCAGAACGGGCAATGCTCCATCAATTACAGCTTGATTCATGCGATCCCCCTCTCTTCAGTTTACGTGAACTCGCCGCAGATGCTCAGGCTCTTATACAGACTCTCGATAATGTTAACGTGGCCAGAAATCCCTCCCCCCTCCCACGTACCGAAAGGAAAAGAAACATCGAAAGTGAACTTTTCGGGACGCGACCCATTCGGTGGAACACACAAGCACCAACATCAGGCTTTGATACCTTTACAGAACGCATGGCCAAACGGCGTAGAGCAACCTAAATACCTATCCTCGGTACTGTAGCCTAATGGCATTTACGCTTGGATGATCTTTTAATTTTAGTCAGGCGTATGGTGTTTCCATCCCTTCCCAGAGAGACGCCTCTATTGACTACGCTAGTCGAAGTATCACCTCGCAGCTAGTAGCCATGACGATTGACCCGTAGCACCTATCTGTCTCTACCCACTCTAAGCCACGGAAACTTTCCATCCAAATAAGTATGACAAGCCCTGTAGAATCCGAGCCTATTCTTTACTTCCTTCTCTTGGAACACCTTTCTCTGTGTTATTGCTATGAGGGAAGGCGTAATATTGTGACTCATGAGCCGTTTTACTGCTCACAGGTAGTCAATCCTACACTCCCTATCTCTGCCAATGTGCACGGAGACTGAGAGACCTAGACAGAAACCATTGCCATGCTCAGCGAACCCGTTATCCCATCAAGTCGCTCAGCTGCGAAATGGCCTGGTTAAGGCAACTGCCAATGCGAGCCTAGTCGGCCCGGGAACGGAGGATGCTGTCACTCAATTGAGAGTGGCCTTAGGGGCGCTAGAGGAAGCTCTAGTACTCCTGGCAACCCATGAAAGGAATCACGGAGTCCCAAAACGAGAATCGAGTGAAGAACAGACTGACCCGAAAACTTTAACTGCCATAGATCGAGCAAGAATCTTTCAGAGATGGGAGGCAAGTCGTAGGCAAGAGAAGCACGGCAGGCAACAGAGTCAGAGATCTGTGAAGCGAAAATTCGAGGAATGAGCGGACCTATTTATGCACATTGTATTTGTGCCACAAGACAGTCATCAGCGCAGAGGGCAAAATGACTTATCAACTGATTTTGTTGTTTCTTCAATTGTATTGCTTCTCTTCTCTCTCTTTTTGATTTCGATACTAGGTAGCGAGGCTCCAATGGTACTCCACTTCCTGACTTCCTTCCTGTCGCTTCTCCTTGTCTATTTTCTTGTCGGTGCTTGCTGTGTTTTGATCTTGTCTGCTCTCCCTTGCTCCATGGGCTGCGATCCAACTATGTACTTGATTGGCAGTACACATAGTCAAGAATTCTGTGCAGACTCCTTTTTTGGCTCCTAAGTGGCGGCATTATGAGATAAATGACCCAACCTGTGAATATGTCAGTTACCTCATGAAATAGTGCAATTCCTGCACACCATCGTCCACGTGTTGTAGCTTCTTCCCTAACTATGCAATGAGGTCAATCAGAAGTATATGTCGCTTTCCATCTCTAAGATAGCTCAGGGCACTTCTGTCCAAAGACGTGACAGGGGTCCCTTACACAAACAGTTACGTATTTTTGTTTGGAATTCAACCATCATACAGAGTTTCTCCCTCATATGAGCTGCGTCAGATTGCTTCAAAAGAAATTACCCAAGTTCAGTGATCTTGTTGCCTGCCATGGCGTGCGCAACATCGGATGCATCAAGCTGTGACGAACGGCCCCACCACATTAAACGTGTCATTAAGAAGTACACGGCTTGCTGTACTTTGCTCGACAATTTACAGTCCGCCCACTATCATTTGCTCAAGGCTAAGCAACAGGCCAGGGAAGTATTCTGGGTCGACGTACCAATGCCAGAAAAGCTTGATGAGAACATCCAATCGCAATTTGCTCTACTTCACATGATAGCAGACTACAAAGCTCACATTGTACGAGAAATGGAATATGCTCCAAATGAGCTTTTAGTCCAAGTGGTGTATCCCGATGGCATTGAGCTCAGTTCAAGTGTAGACGAAAAACTCCATGATGTGAGAGAGAACTGCTTCCCGCGCTCACCTTAGCAGGGAGCATATAAAAGACGAGAAGTGCTAGTGCTATAATAGAAGAAAGATAACAGGGTGCCTATAAACCCCCTGTACCCAATTTGCCTGAGCCATGATAGGCTAGCTAGTCCCAACGTGTTTAGCCGCGTGCAGTGCAGTTTTGTGCAGCCACTGAAAAAACAAGCTCACGTGTGTTTTCAGCTTGACTGTTAGGCTATCTCAAAGCTTCCCATGCTGTCAGCTACTAGGTTTCCAATACTGGGTAACGAAGTTCACACAGTCTCCATCGCACACGTAGTCTATCGGCTCAAACAGATTTCAGCAAAGACAGCTTACCTAATGATGTGCTACTTCCATTGATGAGGCCAGGTGCGTCCAGGCATATTCGCTAACATTGTTGCCTGACATCACCATAAATAGTATATGTGATTTACAGCTACCAGACCACGGTGCTTTTCCGACCAAAGACGTGTCGGGACTGCACCTGGCAATCGCCCCACTTGCGAAGCCATGTCGACGGCGCTCATGACATTTCTAAGGAACTACCATTGGAAAGGATATAACGTTGAAACCATTCAGAGCACCCCGAATATGTTGACGAATCTACATCGCGGCAAGTATCCTATCCATAGGCTATGTCACAATGTCAATATAGAGTGCAGAGCATTCAACTTGATGGAAGTATGCACATGGCTCAACGGTGAAAAATGGAACATCCTATGGGCTGAGGATGAGTCATGGCTCCCGGAGGAGGCGACAGTAATGATGGGGGCTTCATAGCCCCACGGATTCCATAAGGTCATTCCTCGGGAGTGTGATGAGGTTTACCTGCAGGCTTGGTTGAATATCGCAGGATACGGAGGATTTTATCCCTTTGCAGCAGAGGTGCGACACAACGGATATGCATGCTGGGCCAACTCCAGACGATTTGCAATTGTTGCAAAGAGTGCCCAACAATGTGCTATTATTGCAGAAATTATGCATGCTTACAATATACTAGGCAATCGCATTGAAACACTGCAGCCAACCTTGGAAGGAATCGCACTGAGTGAACAATCAAGAATCAACAGTGCTGTCCATGAAGATGATCGACCTTGCTTTGATTTTCGGCTCACGCAAGAGTGCCAAAACGCAATAGCAGGCCTTTTTCCTACTCATGAAGATGAAGCGGATAGGATCTTCCAACTCAGCGAAGGCATCCAAGTGCTGCAAATGCAACACAATGATCTTGTACAAGAAGCTAACCGAGCACTTTATCGACTACAGCAAAATTGGCATGCTCTAAGTGAAGCGTATGCAACCATTTTCAATGACCTGTGAGGCACAATGAATTAGCAGAAGTCCAGCGAAGTTGATCGTCAGGCAATCGAAAGAGGGGCTCCTTGGGCAGCTTTTCATGTGGTGATTCTCGCACGTCTTGTAAGTAACTGTATGTGAACTGAACCACATGCTTACCTATTAGGGACCAGCAATTCTCCTCTTGACAGTGTCGGCGGTGACTGCAGTGTGAACATGCTCTCCTGTTGGCTCACAGGTATTTCATCCCACCTAAGCTGGCATGCCGAACAAGCAATATCTACTGCATACCCACTAGCAAGATAGATGACATTTCTATAAGGGCTAGTGTACGTGATGTTCAAGGAAGGGCTTAGGATGACCCCCAACCTGTACTTAACTTGTCTGTTCTTGCTTTCTTGTACTAACCCGTCCACTATAGGTAACTCACTCAGGGTCCTAGGCTCTCCTCTAGTTCAAGGATGTGAAGACTAGATGTGAGCTTAGTTCAGAGACAACGGGATAGGAACTTGAATCCATCTTCTCCATCACACAGGCTGAGGTACCTCAGCGAGACAGTCATCATGGTGTCATAACCGACATGTACCAAATTTTTTGACATGTCCTGACCTGAAGTACCCCCACCATGATGGTCACGTTGTCTTTCCGACCAAAGACGCGTCGGGATTGCAACTGACCCACAACAACATCCACCAATTTGCCACCTTAATGTCCCTTTCACTGTATTCGCAAACTAGCAATCTTTACTTAGTGTGGCCTCCACTCTCTCTGCCCGTACTGTCATGGAGTATGTGCGACTTCGCGGAGAAGAACACCAGCTCTCTATGCCGGTAAAGATGATCCTATATAGTTTGGAAGCAGCACAAGACCTTATGGTGGCTGTGCGAGACCTCAGGCGTACAGTACGGCTAGTACAGTGTGGATGTGTCACCTTTTTCCCAGAAGAAGCACATGGATTGCAATTGATATATAACACCTTAGAAGCTGACCTTCAGCAGGTAGAATTGGACGGACAGCGCATCACACAGCATCTTTTGACAGCACTAGCAGCATCGTACGAGGACATAGTCCGATTGGCAGGTTTTAGCTGTCCGTCTACACGAGGGTTGTGGGTCAACCACCTATACTTAGTTCCAGCTGCTGATGGAGGCATGACCGATCAGGCGGGACTTGCTCCAGTGCCAATAGATGCCCGACCATTTCGGCTGACTATCCAGACAATACACATCACTGCGACCCTGGGCGGTTTTTTGGACCGCAGGACCATGCGGCAAGCAGCTGATACAGTGGTGGAAGTCGCTTTTCTACTATTACGGTCAGGGTTGCCACCCAACCTCCGCATCTGGACCACCATAGCAGCTGGGACCAGTTCAACAGTGCAAAGACTCCAACCAAGCACGCTCCTAGCGGATGTAGCCAGAATGATTGCTCCCGCCATAAGGTTTAATCTCCTCGTACAGGATCGGCCCACTGCGGCCATTCGCTGCCCCGACAGAGAGTTAAGTGCGCCGGAAGTCGTCCTCCTGTAACAAAAAGTGAAATGACTGGTGATTTTTAGAGTTGCCGTATCTCAGATCAGTGGAATTCGCACGATTTACGGGCCACTCATTACCTTCGCTTGCCATTATGTGCTCAAGAATGACTACCTCACAACACAATTCCCACAAATACTGCCCAGTATACATCCTTGGAGTTTACTTGATGGTTTCAAGCAATTAACGCTAAACATAGAGTCATAGCCAGACAGCGCACACTGACTTGCCATGGTGATGAAATGAAGCACTTAGATGTATTGGATGGAGTTATCGGCGCAATATCGCCCGAAGCAAGACCTCCGTCTGGAGTTATAGGAGACAACATCGAACTGCTAATTTTACACCTACGAATGCCTGATGCTGCGACTTGGATTGCACACACTGCTACACATGCAGTAATCAGACTTGAAGAACAACAAATTCAAGACTACCTCCTCATATCCAATGGACTCATGCACAGGACCCCCTGCTTTTTCTCAATCAAAGAAGAGACGGTAGGGTGCCTTGATGGTTTGCTGCTTGAACAGCTTTCCCGTGAAGGAATAGGCCTCACAGATTCATCTACGGTGTACATAGCCTTAGCTCATGTACAGCACAGTTATACCGAACTTACTCACTGTTTAACAAGTTTCTGATGAATCAACCGGCTCGAAGCAGGGGCTTGCCTATTGTACTCAAGGGTGATATTGCAGTGAGAGAAAATTCTGACAGAAATGAAGTGATAAGTCATGTCACGACAGAGAGCATGATAAGCAGCGGTACTCATGAGTACACTTGCCCACCTTGGTCAAGCTCTGCAGATTGAGATCTGTCAGCAATATTGTCTACCCTGCCGCACTTCTGTGGCTCAAACCACCTCCCCATTTGCAGGGTTCCCACTCCTCTGACTAAAGACTGTCAGGGGAGTACCCTCTCTCTATTTTGCTTTCCCTCTCTTCGCCTTCTTCATCGTTCCCCTCCCTTTGGCTGTCTCCTTTTCTGCTACCCCATCTGCATCGTCACTGTCTGTACTTCAAGTGTGCTCCCTGGTCCGTCCCTGTCCGTCATTTGTGACTAATTCCTCCTCCTCCCTTCCTGCTCTCTATCTCTACTCCGCCATACCCTTGTGCACTCCGGTGGGCAGTCATGGCGCACTGGATTGGTGATAAGGTCACCCTGAAGGCAGGCCCACTGACTGGGCCTGACCAAGAAGGCCCAGCTGGAGGCAATAATGATACTGAGGCTCACAGTGAATCCCAGCGACCTGGGTACAAGGAGTCCTACATTACGGAATACGATGGCATCCAGGTCTATCGGCAGCAGGGCTTTTATGAGCACGCCAAGCAGCTCCATGCGTGGTCTTTCTATGAATATAGAATGTGCATCAATGGAGAATGCTGGAATATTATCCTCAATGACGACATGAAGAGCCCGCCGGACTGGGCCTACCCAGGGTCCAGCTCCGCCAAATTGTCGCATGATTTCTGTCACGTAGATACTGAGGCCAGTGATGACGACTATACCAACTTTTGGTTTGTGGAAATGGGAGGCCGACAGATATGGCCCTTCTATGCCACAGATTCCTTTCAGGAAGATCTATGGATTTGGGTTAGCCCCAGAAGATTTGCAGTCATCACGAACCACCAACACAATGAGAAATTGAATCATTTCTATGTCGACAGGATGCATGAACATAATATCCTGGCAAATCGCACACCGTGCTGGCCCTTCACTGAACTGACCAATAGCTCAGGCAAGGTGACGGACAAAACCATCGCCCTGAACAGAGAATCCCGCTGTAGCTCAGCAGTTCACGAAACTTTCAAGACTGGCTTTGAACACAAGAGTGCCATGAAGCCTATGCCACGTAGAGAAGAGAACCTACATGGCAAGAGAAAGTACTCGGACCCCTCGGGACAGACGAGTACCCAACAGTTTGACCCGTCCGGGAACTACAGTGCCCGTGATCTGCAGAAACTCAATGCGACCTTTGCCGATCAGTCTGAGACGAAATCAGCCGCAACAGTGCCAACCCATACAACCAGCAAAGTCACGATGTGGCGACATGGTGAAGTACCGCCACTAGGACCTGCAGCAGAGGGCCGGGCCCGGGCTGCTAAACAGCTGGCGTATGCACGCACTCTATTAAATGCTGTCATGGAAGCAGCCACCCAAATGGAAGAAGTAGTGAGCAATTTAGTGCAAATCGAGCAAGAACAAGCAACGGCTAAAGAGGAAGATTTGGGGCAAGCTGCTTCAGCTGCTCCAACCGAATCTTGCACAGAGCCAGCTACAGAGGGAAGTCAGAACTGAGTGCACATTAGATTGACATCTGCATGCTGTATAAAGTCCGAAGGAACCACAGCGAAGACTGTGGCCTTATTCTCACCCTGAGGATGCAGGACGTGAAAAGAAGGTAATTGCACTCGATGGTACGCCTACTGATGGATCAGTAAAAGTCAAGTAGAATACAATATATAAGAATGCATGATTAAACATTGTCTTGCGATATGTTATCCTTTGCACACATGCAGGATGTGTCTTTGTGAGCATGTGGCCATTTGTCACGCTGCTCGGTGGAGTGCCTGCAACATTTTTGGTTCAAACAAAAGCACTGTTTTGATTATCACCACCCTTTCCTGGTACAAGCAAGTCTCTTACTAAATTGATTACCGTATCTGCTAGACCTGTGCTATCACCGACGGCTGCACCGCACGTGCCTGTGACATCTGACTGCTGTTACGCATAGATTGCGCTGTCTTGCATGTCAATGAGACCACGTGGCAAGGTTTTCTTGTTTGATCTGCGAAGCAATTCTGGCTCGAGTACAAATGGTCAGATCAGTTGTTGACTTTTATACTTCCAGGCATACCCCTCAGTATCCTTCCTATCCCCTACCTAGACGAGGTTTGTGGTTGCAGTATCCCCACCTATTAAGCTAGGGGGGGGTCAAAAAATGTAAGTTACAAAAAAATAGGGTTGAGGGGGTCAAGAAGATAATTTTACATTTTTGCAATTTCCTCAGAAAATGTAACTTACATTTTTTGAGGGAAAACGTGAAAAACTAGGGGGGGTGGTCAAAAAATGTAAGTTACATTTGCTCAAAAAATGTAAGTTACATTTTTTGACCCTGTAATTGTTTATTGAATATATAATTATAGATATATATGTATATTATTTTTTCTATATTATTATTATTAGCAGTAGTAGTAGTAGTAGCAGTAGTAGTAGTAGTAGCAGTAGTAGTAGTAGAAGTAGTAGTAGTAGCAGTAGTAGAAGTAGAAGTAGAAGTAGTAGAAGTAGTAGAAGTAGAAGAAGTAGAAGTAGAAGTAGAAGTAGAAGTAGCAGTAGAAGTAGAAGTAGAAGTAGAAGTAGAAGTAGTAGTAGTAGTAGCGTAATAGTATTAGCAGTGCTCGTAGTATTAGATATGCTTTGACCAGATGCAAGAATGCCATAGAACTCCAGTTCGTCACCAATGGCTACCATTGGGGCTGGGGTAGTGCGGGCAAGTCGGTAAAAGCCAACGCACTGCGTGGTTTATGATGGATTGTGCTGGATCCATCATAGGTTCCAGTGACAAACTCAGCTCACACAGGATGCTGGATGATGCCGGCTGCTACTGGCGATTCATTTGGTCTGAGAATGTCTGGGATTCAGATGATTTGAGTTTGGCAGCGCAACGCAGAGTTGACATGAAAGGATATGAAAAGGTATGAAAAAAATCAAGGCAGGTTTCAATTAGATGTTTCTGTGAAATCCCTGTAGGGCCAACAAGTGCCTACAGTGTCATTTGCCAGTTTGTGGTATGAATCAATTCGATTCGATCTGTCAGCAAGGGTGTGTACAGAATAGAACTGCGCTGTGGCAAAGTTACTTTAGATGTGAGGAGTCGAGATGGGTTAGAGAAGGCTAGAGATAGCTAGAGAGTGCAAAAATCAAAGCGCTCGTCGCATGCTTGCCGCAATCTGACACATGATCTGGTTTAGTAATGTTTAAAACATGTCCTTTCATGTAGGCTGCATTTTGGCATATTTTGGCATGTATACTTTTGCATACTTTCGCATCAAGTTACCAGATGATACCGGATGCTGCCGGATTCTGAGGACGCCTGTTGGGGGGCATTGGACGCCGAAGTTTGGGACCCAGCTTTCAATCATTTTCAGTGGTGCATGGTGGTGTTTCTGCAAATGTAAGCTAGACTGCTTGAGGTGATAAAAAAATGGTGGTTTGCAACAGATTTCCATGTCCAGGTGTGTACAAGTTTCATTTTGCTTATTTCTACGTAAGTGATGTCACAACACGGCATCTTTTGCAAAGCATCTTTCTGCTTGCCTAGGCTGACGCTGCACCTAGGCATGCATCGGCTGAGAACCACGTTGGGCACCTCAATGACTATAGATGACTGGGATAATACCCTATGTCATATATTGTCATTTTTTGATACAGTATTTTTCGTGCACTTTGCCTGGAATTGGCATGAATTGCCTGGTGAATGGTGGTGTTTTTGCAAAATGTAAGCTAGACTGCTTTAGGTGTTGAAAATGATGGTGTTTTGCAGAAGATCCCCATGTCCAAACAGTCAAGCTTACATTTTCTTATTACTTCTTATTCCATCTTATTCCCACATTATGTCATAAGGCGACATATTGAATCATAATGCGACATATCTTGCAAAGCATTTTTCTGCTTGCCTAGGCTGGCACTGCACCTGAGGGAGCATTTGCTGAAAACGACGTGGGACACCCAGATCACTGTAGATGACTAAGATTGGCATGGGCTCACCGACATTCACAAATATTGACAAGGTCCTTTGATAGTTATATAGTTTCTTGAAGTCTCTTATGGTTTCCAGTGGTTTCTTGATGCTCCCTATTTAAGCGCGAAAGATGTAAGTTGATGCAAGATCATGCAAGAAAAAGCAAGATCCTATTTCATATATATATATATAGGTGAGCAGTTTGGGGGAGGGTGTTTGAGATAGTGGTGGGCTGCATGGATTTTACATTTGTGCAGTTTGCCTGGGATTGCCTGGTGTGAATGGCGGATGTTTTTGAAAAATGTAAGCTAGACTACTTTAGGTGTTGGAAATGATGGTGTTTTGCAGAAGATCCCCATGTCCAAACAGTCAAGCTTACATTTTCTTATTACTTCTTATCCCATCTTATTCCCACATTATGTCATAGGGTGACATATTGAATCAGAATGCGACATATCTTGCAAAGCATTTTTCTGCCTGCCTAGGCTGGCACTGCACCTGAAGGAGCATCTGCTGAAAACGACGTGGGACACCTAGATCACTGTAGATGACTAAGATTGGTATGGGTTCACCGACATTCACAAATATTGACAAGTTCCTTTGATAGTAATATAACATATAGTTTCTTGAAGTTTCTTATGGTTTCCAGTGGTTTCTTGATGCTCCCTATTTAAGCGCGAAAGATGTAAGTTGATGCAAGATCATGCAAGAAAAAGCAAGATCCTATTTCATATATATATATAAGGTGAGCAGTTTGGGGGAGGGTGTTTGAGATAGTGGTGGGCTGCATGGATTTTACATTTGTGCAGTTTGCCTGGGATTGCCTGGTGTGAATGGCGGAGGTTTTTGAAAAATGTAAGCTAGACTACTTTAGGTGTTGGAAATGATGGTGTTTTGCAGAAGATCCCCATGTCCAAACAGTCAAGCTTACATTTTCTTATTACTTCTTATCCCATCTTATTCCCACATTATGTCATAGGGTGACATATTGAATCATAATGCGACATATCTTGCAAAGCATTTTTCTGCCTGCCTAGGCTGGCACTGCACCTGAGGGAACATTTGCTGAAAACGACGTGGGACACCCAGATCACTGTAGATGACTAAGATTGGTATGGGTTCACCGACATTCACAAATATTGACAAGTTCCTTTGATAGTTATATATATAGTTTCTTGAAGTTTCTTATGGTTTCCAGTGGTTTCTTGATGCTCCCTATTTAAGCGTGAAAGATGTAAGTTGATGCAAGATCATGCAAGAAAATGTCAGATCCGATGTTACAATATGTTACATTGCGCACTTTGCCTGGGATTGCCTGGTATGAAAAAATGTAAGTAGCTGCAGGGGAGTTTTCCAAATTTCTGCAAAAACACATGAAGACCGTGACCTTAAGGTAAGCGCTTATGAAATCTAGCAAGCAGATGCAAACAGCATCAGCAACAATATTGCAGGCAATCTTGCAGATGGTGCATGATCCAAACAAACCGGGAACAGCAGAAGATAGTATAAAAATGAATAGAAACAGAATAAGGTAGCACAAGATAGTACCAAATAGTAGTGCTAGTAGTACTAGTAGTACTAGTAGTACTAGTAGTACTAGTAGTACTAGTAGTACTATAGCAGTACTAGTAGTACTAGTGGCAGCAATATTAATACGAATTAATAGTAGTAATAGAGTATTCAATAGCAGCAAGAATAGTAGTGGTTTTCATATTATTTCATATTACTTCATATTTTATCATTAAAAATTGCTCGGGGTATTTTGAGATGATTCGATCTGCACGTCCCCCCCCCGTGCCCCCCCCTGGAAAATAGAAAAAACGTGAATTTTTAAAAAATGAGGGGGGGGTCACAAATTGTAGGTTACATTTTTTGACCCCTAATTTTTAATTTTTTCATTGGGGGGAGGGGGGGGTCAAAAAATGTAAGTTAGGGGGTCGCGAAAATGTAAGTTACATTTTTTGACGGGGGGGTCCCCCCCAATTTTTTGTAACTTACATTTTTTGACCCCCTCCCCCTAAAAAGGTGCCCAAGGGGGTGGGGATGTTGCAGTCATAAGTGCGAGGCCTCTCTGGCTAAAGACTGTCAGGGTTGCCTCCGCTTCATCTTACGGGGCAAGCATGCGACTCCGTGTGCGCCATGGAATCCTTGGCGAAACAGCCCTGACGATGGACGTCGTGGAACGGACAACTCTCGGATGGGACATTATGAAACAGACGGCGAATGTGCTTAGGTTGGACTCACCCTTCCAAGTGGTCCTCTACGCAGACAGCTCGTCAGTGATCCAATCGCCATTGAGGGCTGTCCAATTCGACACTGATACAAATGAGGCAGCATTATGCTATATAGTACAGTCATTGCAAGTCCCGTCAGCGCAGCAATATCAAGACCTTATAACTGCCAATGATCACAAAGATGTGATTGATGTAAGCTATCTTCTTGGCAAGGGCGTAGGCCTTATGGACGTGACGACTGAGGGAGGGCATGTCAGCACATTAGTAGCCTCTGCTATCCTACGAGACCACTCTGCTGATCCGTATGCTTACCAGCCTACTGCTGGCCACTGCTTCCCTCGACATGGGGCCAGTTTAACTTATCTACTGCTACAAGCCCAAGCTGACCCCAATATCATCCCGCCCAAAACGCAACCTACCACTATGTTGGAATTAGCAGTTGAGTTGGGCAGCTCGCAGCTTGTTCAAACTTTGCTTGAGGCTGGTGCCTCGGTGATGCCCGTGAAAGGAGCGCTACCACCTCTCTTCCTTGCTGTCCTCCATCGGCACAGGACAAATGTACAGCTGCTCCTGGATGCACAAGCGGACCCGTGGCAGGAGATTGAGATTGCCTCCGTGCTTTGCCATTCACTGCAATGGTACGGTCACCCTGCCCGTTACGAAGTCTTCAACGCTGTACAAGCTGCTGCTGCGCAGAGTGCTGAAGACACGGTCATTGACCTGCTACAGCAATTCTGTAGCGCAACAGACGTGATGAGACGTGAGCAATCTTCTTTGGCGCGAGTGAAACCCACAGCGTTGACAGATAGGGCCACCACTATCATGAATCAAACTGTGTGGAAATACCAACATATCGTTGACAAACAGTCTCGACAGATAAACTTCGCTACGGTTCGATGGCGCAGAATACTAGAAGGACTGTATTTACCAGTACGAATACGAAATGAGCTGCAATCACCCCCGGAGCTCAACCGGGAAGGAACATTCCTGCACCAAGTTGACTAATTGTGTGCTCCAGATGAACACTTTCCCAGTGAGAGGCTGGCACCAGGTAAAGGCTGAATTCTGGCCTGCTTGTGACCCTGGAAAAACGAAAGAGCAGTACACATTAGTCACATTCTTCATTCAACCATGATGTCCTTCACTACACAAGTATAGTGTGCTCTGTTACATGTAGCTGCCGCTCCATGCGATCCTATCGGCTCAAAGTGCGGCAGTAGACAGACCTGCTGCCTCAGCTTATTTCCAGAAAAGGGAAATATAGAGTGCCTCCTTACCTCGGTGAGGGATCGATATAGCAAACCCTTCCGTTGATTGGGCAAAGGGTATTACTACTGGCTTGCTTTGTCATACAACAGATCACACCTTGCTCTTTAGTGCATTGGGACCTTATTCCACTAGCATCCCTCATTGCTTGATCTCCTTTCACCTTATCCCTTCTCTCCTTTCCATTTGGTTTCTGGTTTTTCTGGCCAAAGACGTGCCAGGGCTACCAGCGCCTCTCTCCACCACCCCTCTCTTTCTTTTGCTCTCTCCTCTCCTCTTTTGTTCTTTGGCTCGTCCTTGCGGTCTGCTCCCTCCCTTTCCCTCTCTTTCTCCTTTTCATTGTCGTGCCTGGATTCTCTGACTAAAGACTGTCAGGGCTTCCAGCCTCTCTTGTCCTTTCCTTCCCCCCTGATTTCACTTTTGCTCCCTCACTGCTCCCTCACTGCCTTGTGCGCCGCCTCTGCTGTGTTGTCGTACATTAATTTCTTGAGGGTTGGGTGATTTTCGATCCACTTGTCTCCTGTTAAGGTGCTTGAACTGCCTGGCCAAAGACGTTTTTTTTTCCTCCGGTTTGGCCGATTCGCACTAGGCACGGTCCTTACAATTGAGTAAGCGGTGAAAAGCATTCAGAAAAAGGACACGTGTGGTCCCTAAAATGCAGGCAAATCATCATATCAACACAAACCAAACACAAAAAACGCAACCAAAAACGACCCGCAAATCCCCCAGCCAGATTTGCGTTTCGCCAAAAGGCAAAACAGCGAAGCAACAAAGAACGGGGCCGGGCCCAAACAAACAACCAAACCAACCATTCAGTGATTTGCCAAGGATACAGTGACAGAAGTCACTGCATCGTCATCAAAAACATGCAAACTAATTAGGTACTGCAGAACGAAAAAATATAGTGCACGATCACCCAGAATCTCATCTCCTGTAATCCGTTGCTGTTGCTCCAGCTCTCTGATAAGTAGGCAAATCAGGAATCGTTGATAGTACAATTCGTACCAGTTGCCAGTCTCATTATCACAGTTAATCATATGAAGAGAAGTGAAGTCGGAGTCCAGTCTCTATAGTGAGATGCTGCCGCAGTGGTGATGTGACTTGATACCCCCTCGCGGGGGGTAGGGATTGACAGCCTGTAGGTCATGCAGGACAAAATGTGTAATTCACCACAGATGCTGTCAAATCGTAGGAAGCCAAGAGGACCTGAAAAGGTGCCAATGGCGAGCTGTAGCCACAAAAGAAATGGATGATCCTCTCCGTATAGTCGTTGCAGATGAATAAAATGCACTCATGCAGAGGGTAGGCTTAAGCAAGAAAGATTGCTACTAGCGAACTGTACACAATTGTGCCGCTCTCGCATGTCAGTCGTGCTCACGCCACAAACTTGAAAAGGTGACTAGGTGCGCTGTACCAGCACCAGATTGACAAGCAGAATTTACAAGGTGTCATCGTCCCTGCGAAAGAAAACTGCTGCAAATCAGCTGTTCCAGAGGTTCGCAGTGCATCTCGCATAAGGCCACTCTCCCCTAGAGAAAGCCAGTAGCAGAAGTGCTCTGAGCGCCCTTCGATGTGCGTCCAGATCCTCAGGAAGGACCTTCCTTCGGACTTGCCTGTCGGGGAAATTTCGTTCCTCAGGTTGGTTTGCAAGGCATGTTCCGCTATATGGACAGCTGGCTGCTGGAATAAAACTCGCTCCTCGAATCTGTCAAGATGGACTGTCCACTCAGCAAACATATGGTTGTGTGACTGTTGCTTCCTGAGCCGCGCCTCTGTTTGATGAAGGCTCCCATTCATATGCCACAAACGTAAAAGACTGTAATTGGAAGGCCAGTCAAGTGGGCACAGTGTGGCTGTTTCTTTCCATTTCTCGGGGGTAAGCCCTTCTGGAGAAGGAATGATCACCTCCAGAATAGTACGATTCGATCCGAGTGGTTGGAGACCTCTCATCATACATGGTTCAACGAGCCCTGCGGTGTACCCATGGATGAGCTCCTGGGAGCTTCCAGCCATTTGAAAGTCTTCATCCAACCCCAGGTGAAAACCAGGCAAATTTGTAGAAACAAATTTGACTGCTTGGAGCAGCTGTTTGTCTCCTTCCGCGGAAAGCTCGTCACAGGAACGTTTCGGGCACGTGAGGTTGATTTCCTGAGGTTTCTGTGCATTCTCAGGAGCATGCTCGAGGAGTTTGGGAGCAATTTTACTGGCCCAACTAGCCGGAAACCATGCCAAGAGGGCAGAGGCTCCACCCGTAAGGTCCACTAACCCAGTAGTGCGCCGATGCGGCCGATCTGTAACTAAAACTTTAACAGGGCCACTCGGCGCTCGACTTCGATTCACCTCGGAGCTCTCGCAGGCTGAGCCAATGAGTTCAGATAGGATGGGCCGAAACTAGTATGTGGCATACAAAAGGCATTCAGTTTCTGGAGTCACCATGGATTCAGCCAATCTCATCAAAGAGCTCATCGCTTGGGCGAGCTTCTCTGCCAAACGAATTGTGAGAGCCCTGGCTGTTTGCATAAGGACATCCTCCACTCTGGCACCTTGCCCGCGCAACCACAGTTCGCCAGCCACACTGAGCAAGACACGTGCAAACTTTTCTTGGATGGCAATTAGAGACAAGGTCAATCTCGCCTGAAGCCATAGCGGCGGGAGAATGCCAAGGTTTTCTGGTATGCAGAATGGGTTTCCGTCAAGTTGGGTATTGTCAAGTAAGATGGCTAGCTTATCAGCCGCGCTCAAGATCTCGTCCTCAGAGGGATCTTCAGCTGCTTCAGGTATGGGTGGACACCAGCAGATGGTAGGATCTTCTGGATCACTTTCTCCATCGGTAGAGGCTGCTTCTTCATCCGAGGAGGGGTCGCTCACTGTGTCTCTTGCACCTTCCGGGCTTGCAAGTTTCATCGTGCCTGGATCAAACTGGCGATCGAGTGTGGCCAAAAGCTCTGGTTGCAGCCGATGGGCATCAAAGTAATGGATACCAGGGATGACAACGAGCTGTCGATCCTGTATACCAACATGAAAGAAGACCTTGTGACCTCTATGTCGATGAACTAGGGCAGGAGACCCATTGTAAGCTGCACAAAGCCAGAGGGGAGATCTGTAACCATCAGCAGCGTAACCATATAAGTATTCACGATCAATTGAGCAGGGGAAAAATCCGCTGGTCGTCAACACATGGTCACGTGTGCGGGGCTCTAGCGCTGCAAGGACGTTAGGGGGAAGCCGTAGCCTGTCTCTGCATGCCACTACCAACCGATATCGTCTCCACGCTCGTGTGCCATTGATGGTCACTATCATGGCAATAGCAAGGGGCGGTTTATCTTGGGGAGTAAAGGGTACCGCTAATCCCCAGTCCAGTATGGCACATCTATCGCTAGGGTAGTTTGTAGGGCCATGGTACTGAATATTACGGCCTTTCAGGGTGAAATATCCGTAATGGTAGACTCCTAGTGTCTGAGCCATTCCAACCAAGCCTGCCATGTCGAGAGGCGAGACTATATAGGTGTGGTCAATGGCTCTTGTCAGCGCTACAGTTGCATGTCCATAGCAGTCCTCGCGCTCGTCTGCTGTTGAATCTCTCCGTCCTCCACTGAGAAAACCTACCCCTGTTTGAACAATGACAGCAATGCGTGCTGTCGCTCCCGCAGCAGAGGAGGTGGTGGAAACTCGCAGCCCACCATACCACTCGGTCTGAAAGCCGTGTTGGAGTAGCAACTTATGTACAGCCGTACGGTTGCACAAGACAAGCAGCTGCGAGGTCGCTCCCTGTTGCAAGTTACGATAATAATTCTTCAGGTAGGTACAAAAGGCAACCACATCCTCAACTGCAGACCTAAGATCCTTAGGTGCTTTCCACAATACTGTGCGGAAGCCTCCGATGGCAACAGTGGACTCATGTGGCACGAAATGGCCAATGTAGATGTGGTTGGACTCATGGAGGACTAGCTCCGGATATCGAACTGCAACGATCGCTTGGTAGGTCAGCATTGAAACTCGCGAACTGTTAGGGAGAATGATTCCCCATCGGTGAGGGCCACAGAGTCCAGCTGCCTCAAGGGTCGTGGTGCTCTCAGGTACGCCAAACTCCTCTGGTGCTGTGGCAATCAACAAGACTGCGAGCACCGCTGCAATCAGGCTGCTGTGTGCATCCAACTGGCAAGAAATTCGGCAGTGGAACACCCGCCTGAGGGCTACAGGCAGCTCGTAATCCTGCGGAGTGGATGTCCATGGGCTACTGTGCGGCTTGTTGGCAAGTCTCAGCAGACTGAAGAGCTCTGACTCCGGATCTTGGCTTGCATCAGGCCACAGCTGAGCTACGAGAGCTGCCATGCGCGCTGGTGGAAAATAGTCGCCGGACTTGTCAAGTGCCCGAAGCCCCAATGGTCGTTGCAACAGTTTACGTCGATTGACTGCTGCTGCTCGGCCTTTGGACAGCCCTCCTGGAGTTTGCCTGTGGTCTCCAATAAAGACAGTCAGCATTGGCTGTTGTATGGCAGCAAGAGCTGCAATCTCATGGTAATTGCCATACTGTTGGCTTTCATCCATGAAGGCAAGCCAGGTGCGAGAAATCCAATGGCCAAAAGTGGAGTAGCGCATCGCCATTTCCGACGTAGCTGAGCCACCTGTGGCGATAAGGATATTCTTATGTGAGATGATTCGATTACGGTCACTACATCGGACGTCAATTTTGGAGGCATAAGCCGCTCCTTTACCCTCCTCCATGCGTCCAATTAGCCTGCCGAAATTCTGGATTGTGGGGGGCGCAAGGTCACTCACTTGGTCCGCCAGCGCTTTGGCAGCTACATTCTCTTTAGTGTAGACGATTGCAACAAACTCAGTCAGTTCGCAGCTTAAGGCGATGAGCAGGACAGCCAGGGACCGCGTTTTGCCAGCACCAAAGACCCCTGCAATACATAGGTCAGACCTTCCAGTCATAATGGCCAGCAAGAGTGCAATTGAGACTGTCAGGACATGTCCATCACCGTGTGCTGCTAGGGGAAGGAGACGTTCACGATAATAGCTGTCATGGGCCCCCTCCATCACGACAGCGGCTGGTGTCAAAAAGCGGCACAGAATTCTGACTAACGCATCAGTCAGATGCATTTTGCGCTCACTAGCCATCCGGCGAACAGGTATATGCGGCTGCACAATGCACATTGCCAGTGGAAGGCGCGACTGGTTAGCTTGTGCAAACACTAAAAGTTCATGGCGGCTGCGTGTGTCTCCTAGAAAGGCCAGCTCTTCCCAAACAACGGCCATTGACGGGTGGTCTTCAATAGGTTTCAGCCAATCCTGTGCAGGGTCAAAATAGCTCATTGTTTTAAGATACTGGTCCAAAAGTTGCCCACAAAAGGTCTGAGCAACAGGCAGAGAGACAATAACAAGCTCCAACAACTTTGGGGCGATGCGCTTGAACGCTCTTTGAACAGGGTTCTTGCTAGCTCCGCTCGTCATCACCTTTTCATGTACCAATGCAATGACACAACGGTGCTGATTGTCTGGCAACTGGAGTATGCCCAATAGTGCTCTGCCTGCCATCACGTTCGCTTCCAAGTTGCCTAGGTTCCCGGCTTCACAGAGAGCACGCGGCGACAGCGCTGGAACGTCGGAAGGTGCACTAAATAACAGGAGTGGAGCACTATCAGTATGTAGGTGGACGACATGAAATCCGGCATACGCCTCATATTGATAGGTAACCTGCAGTCGTGTTCCAGTCTGTCCTCGCTTCTTCTGTTGAGCAAGTTCTACACTGACCCAAGGCTGGAGATGTTGGAGCTGCCGTCCCGCATGATAAGCGTCTAATTGCGGCAACACCATGTCCAGGAGGAAGATGAGGGTGCGTAGGGAAAAACCACGAAGGAATTCCGTCAGTAAGTTGCGAACTAGCACTCCTCCCTCAGCATGGGACCCTCCCGGTGTGGGAATCATCGCAATCAAAGCTGCTTGCAGGTCAGCTTCCGTTTCCAGCTGGCCATCCCGGATATCCCGACCGTCAATGGGCACTGTGTGCAATTCAGTGTTCCCTTCTCCAGCTGCTGCTAACAGGGAGCTTAGAGTTGTCTTGAGGTGTTCCGGAAGGTCAAAACTCACCCATGAAAGTACACGCAGCAACCCTTCGCAGCGTACCCCATGGGGAATGACTTGCGGGGTAGTGATTTGCAGTCTTTGGATCTCATGAACACCTTCGTCAAGATCAATGAAGAGCAAGTGGCCATAGGAGTGTTTGGCACGGCCACTCCATGTGGGGTGCCCTTCTATCAGGACAATCTGATAGTTGAATTCTGTCAGAGAGTCTGGTTTCCACACACAGAGCCGGTCCTCCAGGCAGTGCACCAGTGTGACTGTGTGCTCGCCCGTAGCAAGTCGCATCATCTCTGGCGGCGTCGCAATCGCAGCAACTTTCGTGAGGCCAGGGAACACAGCAAAAGCACTCAGGATCTCGTGAACAGCAAGGCCTGTATAGGACCCTGCCGAGAAACCATGTACGTTGACCTCCCTGCGAGCCCCTGTAGCCGCTGTGGGGACTAGCTGTGGAAAACATGACTTCAGAAATAAATGTTTGCCTTGCGGATGGTAGCAACGAAAGATTTGCATAATTGCTGTTGTCCAGGTTGGGTGTGGCGGTCTGGCATGGGCTGGCCGGATGTTCGCAGCTTCAATTAGGCGAATTGCTCGCGTGAGCAGCAATTGTTGATCAGCGAACTGTTCAGGGGGAAATTCGCGCCAAGCTGTCCATCCTTCTGCCGTAGAGAGTAGCTGATAGATCACATACTCATGCACAGTTTTGGTGAGGCCCAGCTGGGTGATATGGTCTTCCCAGTTATCAGTCATCGCAAGCGATGGGCCATACACCTTGGTTTGCGCAAGATTTTGCAGAAAAATATCATACTCATGCTCGCCACTAAGTAGGCCACCCCCTAGTCCACTGCAATGCACTTCAAGGGGTCGGTCTTGCATAGGGGCGTCATCTTGCCACACGTCAGCAAGGGAGAATATCCAGGAGGCCCACTCAGCAAAGCCTGTGAGGGCTGCGGGCAGTGCATCTGCGAGTTGCCCTCCACTATGGTGTTGTTTGGACACCTCCCCAATATCTATGGCCTTCTCATTGACGGTGACTTCCCACTTAGCCATCTCTCTGAAGGGTAACGGAAGACCAAACGCAAGGGGAGCTGCCTGTCGTAGCGATGTACATGAAGGTTCAGATTGTTCCTTCCGGTGCCACAGTCCACACAGCAATGTGAGTTGAGCTTGGGAGAGAGGAACAGGAGGCACTTTAGCATGCAGTCTCAGACCAACCACTGGAAGGAAATTGGGATGCAACCATTGGGGCTTCCATTCTTGCGTCCCAAATAGAGCCGCAGCCAGCGGCAACCAGCCAAATTGAGCCAGCTCAGCGAGACTGCTGGGCATTCTTTTCTTGGCATTGGTGCCAAAGCCATGCAGGATAACAGGTCGCATGTAGTGCGGCTCAATCGTCATGGCTTGGTACATCTTGTCTCCAGGTAATACTCGCACGCTGACTTCACCCGGCAACAGGCTAAGGGTCGGGAGAGCTCCTTGCTCATATGCAGGCCGAGCCCATTTGTGGAAATTGGTTGCCTGCCTTGGTAGCCATCAAGGATTCTCCGTAGATGACTATGGCGCGGCCAGACTCCAGAGGCTGGGACCGGAAAGGTAACTAATCCAGACCACTGGCCTAACACACTCCACGCATGGCACCAATCTGCAGTCACCCGGGTGGACGTGCCAAGCAGAGGAGAGCCAAGTAATCCACTAGCGACTGCTTGCTCAACGTCAACAGGTGGATATGTAGTAGCAAGATAGGCTTCAACATGTCTATGGTAGGCACTGGCAATATCATGGGCAATTTCATCAGGATCAGTCTCCGAGTCCTCCAATACAGTGATGGGCACAGGGCTCTCATGCCCTGAAGCTAATACAATGACCAGGCCCGCATTGATTTCAGTGAATGCCTCACTCACTAAGATGACTCCTTGGGGCCAACACTCAGCGGCAGTTTCCTCCTCGGCTGCTTTGTCCTTACGGGCAGGTTTGGTTGACCCAGCCGGCGAAGAGACATCGCTGCTGGACGACGCCCGACGAGACATGCGGGGACTCGGGTCTGGTGAACCCCCGTAGTCAACCTCATCTGCCAGATCGGCACCGTAGGTCAGTGGCGGAGCTCGTAGTGGGTCAGCTGCTCTGACTGCAATATGGTCAGCACTATGCGATCTGGACAGCTTTGATGGTGGGCCAGGTTGCTGCATATCCCTGCCCGTGTCCACAGAGCGCGCACGTTTGTGCGATGATGCAATGGGACTTGGCAGTTTGCTTTTTGCAACTTTGCTTGGCACAGCTGGGAGGGTTGGATCAGTGCTCGCTAGCCAAAGTTCTCGTATCTCAAAGAGGGTCACACACAATCGCTGTCAATCAGTGCAAAATTGATGGTCGGAAAGAGGAACACACAAGCATCAAGGATGTACGTCCCTGCCCATGTCGGGTGTACCTTATGAAGACCAGTGTCAGCTGAAATGTGGACAAAGACAACTGTGGTGAGTTCTCCATATGGACCGACATAGCGTAACCGTTCTTTCCACCAAGCCGCGACCATTGGCCAATGGCTGAGCCCAGGCACAGACTTGACCTCGTCTGATTGCAGATCCCGATTGTCCGTCACCAGATATACCGTGTGGTAGGGCAGAAACGCTGAGCTCTGACTAACCAACCATCGGTACAACTTGTGCCAATCAGGTCCAGGTGAGGTTTCGCTCCCGTCGACCATGGCAATTTCATAGTCATGTCGATCCGGTGCAGCTGTCTTCTTATGCGGGTCTCCAAATCGCCAGTGCTGCTCAATCGATGCATTTAGCCCGTATTCAGTCGAAATGGTCTTGTGCTGTTCAATTGCGTAGAGCAGGTCAAGGAACTTGATACTAGGGTTCTTTTCATACCAAGACTTCGCAACCTGTTCTCTGGAAAGCAGAGACATCACAAATGAATACCTGGGCAACTGATTTGGCTACAGAATTGATGAAAGGGGGGGGAGGGAGGTGTTGAGAATCCTGACACGTCCTTGGTCAGAAGACTCAAGCACACCAATTAGAAAAAGAGAGAGAAACCGACAGCGAGGAACAACCAAACAACAACCAAAGCAGGCAACAACAAGAAAAGGCCAACAACACAACAACCAACCAGACAAACCAAACAAAAAGGGGGAAGAGGGGGGGCAGGTGTTGAAAAACCTGACACGTCCTTGGCCAGGCAGTTCAAGCACCCAGAGCACAAACAAAAAGGAACAAATCCAAACAACAGGACAAGAAGAAAAGGAGCAATGATTAAGCTAGGCAGCGCACACGAATTGAACGAGATAGGTGAATCAGGGGCAGGGAGTAGGAAGAGGATGCTGGAAGCCCTGACAGTCTTTAGTCAGAGAAACCAGGCACGAGAGAGAGAAGAGAGAAGAAAGGGAGAAGAGGTGAAATGAGGCGCAGGTAACCCTGGCACGTCCTTGACCAGAGAAACCAGACGTCAAATAAAACGGAGGGAGAAGTAATATGAGGTGGAATGAGCAATGATGGACACTATCGTGGAATGTGGGTCCAATTCACGAGAGGTCAATATCTGCTTGATTGAATGAAGAAGAGACTATAGCAATACCCTTCGCCCACTAACCGGGAAGTTAGCTAGTTCTATCCCTTAACGTTATGAGGAGGGCCCTTTCCTGGAAATGAGCTACGGCAGCAAGACTGTCTATGACTGTCGCTTGAGCCAATGGGAGCGCAGGGAGCAGTGGCTGTCTGTGACAGAGCACACGGTGCTGGTGTATTATAAAAACCATGGCTCAACTGAGAAGTGCTATATGTGTACATTCTTTTGTGTGTCTGAAGATAACAAGCAAACCAGAGTTCCTTTTTGCCTGATAATCGCATCCTACTGGGCAAATGTTCCTCTGGAGCACAACATTAGTCAACTTGATGTAGGACTGTGTCTTCCTGGTTGGGCTCCGGGGGTGTCCGCAGCTCAGGGCGTAGTTGTACTGGTAGAGACAAGCCATCGAGGATTCTGCGCCATCGAAACGTAGTAAAATCTGGTTGTCGAGACTGTTTCTCAATGATGTGTTGGTATTTCCAAACAATTCGATTGATGATTGGAGCGGCCCGATCTGTCAAAGTTGTGGATTTCACTCGCGCTAAAAAGGCTTGCTCACTTCCGTTCTTGTCTGCGGCGCTACACCATTGCTGTAGCAGATCAATGACTGTGTCTTCAGCACTTTGCGCAGCAGCAGCTTGTACAGAGTTGAAGACTTCTTTTCGGGCAGGGTAACCATGCCATTCCAATGAATGGCAAAGCACGGAAGCAATCGGAATCTCCTGCCACGGGTCCGCTTGCGCGTCAAAGAGCAGCGTACATTAGTCCTGTGTCGATGAAGGACAGCAAGAAAAAGGGGGGAGCGCTCCCTTCACAGGCATTACCGAGACACCAGCTTCAAGCAAAATTTGTACATGCTGCGAGCTGTCCAACTCAACTGCTAACTCCAACATGGTGGTAGGTTTTGTTTTGGGCGGGATGATGTTGGGGTCAGCATGGGCTTGTAGCAGTAGGTAGGTTAATGTGGCTCCATGTCGAGGGAAACAGTGGCCAGCTGCAATCTGGAAAGCGTATGGATCAGCAGAATGGTCTCGAAGGATAGCTGAAGCTACTAATGTACTGACATGCCCTTCCTCGGTAGCCATGGCCATAAGGCCTACGCCTTTACCTAGCTGATAGCTGACATCAATTACATCTTTGTGACAAATGGCAGCGAGAAGATCTCGGTATTGCTGTGCTGACGGGGCTTGTAACGACTGCACTATATAGCAGAATGTTGCCTCATTTGCATCTGTGTCGAACTGAACAGCCCTCAAAGGCGGTTGGATTACTGACGAGCTGGCTGCGTATAGGACCACTTGAAAAGGTGAGCCCTACTTGAGCACCTTAGCCGTCTGTTTAATAATGTCCCATCCGAGGGTTATCCGGTCCAAGACGTCCATCGCCAGGGCTGTTTCACCACGGATTCCATGGCTGACACGGAGTCGCATGCTTGCCTCTGGGAATAAGTAATCAGAGGCAACCCTGACAGTCCTTAGCCAGAGAGGCCTCGCTGTTATATTTGCAACCACAGAACTCAAAGATGCCTAGGTAGGATGCAGAGTGGTGTATAAGGACCTGCAAACAGATTAGTAGTATGTCAGAGCCTCTAAATTGGAGCCGAGATTGCTGAGCAGATCACGAGAGAACAATTCTCAAGAGCTTTGCAAACTAATGCAACGAAATAGATAAGAATGATCAGTCAGAAGCAAACGGCATGTGCTGTATGGCATATCTAGGATCCCAGAGGTCTACCAATCGATCTAGTTGGTATGTGACCAGGCTTATATCAGGAAGGCCTCGGTAAGGATCAGCAGTCCGATGCTACTATTTGAACTAGGAATGCTACGGGCCTGCTAGTAAAGCAGTGTGGCAAGAGGTACCATGCAAATAAACAAACAAACAAAAACTCATCAGCACAACTTCAAGAATTTCGTTCATAAAATTAGCAACTAATGCACTTGCCATCTTTTCATGTCCAGCATCCTCAGGGTGAGGAAAGAGCCGCAGTCTTCGCTGCAGTTCCTTCGGACTGTAGTCAGCGTGCAGATGTCAAAAGGCTAATATCACTCAGGTTTGACTTCCCTCTGTAGCTGGATCTGTGCACGATTCTGTCGGTGCAGCTGAGGCAGCTTGAACCAATTCTTCCTCTCTAGCCGTGGCTTGTTCCTGCTCGATCTGTACCAAGTTGCCCACGACTTCTTCCATTTGGGTGGCTGCTTCCACTACGAAGGATACTAGAGTGCGTGCATACGCCAGCTGTTTAGTGGCCCGAGCACGGCCCTCTGTTGCCGGTCCAAGCGGCGGTACCTCACCATGCCGCCACAGTGCGACTTTGCTTGTTGTGTGTCTTGGCATGGAGGGTGATTGCGGCTCCGATCGTCCAGCAAAAGTCGCATTGAGTTTCTGCAAGTCACGTTCACTGTAGTTCCCAGTCGGGTCGAGCTGCTGGGTACTGGTCTGACCCATGGGGTCCGTGTACTTCCTCTTGCCATACATGTTCTCGTCTCTTTGCGGCATAACCTTTATGGCACTTTTGTGTTCAAAGCCAGTCTTGAAAGTTTCGTGAGTTGCTGAACTACAGCGGGATTTGCTGTTCAGGGCGATAATTTTGTCCATCACCTTGCCTGAACTATTGGTCATTTCTGTGAAAGGCCAGCAGGGCGTGCGATTCGCCAGGATGTTGTGGTCATGCATTCTGTCAACATAGAAATGGTTCAGTTTCTCATTGTGTCGGTGGTTCGTGATGACAGCAAATCGTCTGGGACTAACCCAGATCCATAGATCCTCCTGAAAGGACTCTGTGGCGTAGAAGGGCCAAATCTGCCGGCCACTCATTTCCACAAACCAGAAGTTGGTATAGACGTCATCACTGTCTTCGGTATCTAGATGACAAAAATCATGTGACAGCTTTGCGGAACTGGACCCTGGATAGGTCCAGTCTAGTGGGCTCTTCATGTCATCATTGAGAATAATGTTCCAACATTCTCCATTGATGCACATTCTATATTCGTAGAAGGACCATGCATGGAACTGCTTGGCATGCTCATAGCAGCCCTGTTGCCGATAGACCTGGATGCTGTCGTATTCCATGATGTAGGTCTCTTGGTATTCAGGTCTCTGGTGTGCACTGTGAGTCTCAGTCTCATTACTGTCTCCAGCTGGGCTCGCTTGGTCAGGTCCAGTCGGTGGGCCTGCTTTTAGCGTGACCTTATCACCAATCCACTGCGCCATGCCTGCTCACCAGGGTTGGCAAGGATATGGCAAGAGCAGGAACGGCGGGTAGGAGAAGAAAGGAGAGGAAGCAATCAAGGACGAGTGAGAGTGACAGACCAGTAAGGACACACGAGGGGCCAACAATGAAGGGCAGCAGCAGAGATAACAAACAAAAGGGGGCAGTCAGAGAGAGAGAGGAAGAGAGGAAGGCAAAGGAGAGGGGAGGCAGAAAAAAGAGTGGGTACTCCCCTGACACGTCCTTGGTCAGAGGAGTGGGAGCCCTGAAGGTGGGACGGTGATTTGAGCCACAGGTGCGCGATAAGGTACGCTAAACAAAAAAGTGCCATATTCAGATTGTAAACATGGATCGAGGTGGGCACATGTACATGAATGCATATGTTGATCATGGACGCTGTCATGGCGGAAACAAAGCTCTCTTTTGCCAGACTTTCTGAATTGGCGATAGCATACCGAAGGATGCTAAGTATAGTACCTATGTCGCGCCAGCTGATTCATCAAAAAGAGACTAAATAGTGAGTAAGTTCTGTGTAACTATGTTGTACAACAGCTGTGGCTATGTACATTGTGGATGAATCTGTGAAGCCTATTCCTTCACATGACAGCTGTTCGAGCAGACCATCATCAAGGCGGTCTACCGTCTCTTCCTTGATCGAAAATACGCAAGGAGTCCGATGCATGAGCCCATTGGATATGAGGAGATAGTCTTGTATTTGCTGCTCTTCGAGTCGGATTACTGCATGTGTAGCAGTGTGTGCGATCCAAGTTTCAGCATCAGGCATTCGTAGGTGCAAAATTAGCAGTTCAATGTTGTCTCCTATCACTGCAGATGGTGGTCTTGCCTCGAGCGAGATTGCTCCTATAACTCCATCCACAACGTCTAGGTGCTTCATTTCGTCACCATGGCAGTTCTGTATGCGTTATGTGGCAAGGTCTCCATGTCTAGCATACTTGCTTGGAAACGTCTAGTGATCCCCTCAGCTAGATACTAAGTGGTATTCGTTGATTTGTGTCATGGGGTATCAATTCTTGAGCAAACGATGGCACGCATAAGTGTTGGGTGGAACATACAACAGGCAAAAATAAACCAATTGGTATATGCCGCGGCTCTAACAGTCCCATCCATTTCACTTTTTGTTATAGGAGGACAATCTCCGGCGCACTCAACTCTCTGTCAGGACTGCGGTTGGCCGCAGTGGGCGGGTCCTGCACGAGAAGACTAAATCTTATGATGGGAGCCATCATTCTGGCCACTTCCGCGAGGAGCGTGTTAGGTTGGAGTCGTTGCATGGTTGAATTAGTTCCAGCAGCTGTGGTGGTCCAGATGCGGAGGTTCGGTGGTACCCCTGACCGTAATAGCATGAAAGCAACTTCCACTACTGTGTCAACGGCTTGCCGCATGGTTCGACGGTCCAGAAATCCGCCTAGTGTAGCAGTGATATGTATTGTCTGAATACTTAACCGAAAGGGTCGGGCATCTATTGGCACCGGGGCAAGTCCCGCCTGATCGGTCATGCCTCCATCAGCAGCTGGGACTAAGTATAGGTGGTTGACCCACACACCTCGTGTAGACGGGCGACTAAAACCTGCCACACGGACTATGTCCTCGTACGATGCTGCGAGTGCTGTCAAGAGATGCTGTGTGATGCGCTGCCCATCCACTTCAACTTGTTGGAGGTCAGCTTCCAGAGTGCTATATATCAACTGCAGGCCATGTGCTTCCTCTGGAAAAAAGGTGACACATCCCCTCTGCACTAGCCGTACTGTCCGCCTGAGGTCTCGTACAGCCACCATAAGGTCTTGCGCTGCTTCCAAGCTATACAGGATCATCTTTACTGGCATAGGGAACTGGTGTTCTTCTCCACGGAGTCGCACGTACTCCATGGCAGTACGGGTAGAGAGAGTGGAGACCCACTACACACAAATATTATTGTTTAGCAGGTATCGTGAGAGTGACAGTGAGATGGCAGTTGATTGATGTTGTTGTCAGTCAGTCGCAATCCCGACACGTCCTTGGTCGGAAAAGCAACATGACCTACATGGTAGCTTTATTTCCGGTAGGTATGTTGAATATTGAATCATGTCGGTCATGCCTCTGGGAGGACTAACTCTGTAGAGTAGCTTTAGCCATTCGGATGGTGAAGTATTAATTATGAGTATATCCCGTTATCACTGAAGTAAACCCCACCTAGTCTTCACTCCTTTTTGACTTGTGAAAGAGCCCTGGACAGCTAGCAAGTAACAAAGTGTGCACAAGTTAATATCACTGAACAAGGATAGGCGAGTTTAATGCGGGTTAGGGTTCTTCCATGAGCCCTTCGTGAACATTCATTAGATGCACATACACAGGACTGTCATATAACCCGCTAGTAGGTGTGCAGGGGATATTGCTTATTAAACATACCAGCTTAGGTGAACTGAGGAGCCTGTGAGCAAACAAACGCGCATGTTCCCAATGCAGTCACCATGCGCAAATAAACCATCAAAAATCACCAGAATGAAAGTGCCCCTACAGGGTGGGCATGTGGTGCAGTTCCCTTAAAAGTTATTTGCATGATCAGGGAGAAAAACCACAGGAAAAGCTGACCACTGAGTTCTTTTTTTTTTTTGGCTTTGCTAGCGATCAAATTCACCGATCTTCTGCTAACAGCATCGGGCCTCACAGGTCGGTGAAGATGGTTGCATAAGCTTCACTGAGGGCATACCAATTTTGCTGCAGTCGGTACAGTGCTCGGTTGGCTTCTTGGACAAGGTTATTATGTTGCATTTGCAGTACGTGTATACCTTCACTGAGTTGAAAGATCCTATCCGCTTCATCTTCATGATCAGGAAACTGGCCTGCTATCGCAGCTTGGCACTCTTGCGAGAGCCGAAAATCAAAGCACGGACGATCATCTTCATGGACAGCAGTGTTGATTCGTGATTGCTCACTCAGTGCAATTCCTTCCGGGGTTGGCTGCAGTGTTTCGATGCGATTGCCTAGGATATTGTAGGCATGCATAATTTCTGCAATAATAGCACATTGTTGGGCATTCTTTGCAACTATTGCAAAGCGTCTGGAGTTTGCCCAGCATGCATATCCGGTGTGTCGCACCTCTGCAGCGAAGGGATAGAAACCACCGTATCCCGCGATATTCAACCAAGCCTGCATGTAAACCTCATCACAATCTCGAGGAATGACCTTATGGAACCCATGGGGCAGTGTGGCCCCCATCACTACTATTGTTGCCTCCGGAAGCCATGACTCATCTTCAGCCCATAGGATGTTCCATTTTTCACCATTGAGCCATGTGCATACTTCCATTAAGTTAAATGCTCTACACTCTATGTTGACATTGTGACATAGCCTATGGATAGGATACTTGCCGCGGTGTAGATTTGTCAGCATATTTGGAGTGCTCTGAATAGTTTCGACAGTGTAACCTTTCCAGTGGTAGTTCTGCAGAAATGTCATGAGCGCGGTCGACATGGCTACGAGAGTGGGAGTTTGCCAGGTCTTGCAATAGTCGTGAGAGTAAGGGTGAGATATAGCAGTTGATTGATGTTGTTGTCAGTCAGTTGCAATCCCGACACGTCCTTGGTCGGAAAGGCAACGTGACCTACATGTGTTGCTTTGTTCCTGGCAGGCATGTTAACTATTGAATCATGTCGGTCATGCCTCTGGGAGGACTATCTCTCTATGGTATCTCAGCCATTCAGATGGTGAAATATTAATTGTGCATGTATCCCGTTATCACTGAAGTAAACCCCATCTAGTCTTCACTCTTTTTGACTTGTGGAAGAGCCTAGGACAGCAAGCACGTAATCAGCTGTGCACGAGTTAATATCACTGAACAAGGATAGACAAGTTAAATGCGGGTTGGGGTCCATCCTTGAGCCCTTCGTGAACATTCATGATATATGCACAAACACAGGGTTGTAATATAGCCTGCTAGTAGGTGTGTAGGGGCTGTCGCTCTGTTAACATACCATCTTGGGAGGGGGGAAGAACCTGTGATCAGACACTCGCACATGTTCACAATGCAGTCACCACCAAAATCATCACAAGGATGAAAGTGCCCCTACAAAGTGAGCATGTGGTGCAGTTCCCTTAAAGATTATCTGCGTGATCAGCGAGAAAAACCACAGGAAGGGCTGACCACTGAGTTCCTCTTTTGGA
>CAMXCT020006557.1:245000-393537 GCA_947184155.2 Cladocopium goreaui | reverse complement strand
GAGGACACGAACAGGGTGGCAGTTGGCAGTGCAGAAACGCAGGTAAAGTCAAGGTTTAGAACTAGTTTCTAATCGGTTCAGAAAGTAACGTTTGGCAATCTGGGCTACGGGCCGCGGGCCCAATCCGTCCTTCATTGCCATGGTATTTTAGCCCTGCGACACGGTCCTTAGATTCCAGGTTGGACCGGAGCTGTGCAGAACGAAAGCCAGCTCCAGGAAGACACGAGCAGGGTAGCAGTTGGCAGTGTAGAAACGCAGGTAAAGTCAAGGTTTGGAGCTAGTTTCTAGTCGGTTCAGAAAGTAATTGGAGCTAGTTTCTATTCTATAAAGTTAATAAAGTCAAGGTTTGGAGCTAGTTTTTAGTCGATTTTAGTCTAATCAGAATGTAACGTTTGGCAGTCTAGGCTACGGGCCGCGGGCCCAATCCGTCCTTCACTACCATGGTGTTTTAGCCCTGCGACACGGTCCTTGGACTCCAGCTTGGACCGGAGCTGTGCAAAACGAAAGCCAGCTCCAGGAGGACACGAGCAGGGTAGCAGTTGGCAGTGCAGAAATGCAGGTAAAGTCAAGGTTTGGAGCTAGTTTCTAATCGGTTCAGAAAGTAATGTTTGGCAGTCTGGCCTAATCCGTCCTTCACTGCCATGGTATTTTAGCCTTACGACAGGGTTCTTGGACCCCGGCCTGGTCCGGAGCTGTACAGAACGAAAGCCAGCTCCAGGAGGACACGAGCAGGGTGGCGGTTGGCAGTGCAGAAACCCAGGTAAAGTCAAGGTTTGGAGCTAGTTTCTAGTCGGGTCAAAAAGTAACGTTTGGCAGTCTGGGCTACGGGCTGCGGGCTCAATCCGTCCTTCACTGCCATGCAGTTTTAGCCGTACGACAGGGTCCTTGGACCCCAGCGTGGACCGGAGCTGTGCATGAAAGTCAAGGTTTGGACCTCAGTGCAGAACGCAAGTCAAGTCAAGGTTTGGAGCTATAGTTTCTAGTCGGTTCAGAAAGTAACGTTTGGCAGTCTGGGTTGCGGGCCGCGGGCCCAATCCGTCCTTAAGCCAGCTCCAGGAGGACACGAGCAGGGTGGCAGTTGGCAGTGCAGAAACGCAGGTAAAGTCAAGGTTTGGAGCTAGTTTCTAATCGGTTCAGAAAGTAACGTTTGGCAGTCTGGGCTACGGGCCGCGGGCCCATCCTTCACTGCCATGGTGTTTTAGCTCTGCGACACGGTCCTTGGACTCCAGCTTGGACCGGAGCTGTGCAGAACGAAAGCCAGCTCCAGGAGGACACAAGCAGGGTGGCAGTTGGCAGTGCAGAAACGCAGGTAAAGTCAAGGTTTGGAGTTTGGAGCTATAGTTTCTAGTCGGCGCAGAAAGTAATATTTGGCAGTCTGGGCTACAGGCCGCGGGCCCAATCCGTCCTTCACTGCCATGGTGTTTTAGCGTGCGACACGGTCCTTGGACTCCAGCATGGACCGGAGCTGTGCAGAACGAAAGCCAGCTCCAGGAGGACACGAGCAGGGTGGCAGTTGGCAGTGCAGAAGCGTAGGCAAACAAAATCAAGGTTTGAAGCTATAGTTTCAAGTCGGTTCAGAAAGCAACGTTTGGCAGTCTGGGCTACGGGCCGCGGGCTCAATCCGTCCTTCATTGCCATGGTGTTTTAGCCCTGCGACAGGGTCCTTGGACCCCAGCGTGGACCGGAGCTGTGCACGAAAGTCAAGGTTTGGAACTCAGTGCAGAACGCAGGTAGAGTCAAGGTTTGGAGCTAGTTTCTATAATCGGTTCAGAAAGTAACGTTTGGCAGTCTGGGCTACGGGCCGCGGGCCCAATCCGTCCTTCACTGCCATGGTGTTTTAGCCCTGCGACAGGGTCCTTGGACCCCGGCCTGGACCGGAGCTGTGCAGAACGAAAGCCAGCTCCAGGAGGACACGAGCAGGGTGGCAGTTGGCAGTGCAGAAACGCAGGTAAAGTCAAGGTTTGAAGCTATAGTTTCAAGTCGGTTCAGAAAGTAACGTTTGGCAGTCTGGGCTACGGGCCGCGGGCCCAATCCGTCCTTCACTGCCATGGTGAGCCCTGCGACAGGGTCCTTGGACCCCGGCCTGGACCGGAGTTGTGCAGAACGAAAGCCAGCTCCAGGAGGACACGAGCAGGGTGAAAGTTGGCAGTGCAGAAACGTAGGCAAAGTCAAGGTTTGGAGCTATAGTTTCTAGTTGGTTCAGAAATTGACGTCTTGGAAGCTGGGCAGAACGATAGCCAGCTCCAGGAGGACATGAGCAAGTTGGCAGTTGGCATGCAGTGCAGAAAGGCAGGTTGACGTTTGGCACTGTCTAGACGGCTGGCTGGACAAGACGAAAGCGAGCGGCACAAGGACGCAAGCAAGTTGGAAACTAGCAGTGTTATTAGTCCAGCGTTGCCGTCACGTTCCAGCTTTCCCGGCGGCATGTGCGTCCGGCAGAGTTTCTGTGCCGAAACGCAGGTAAAGTCAAGGTTTGGAGCTAGTTTCTAGTCAGTTCAGAAAGTAACCCCCTCGCAGACAAAATTATTCGATCTAAGACCCAAATCTCACCTCCAAACCCATCAGTTTCAATCCCTTGGAACATGTCAGGAATCCGAAACTCAATTGGCTCACTATATGTCTTTTTCTTCTGGCTATCCTCCGCGTGCACTGATTTTTGTGCGAACACCAGAGTGCCATGACACACCATAACAATCTAACCGAGAAACTTGAACAATCCAGTAGATATCCCATGCTTTCAGATTTCAAAAACTCCCATCCCAGGACATGGCCCAATTCTTCCCATCTGGTACACTTCTCTTCACATAAGATATATACCACGCCACAGTTCAGCGTTTACATCGACGCCAAGGGTCGCCAATCTGGGGCGTGCTCGCAGCGCCGAGACAAGGGTCCCGCTAATGAAAAGCGCCGCACCTCGATTTTCATCGTTTTACGGTACGTGAAAAGTATCAAGAAGCAATCATTGTGGGATTCCTGAGTACACTTCCTTCATTACTGAAGGGGTGTCCCCCCAAAAAAATCTGATCTATAGATTCCTCTTGCACTGGGTACCTCCCATTACCAAACTCAAATTTCTTAAATCTTGGCCTCACATTGTCTACAATGCACATCAATGACAACTGCTAACTCCTAGAGCGTCCACATCATAAAGGACCCCTACGATATGGAATCCAAACCACATCGCAGTTCGTTATTATCATGTGGTTAATCAGGTGATCACATTGATGTATATCACATCCATTGTAACATTTCATTCCCTATAGGTAGGATATTCTTTTTCTCCCAATTGCGTTGCTCCGAATCAGCCCCTGTGGCGCCTGCGCCCAGAGCGGAAACTCCGATGGTAGGAGCCATGCGGAGGTACAATACAAGCCCAGGGGCCGGCCCCGCGCCCGTGTCCTCGCCGGAGGCCTTCGGTGGTAACCGAAGGTTATATACGCTGGCCGCCCCTGCCGCCGACCGGTCCTGCCCGATTCCGGTTCACACCCGACCCACGATTATACCTGTAATTTACAGTGTATTTTGCGTGTGGTGTTCAAGAAACATCGTTTTTTACAGGGTTTCGTGGCCTTCGCCGTCTCCAGGTTTCACCTCGGCGACGTAAAAAAACTATGGGTTTTTCATAGTTTTGGGTCTTAGGACGGGGTCCGGAACGGAAAACTGGACATCTTGACGGCCTTGGTGCCAACATAGGGCCAACATCGGCCAAGATATGGGCTACATGGGTCAACATAAGGCTAAGATAGGGGCAAGCCTGCGCCAACATAGGGCCAACATAGGCCCAAGATGGCCCCAAGATGGCCCAACATGGCTCCAAGATGGCCCAAGACGGCCCAACATAGGCCCAAGATGGCCCAACATAGGCCCAAGATGGCCCAACATGGGCCCAACATGGCCCCAAGATGGCCCAACATAGGCCCAACATGGCCCCAAGATCGCCCAACATGACCCCAAGATGGCTCAACATAGCTCCAAGATGGTCCAACTTAGCTCCAACTTGATGCAAAAGACAACAACATCAACCACATCAACCACATCGACAACATCAACGACGTCAACAACATCAACAACAACATCAACAACAACATCACCAACAACATCATCATCATCGACGACGACAACAACAATCCGGCCAGGGGCCCCCTGGCCGTGTCCTTGCCGAAGGCGTTTCTCTCCTCTCCGTAGGAGAGAGGGGCCGCGCCCCCTGCCGCCGACCTCTCCCCCCCGCCAAAAAGTCCCGCGTTTTACGGTGTTTTGTGCTCTTCCCATTTTTTCCCATTTTTCGGATCTTGTGGTTTAAGATGGGTCAACATGGGCCAACATAGGCCTCAAGATGGGCCAACATAGGCCTCAAAATGGGCCAACATAGCCCCAAGATGGGCCAACATAGCCCCAAGATGGGCCAACATAGCTCTAAGATGGGCCAACATAGCCCCAAGATGGGCCAACATAGCCCGCAGATGGGCCTACATTGCCCTCAAGATAGGCCAACATAGCCCCAAGATGGGCCCACATAGTCCCAAGATAGGCCGCCGACCATCAAAATATCCTGCGTCTTACAGTGTTTTTTTTGCTGTTCCCATTTTTCGGATCTTTTGGCTCAACATGAATCAACATGAGGCCAACATAGGCCAACATGGCCACAAGATGGGCCCACATTGCCCGCAAGATAGGCCAACATACGCCAACATAGGCCAACATAGCCACACAATGGGCCTACATAGTTGGGCCCCTGGCCGGCTGTCGCGCGTAAGCGCTTAAATCCGGGCGCCGGCCCCGCGCCCGTGTCCTCGCCGGAGGCCTTCGGTGGTAACCGAAGGTTATATACACTGGCCGCCCCTGCCGCCGACCCACCTCCTACTTACCCCGTGTCGATTCGTGTTCACCCCCGGTCCACGATTATCGTTGTAATTTACAGTGTATTCTGCGTGTGGTGTTCAAAAAACATCGTTTTTTACAGGGTTTCGTGGCCTTCGCCGTCTCCAGGTTTCATCTTGGCGACGTTAAAAATCCATGGGTTTTTCCTGGTTTTGGGTCTTCGGACGGGGTCCGGAACGGAAAACTGGACATCTTGCCGGCCTTGGTGCCAACATAGGGCCAACATCGGCCAAGATGTGGGCTACATGGGTCAACATAAGGCTCAGCTAGGGGCAAGCCTGCGCCAACATAGGGCCAACATAGACCCAAGATGGCCCCAAGATGGCCCAACATAGGCCCAACATGGCTCCAAGATGGCCCAAGACGGCCCAAGACGGCCCAACATAGGCCCAAGATGGCCCCAAGATGGCCCAACATGGGCCCAACATGGCCCCAAGATGGCCCAACATAGGCCCAACATGGCCCCAAGATCGCCCAACATAACCCCAAGATGGCTCAACATAGCTCCAAGATGGCCCAACTTAGCTCCAACTTGATGCAAAAGACAACAACATCAACCACATCAACCACATCGACAACATCAACGACGTCAACAACATCAACAACAACATCAACAACAACAACATCACCAACAACATCATCATCGACGACGACGACAACAACAACAACAACAACAACAACAACAACAACAACAACAACAACCACAACAACAACAACAACAACAACAACAACAACAACAACGACAACAACAACAACAACAATAACAACAGCCACAGCAACCACAACAACCACAACAACAGCAACAACAACAACAACAACGACAACAACAACAACCACCACCACCACCACAACAACAACAACAACGCCCGCTCGGGCTGACGGGTCTGCTTTTGCCGGCGCCCGGCTGTCAGGCGTAAGCCTCATAAATATATTCATTGTTTTCATGAAATTCCTATGCAGATTGCAATGCGTTATGCCGTTTTTTATCTTTCTTAAACCTGACACAAAGCGTTGTAAACCGCATGGCACACCATCAACTTGACCTCTAGAAGACCAGGAGTTCTACATGTCATTCTCATTGGCGGACTCTCATTCCTACCCTCGGAAAAATATACTCACAAAACGCTTTTCCCAGTGGCACACCAGGAACATTCCAGCACTGAACAACACAGCACAATGGCACTGAGATATTCAAGGTACCGCTTGACAGCGTGATTTTTACGAGATCCGTACGAGGTCTTTACGGGATCTGTACGAGATCGGGATTTTGCAAGGCAAGGCAGCAGGGCAAGGCAGCAGGGATCTTTTCTACTCTTCCCTTCTCTCTACGCCTCTCTATAATCACTTCTACTCTTCAATATCTTCAATTCTTCTCGACTCTACTCTTCTACTGCTCTCTTCTGTGTGAGTCAAGCTATTGAAGCCATCCCCATGAGTTTCTATCTCAAAAAGAATATGTCTCAAAAACATGTGTGCCCCTGCAAAGTGTTAGAAAAATCAATGCCACAAACAATTGATTCATCCAGTAAAAATAACATGTATATCATAGACTTCCCAACGGCACACCGTTTGCGGCACAAGAAAACAACCGCGGCACAAGTTACCACCCTGACCCAGTAAAAATGGATTATTAATTTAAATCAGGTCAAATTAGCCTAAAATAATAGGTAATTACGGCTTTCCAAGCACTTAATTAATCTTAACAATAATTAGTAATTAATTCACATGCGCAATAAAGCTGACAATTTGCCATTTATAAATCAAAATTACACCCCGGCTATCCTCAAAAATAGTTCGAATCAGATTGGATCCCATGAGAACAAATATGCCGAGGGAAAAAAATCAATAGGCCTAAGGACTATAACTTAACCCAAAGCGGCTTAAGTATATAGAAAAAGGAAATGGGAACTACCATTCTCGCAACCTCCGCTTTGCTCGTTCATTTAACAACATTTATTATGTTTTGATTTCTATATAAATGCATATTTGATTAATTTTGCTTAAATAATACGACATGTCAACCGTTGCCCCTTAAAGGCCGATCTTCTAATTGTCGCCATCGTCCGCAATTGTCATTGGGAGGACGGAACAACTGGCGAGCCAAGCCACAGAGCAATACACAGTTGAATGATGTTGAATGCAAAGCTGTTCCTGTTTGGTTTGCGCTTAGCCACAAAACTCTATCATTTTCCTAGTGTCTATTGAAGTTTATTGAGTTTACTCCCTGTTGTTTCCATTTATTCAGTATTTGTCAGTTGCATGTCGATAAATTTGACTGAGAGACCCCGTACTCCGAGAAGTTGGTCCATGCCCCGCCACCGCAACGGACCCAATCCTTTGCCGCTTCCAATGGCAGAAACTGAAACCCACGCAGATGCAAAATATGACAACAAAAAACAACGAATGCATGTTTCTAACGGAGAAGAACCCACGCACAGCACAGTGATTTCAAAATGTTAAAACAAACAAAATAAATCAAAATAAAATGTCAGTCCTTCAACTCGCGATTCTGTAAGGGCTCTTTGAAGCGTCTGATCATGCTTGCACTGGCCTTGATTCAAAATGCACCAGCTGCCGAGGTCACTTGCAATGCATCTGCCTCTCCCTGGATGTTGCTCCCTGAAAATGGAGCGAAGCTATTTAGTAGAGTTCTGCAATCAACATGCAAACAAAGAGCAAACCAAATGGTTTGCAGGCAATGCATCTCTCACAGTCTATGTCAGCTTCTTTGTAATTGGATGGATGTGCATCTGACAAGTTCACTCAACCACAAACTAATGGTTTGGCAGCCACCTTTTTGTCTACGTTCATGCTGAACCGTTTCTCTAGTGCAGGATGCAACCATTGCGTTGATTGGTATACAGTAAACAAGTGCCAAGGATGAGACATTTTGCATCCGCTCCATTGACCTTAACACGTCCTGGCAGTTCAATCTTGTGGATGACATGCGAAACACAAACATCCATATATTCGCGTGTAAAGCTGCAAACACTCGCATGGACCCATGCACATCTTTAGTAAAAAGGATTTAAACATATTTTAAAATAGTTTTTAAAAAATAATATATATATATATATATTAAAAAGGTATTTCTCTACAACCCTGCCACAACAAAGTAAAAGTGGAAGGCAATGGCAATGGAAACATCTGAATGCCAGTCTGAAGCAAGACTTGCCTTTGGAAAGAGTTGCTCCTTAAAATGCAGCCACTTTCAAGTTATATGCCTTGGACCTGATGAACGATGTGATGCCTTGCCTTGCTTTGATAGTTCCGCAGGTCTCAACTGAGTCTCAACCCCGTTCCCGTCTCATCCCTGTCCTTTGGCAAGTCAACGGACGTCTTGGATCGCTGTATCCGGCCATGTCGGAGGAGTGTCAAAGTCTTGACCTGTGATGGGGCACAATTGTAGTTCAGTTCAATTACAAGAAGGGTTACAACAATTACGCACCAAATTGACACAAAACAAAGGAAAACGGCACATGTTCTAGACTCGACCATTTCTGCTTGTCCAACGTTTAGTGTTGACGCCCCGGTGCTTTCAAGAATTGATGTCTCAAGGACTTCAGTCCGTCCGAAACCCTTCCTGTCTACTCTGGGCAGCCTCATTTCGGATCCATAGGGCAGGCTCGGAGTACAAGCTGGGTTTGGAGGAGACGAGGCTGGGAACAGACTTCCAATACCTCAACAGCATGCACAGCAGAAGCAACAACCAGCTGATGCGGAGTCCAAAGTATTTGAAGACGACAATCAAATCTAATTGCAGCTCTTCACCGAGGTCAATTTACAGCTTGAACATAATCAATGTGTTTTCACTTCTGGCTTAGGTCTAGGCCTTCCCCCGGACAACCAAACTTTCTTGATCATTGCCAACTCTTTTAGCAAATCACTGGAACAATGCTCAACTGTGATCAGCTTTGCTGAACGGTGCTCGAGGGACCTATACACGGCTGGTTCGATGCACAAGTTCCGTACATTTCTTCGAGCTTGTTGAGCTTCTCTTTGGACCTTTGACGCCGGCTTGTATCAAAACAGAAACAAGTGTGCGACTTCTCTTTACAGATAGCCGTCCGAAGATCGTTGCAGCATAGCCGGGCCAGCAGCTTATCAATGGCAGCGAAGAGCGGGGGTGGTACATCCTGGATACTGGCGTGGCAAGGCAAGTGTAAGCCAAACCATCCCTGGCAATATGCGGCATCCAGCATGCTGTCTTTCCGCCATGGGCTTGCCTCCTTCTCAAGTCTTAACCATTCATAACCATTGATGTTGTAAGGCACTGCAAAGAACCTGGGCAAAGCGGGTCAATGAATTTATTCAGAGGCTCTCGCAAAAATACCGAGGAGTGCAGATCAGCCCAGATACATAAGCCTCAATCTAGAAAGGACCCTCGATGTGTACTGTGAATGCAACATACCAATCTAGAAACGAATTCAGGAGTTCCACTTGATTCCACAATATGTTCAATGATCGGCTGACATTGAACTTGACAACTGGGAAGGCAGACCTGTGCCCTCCTTTGAGCAAGCCAAGTCCTGCGCTCAGCACAGAACGGGCAGCGATTAGAGCCATCTATGCTCTGAGCAAAAGTGATTAAACTCGTCCTCTTTGTCACAACATTTTAGACATGTCAGTTCTAAATCGCCCTCAAAGCACGAGCCATTTCCACTTTTAGATTTCAGCCATTGATTCCCTCTACTATCCTTTGTTTCAGGTCGGAGTCAGGAACATGCAGGTTTCAGGGAGACTAAGCCAAAAATAGGGACGTGCCTTGCCCAGAGATGTGAGGCACGCCCTTCACTGGAACCACGCCAGTAGTCACCTGCCATTGCCAAAAGCCAAAGGCTGCAGAGGCTACATGCGGAAGTTTGATGTCAAATATGCGCGGCTGCTTGAGGTGACTAGAGTTCCAAACATGGAAATGCAACACAATGCAACTGTCTTAATAGATATTAAATTACTGTATCATAAAGCATCATAAATCATACATTTTGATCTTATCTTGCTTGAAACACCTAGCATTGTGCCTGGTACAGTCCAGGATAGCTCATTTCTTTGCCGTCCTTTTGCCTCGTGCAGAAGCTTCAGTGGTAAGGTCCACTCTGGTCCACTCTGGCCTACGGTTTCTGAGCAGTTCGTCCATGTCATCCTGTCCACATTTCCCCTCCTGACTGGCGGCAAAGCAGGTAGAATCTCTGGATTCACCTCATGAGGCCTTCGAGGGAGGGCAAGTCCGAGAAGTTCATCGGACAGGGCTTCACAGCATCTGCCGGTTGCAATCTGCACTCAAATTCAAACCGTGGAGCCTCAGTCCGTCCGAGTTCCTCTTTTTGCCCACCTGTCTCGTCACAGATGCCCCGTTTTTGCACTGCCAAAAAACGATGGCCGTTGCCGCAAGCTATGCAAATAAGAATAGCTTGGACACAAATCTTGTAAACCGTCTCAAAGACTAAAACCACCAATCACGCATATGACACACAATGTTCTGCAACTTTATGCGCAACATTAGATCCGTATAATTCCGTAGAATTACAAGATATTGATATATTGCAACATATTGCAACTACGCAATACGCATCCGTGTTGATCATGTTGCCGGAGTCGCTTCATCCCTTGTGGCCTTGGCGAGCAATGCCTCACCTTTTGATACCTCTTGTGCCATGGCGCGGGAGGCACCTGTTGATCTAAGGAATCTGATTGCCACCAGGAATCCAAGGAATGCGAAGAATGTGAGGCCGTCCACTTGATGTGGAACTTTGAGGATTTTGAGGATGGGAAGTGACGAGAAAGGGAGTAGCCTGATGCAGCTCGAAGCACGCGGACTCTTTGTTTGCCTTTGGCAACCCGTGCTGAGTCCAAATGCCCGCAAAAGGATCGGTCAAAACTCGCGCTTCTTCACTCAAGTCAGTTTAAGATAGCTTAAGATCAAAAAGCATTGACGGCTGGCGACGATGAAACCAAAAAACAAAAGCTGATCCTTTTCCGAAGATCACATCAACTCTGCGAGTACTAGCTCTGTGATAAGTCAAGACGCAAAATAAGCGAGGATTTGTTGAAGGTCATTCAAAAATATAGCATGATATAGTGTTCAAACATGTTCCATCTCACAGCCTCATTGCATGGCTTGTCTGTCTTGCTCCGAAGTGTCTGAGCTTTTCAACTTTGTCACATCTGCCTGCTCAATTAAATGTATTGTAATTTAATGTCATCTCAGCGCATGTTTTCAAAAATGCTGATTGTCTTTGTGCCGATACTCTCAGACTCCAGCACCCCAGCACCAGCAAGCGATGGCAAACTCCCACTCAATGTGCAGTCGCACAATCGATTGACAGCTGTGCAAAGATTTGGTGATCAAGCCGCTCACTCTTGGCTGATTGCTCCCATGGCTGCACAAACCACTGAATAGCACTGATTCAATTTGGAGGCGGTGTTCATTGGTCGACAAAAATACCTTTCAAATTTCAAATAGCTTGGTTGGTCGACATGATTCTCCGATATAAACAATTCATTCGGATCTCAAGTGTGCATTCTTCACGACTCAAACCCAGTCGTATCTGTACACAAGAGTCTCAAGCTGTATCATGTCTATGCCATGCATGCCATGCTACCAACATTTTGAGGAGGCACCGTGCAGTTCTAAATGCTTGGTAGGCTGATCGATCACGTATAATTTCAAGTGACCAGCTGGACCTGTTTTTCAGTCTGGTTGTGTCTTTTTCATGTTTTTCCTGGCTGTTGTGTTTTAACGCCTTAGCAGCCAATATCCGTTATCCACGACCATGATCGCGCCTTGTCTACTCTTTGGACCCTCGGAGACTCGGAGCTACACAGGCAGAATGAGTGTGAGAATGAGTGCGAGAGTGAGTGTGTGTGTGTGTGACACATCTTTACGGATGTAAAACTTCTATTACCTTTAAATATACATATATATATATATCTATCTATATGCGGGGGATCACCGGGATCCCGGGGGGGTCGGTGATCAACGAAGACACCTCCCCGGGACCCGTGCAAACGTACCCGCGGGACTGTGGTGACGCACCTGGGCGCATATAAGACGCAGCTGGTGGTCACCATAGTCCCATATATATATATATAAATATACGTTTTCATCCTTATATATGTAACTAATCTAGTTGCATGTTTCAGGATTCAGTTCCTGCCGGATCACTTCAATGATCCATTCTTATCTAGTGTGATTCCTATGGTGACTCCGACATGGTGCCATAGGGCCAAGTGAGGCAATCCTGTTTGGGGTGAATGTCGACTGACTTGAATTCCGAATTCACACATTTTAATCTCAATAATTCGTTTAAGTGCAGTGCAACAGTTGGCCTTACGGTTTTCCGGCCGTTTTGAGATTTCCTGCAGCTCCGGATGTCCCAGGGATCCCAGTGACCTGCACTCTTTCAAGTGAAGCCGCTCCGAACAGTCAGAAACTTCTTTTTTGCCACTGCAGCTTGAGTTTTCGAAGTTCAACATGACATGAGCGACTACAGGCAACAGGCATGTCCTTTTCCTGCAGGTGTGGTCTCTTTGGTATCTGGTGAGGTGAAACATGTTGTGCACCTACAGTAATTCGCTGGAACTTGAAAGCCGTCTTATGCCAATTGGGGCAAGAACTGACCACGGTCCCAGACAGGGAATAACGCACGACTCTTAGGAAGTTAGGAACTGAGTCCTGTTTTCCTTTTTTTGTGGTTTCACCAACTAGTCCCCATTGGTCCCCTATCTCATGCGTTCTTCCCTCTCCAGGTAGGTTGGTTCCGTCGCGTGCTGAGGTGTGTGTAGGTTTTCGCTGTGTCAGGTTGGTTCAGGCGCTTCCGTCCTCCCCCCCCTCCGCTGGTCTTGTTCCGTGTCCGTCGACCCTCCGCTTTTCTTTTCCCTTGCCCTTTCAGGGTTTGCCCGCTCCGGGCCAGGTGTGTCGTGTTGGTGTTCCCTCCTTCTTCTTTTGCGTTCCCCTCTTCGCGTCCTGGTTAAGTAATTCTTCATCATCTTCATGGTCATCTCACCTTCATTCCCCTCTCATCCTCATCTTCACCTCATCTTCCGTGGCACCACAAGGCAGGGTGTGTGTGTGTGACACATCTTTACGGATGTAAAACTTCTATTACCTTTATTATATATATATATCTATATCTATATGCGGGGGATCATTGGGGTCCCGGGGGGGTCGGTGATCAACGAAGACACCTCCCCGGGACCCGTGCAAACGTACCCGCGGGACTGTGGTGACGCACCTGGGCGCATATAAGACGCAGCTGGTGGTCACCATAGTCCCATATATATATATATATACGTTTTCATCCTTATATATGTAACTAATCTAGTTGCATGTTTCAGGATTCGGTTCCTGCCGGATCACTTCAATGATCCATTCTTATCTAGTGTGTGTGTGAGTGAGTGAGTGAGTGAGTGAGTGAGTGAGTGAATGAGTGAGTGAGTGAGTGAGTGAGTGAGTGAGGGAAGCGAGGGAAGCGAGGGAAGCGAGGGAAGCGAGGGAAGCGAGGGAAGCGAGGGAAGCGAGGGAAGCGAGTGAGTGAGTGAGTGAGTGAGTGAGTGCGTGCGTGCGTGCGTGCGTGCGTGCGTGCGTAAGTGCGTGCGTGCGTGCGAGTGCGAGTGCGAGTGTGAGTGTGAGTGTGAGTGTGAGTGTGAGTGTGAGTGTGAGGGAGGACAGGCGGGAGGAGGAGGAGGAGGAAGGAGTGGATACAGCACTAAAAACAAAAACCCCACTCGTCAATGTGGGGAAAAAACAATGATTAATGATGAATTGTATGTGTGTTAGTGTGTTTTGATGCGTCTTGATCCTAGTGACTTGGTTTCGCATTTGTGAGGTTCATCAGCTCTGTTTCCTTAGAAAACACTACTTCCTGGCCTTTCGGACTCCGCCCCTCCCAAACAAAAGGCCACGTCTACCGCTGCCTGATGTCCGTCCAGCATTATCAGATGTTGCAATGCCGCTTTCCGAAATTGCTTCACTGTGAATTTTTGCCCCTCTAGCACAGAAGGAAACGAAGGAAACGAAGAGCACAGAGATGACTCTCTGCATTTGCTTCAAGCGGCAGCATGATACAAGCTTTCGTTATTTCTGTTTCTTCACTTCGCTAAGCTTTCCGGCAACTTTCACAACTTTCTGGCGGCAACTTTCTGCATCACTTGAAACATCAAGAAGCACGAAGAAATCATGTCTTGCAAGTTCTGAGGCAAGTTGCTTCATTGCAGTGTTTGAAGAATAGACGATCTTGCACGCAAGACGCGGTGATTGAAAGGCTCCGGCTGCGGATGTGACATAACGTGGAAATATCTCCCTGATGCCACATGCGCTAGATCTTGCAGTACCATCCGCTCATGCTGCACAACCGGAAAGCAACAGTTTGTTTCCGTACCTTTCGTAGCAATTGCCGGTCAAACCTCGCGCTTCTTCACTCAAGTCAGTTTAAGATAGCTTAAGACCAAAAAGCATTGCCGGCTGGCGACGATGAAACCAAAAAACAAAAGCTGATCCTTTTCCGAAGATCACATCAACTCTGCGAGTACTAGCTCTGTGATATGTCAGGACGCAAAATAAGCGAGGATTTGTTGAAGGTCATTCAAAAATATAGCATGATATAGTGTTCAAACATGTTCCATCTCACAGCCTCATTGCATGGCTTGTCTGTCTTGCTCCGAAGTGTCTGAGCTTTTCAACTTTGTCACATCTGCCTGCTCAATTAAATGTATTTAATTTAATGTCATCTCAGCGCATGTTTTCAAAAATGCTGATTGTCTTTGTGCCGATACTCTCAGACTCCAGCACCTCAGCACCAGCAAGCGATGGCAAACTCCCACTCAATGTGCAGTCGCACAATCGATTGACAGCTGTGCAAAGATTTGGCGATCAAGCCGCTCACTCTTGGCTGATTGCTCCCATGGCTGCACAAACCACTGAATAGCACTGATTCAATTTGGAGGCGGTGATCATTGGTCGACAAAAATACCTTTCAAATTTCAAATAGCTTGGTTGGTCGACATGATTCTCCGATATAAATAATTCATTCGGATCTCAAGTGTGCATTCTTCACGACTCAAACCCAGTCGTATCTGTACACAAGAGTCTCAAGCTGTATCATGTCTATGCCATGCATGCCATGCTACCAACATTTTGAGGAGGCACCGTGCAGTTCTAAATGCTTGGTAGGCTGATCGATCACGTATATATAATTTCAAGTGACCAGCTGGACCTGTTTTTCAGTCTGGTTGTGTCTTTTCATGCTTTTCCTGGCCGTTGTGTTTTAACGCCTTAGCAGCCAATATCCGTTATCCACGACCATGATCGCGCCTTGTCTACTCTTTGGACACTCAGAGCTACACAGGCAGATATGATTCGAATATTTGTTCGTTCGAGACATAGTTTTTACTTAAATTTGGCATAGCGATGAAATGACCATGTCTTCTTTGGCAACTTTAAGTAATGTTGGATGGACAATAGTAAAGCGCGTGCAATAGCTACAAATAATTTTCAGAATCTGATTTTTCAGCCCCTATTGATTTTAAATTAGGCCTTATTGATTTTAAATTACGAACATCAACCTTGGTCCAGAGCATCTGCAATAAATGTGGTTCATTCGCAATAGCTACAAATAATTTTCAGAAAATTCCCAAATTATCAGATTTTCCAATACTAAATTGTAAAGGAACTAATTGAGATTTAGTATGGATGCAGGAAAAAAAATCAGAACCAGTTACAGTTCAGCTGTATTTTTTCCCTTCTTCCTTAGTGGTTTTAATTGTGGTTGAATGGTTTTAAATTGTGATTGCATGTTTTTCAAAAGCAAAAACAAAGCAAACCTTTACCAAATCAAAAACTTTACCTTGTTCAAAAAAGCTGTTTTCTTTATTAAAATCCTTTTAAAAAATTGCAAAAAACAGGTCCACAAAGGGTACCCCCTTGCAGGTCCTTGCATTTGCAATTAAAAACTGGAATTAGCACTTGCAATAAGAAACAACCTTCCTGGCTCTAGCAGGCATTGTTTCCCTTCTTCCTTAGTTTTTTAAATTGTGGTTGAATGGTTTTAAATTGTGATTGCATGTTTTTCAAAAGCAAAAACAAAGCAAACCTTTACCAAATCAAAAACTTTACCTTGTTCAAAAAAGTTGTTTTCTTTATTAAAATCCTTTTAAAAAATTGCAAAAAACAGGTCCACAAAGGGTACCCCCTTGCAGGTCCTTGCATTTGCAATTAAAAACTGGAATTAGCACTTGCAATAAGAAACAACCTTCCTGGCTCTAGCAGGCATTGTTTCCCTTCTTCCTTAGTTTTTTAAATTGTGGTTGAATGGTTTTAAATTGTGATTGCATGTTTTTCACAAGCAAAAACAAAGCAAACCTTTACCAAATCAAAAACTTTACCTTGTTCAAAAAAGTTGTTTTCTTTATTAAAATCCTTTTAAAAAATTGCAAAAAACAGGTCCACAAAGGGTACCCCCTTGCAGGTCCTTGCATTTGCAATTAAAAACTGGAATTAGCACTTGCAATAAGAAACAACCTTCCTGGCTCTAGCAGGCAGTTTTTTCCCTTCTTCCTATCAGAATCCAATGAAGATCCCATCAGAGCCCATCAGAAAAGAGAGGATTTGTCAAAACCTTACAGAAACCTTTGGGGAAGAGTTGGGATTTTCGATTTACTATTGCGAAGCAGACCCCCCCCCTAAAAAAAAAAAATTAGGGGGGGGACCCCCCTTTACTATTGTCGATGTAACATTACAACGGGTGCAGGTTGCTCACACCTTCACAACCACATGGTGCATTGAGCCAATGAGCTGCTGTGTCCTCCATCAGTTTGCAAACATCCTTTCTCATCAGTCAGATGCATAGACAAAGCACACAATATTGAAATTCCACGGTCACTGCCCACGGTCACTGCGTGAAACTCCAATCCATGAAATGGATTAGCTCAAGAGTTAAGGTCATGCAAGCAAGCGATAACCAATACTAAGTGAGTTCCTAAAGAACTATCACGAAATGAATTGAGTATGAGTACAGTAAACTACTGCAGAGTGTACTCCACTTCATGGTTTCCTTCGACATCTGAGGCCCGGCAAAATGTGTTTACAAATCTCTCGGAACATGCAAGGCATCGCAAGGTATGACAAGGAATGGCATGGCATTGACTGACAAGTCCTCTTTTGAGTGCATTGTTTTTCTGCTCGGAATGCCTTTGGACGGACGGTCCTGCAACACAGTCTTTCCTCGCTAGCTCGCCGCCTACCGGCAGTTGTTATTTCCGCTGGCCAAATCAAATTTGCAGCAAAGAAGCGTGAAAGTTCCGCCTATGGCGTGGAAGCATTGGATGCCATGCCACCATCCACCCATTGGGCACATTGGATGACTTGGAAGCGGCATAACACCTCTCAGGTGTCATCCACGTGGAAAAGTTGGACGACTAATCATTCATGACGATCAATGAAGATCAAGAACGATCAATGTGGGCCATGTTATCAGTCGCTAGCAAGATCTAGCAATGACTAGCAATAGCGATCAACAACCATCAACGACTCAACGACTCACAATGACAAGCAATGACTAGCAAGGACTGGCTGACTAGTCAAAGGAAGTTGGGGAAGCAATCTTCCGAGTTACGAATGACTTTTACCTGATGAAGGGTGGTGTGAGACTTTACATCACCAAACAATACATGCAATGAAGGGTGGTGTGAGACTTTACATCACCAAACAATACATGCAATGAAGGGTGGTGTGAGACTTTACATCACCAAACAATACATGCAATGAAGGGCGGTGTGAGACTTTACATCACCAAACGATACCTGCAATGAAGGGTGGTGTGAGACTTTATATCACCAAACAATACATGCAATGAAGGGTGGTGTGAGACTTTACATCACCAAACGATACATGCAATGAAGGGTGGTGTGAGACTTTACATCACCAAACAATACATGCAATGAAGGGCAATGGTGTGAGACTGAGACTTTACATCACCAAACAATACATGCAATGAAGGGCAATGAAGGGTGGTGTGGACTTTACATCACCAAACAATACATGTGAAGAGACTTTACATCACCAAACAATACATGCAATGAAGGGCAATGAAGGGTGGTGTGAGACTTTACATCACCAAACAATACATGCAATGAAGGGCGGTGTGAGACAATGCAATGAAGGGTGGTGTGAGACTTTACATCACCAAACAATACATGCAATGAAGGGTGGTGTGAGACTTTACATCACCAAACAATACATGCAATGAAGGGCGGTGTGAGACTCTACATCACCAAACAATACATGCAATGAAGGGTGGTGTGAGACTCTACATCACCAAACAATACATGCATGAAGGGTGGTGTGAGACTTTACATCAGATGACGAAGAGAAGAGGTGACGAAGGGAAGCGGTGTCTTTGCAGATCGCATTGGAATGGCTGCATGATTGTTGTCACCATGTGGAGAGATGCAGGTTTGCTACCCGATGCTACGAAACGCATTGTAATGGCTGCATGAATGTTGCATGGCCTTTGTTTTTGGGAGGAAGCCGGAGCACGAAACCTTGTGTTTTTCCGTGTAAAGTGGCTGCAGCCGGCGATGAAAGGTACCTCGTGTGTGTGGCGGGTGCGGCTGCGGTCGCTTCGTCCGCGAATTGGTTCCTCCTCTGTGTTCTGCAACGAGTGGTTATTCCTGTGTGCGTAGTTCTATGCGTTTCTTGAATCTGTGGTTGCCGATCGCATTGGAATGGCTACATGATTGTTGGCATCTGGCGTTGTCATGCGCGTAGAGAGATGCAGGTTTGCCACGTGATGCTGCGAAACGTATTGTAATGGCTGCATGAATGTTGGGTGTTTTGGGGAGGAAGACGGAGCAAGAAACCTTGCGTTTTTCCGTGTAAAGTCGTTGCAGCCGGCGATGAAAGGTACCTCGTGTGTGCGGCAGGTGCGGCTGCGGTCGTTCCGAGCGAAATCGGTTCCTCCTCTGTGTTCTGCAACGAGCGGTTGTTCATTTGTGCGTAGTTCTATTCGCTTGTTGAATCTGTGGTTGCAGATCGCAGTGTGATGGCTGCGTCAAGGTTGCTGGGCGCCGCGGCTGCATGCGTAATACGTCTTTTGCGGCTGAGAGCCGTGAATCAAATTGGAGTAGCTGCATCAAGGCTGCGATAGTCATTTGTCAGCAGCTTGTCTCAATTTTGGCGCTGGTAAGTTTCCTTTTAAAATTCCTGTTAAAAAAGTGCTTCAAAATCGTCTTTTTTCAATTTCTGTTGTCATTCGCGTAGCTCTATTGTGTTTTGCAACTCAGTCTCAGCAGATGGCATTGTAATGGCTGCGTCAAGGTTGCGTGGCGCCGCGGCTGCGTGCGTAATACTAGTCGAAGGAAGTTTAGTAGTCAAACTTCCGACAATATGGACAGATGAAAAGCAGAACAGGGAAGAGGCAGAGAGAAGAGAAAGATTAGAAGAGAGAAGATCAGAGAAGAGAAAGATCAGAAGAGAGAAGATCAGAGAAGAGAAAGAGTCAGAAGAAAGAAGATGCAGATGCGAGAAAAGGTAGGAAAGTCGCGAAACACTGTGTTTTTCCAATGATTTGTGGCCCCGGAGGGTCGAAAAGTGGCTCGCTAAAGCGGCGGGTGCGGCGCCAGCTGGTCAGATGAGAGATGAAAAATTGCACGCCGTTGTGGCGCGAAACACATTTCGAAGTCAACATGTACAAAACACACCATGGTCGGATCACTTTTGGAAGTTGAGATGTCGAAAAAGTGCACGCCGTTGTGGCGCGAAGCACATTTCGAAGTCAAAATGTACACCATGCTCGGACCACTCTTGGAAGTTGAGATGTCGAAAAAGTGCACGCAGTTGTGGCGCGAAGCACATTTCGAAGTCAAAATGTACACCATGCTCGGACCACTTTTGGAACTTGAGATGTCGAAAAAGTGCACGCCGTTGTGGCGCGAAGCACATTTCGAAGTCAAAATGCACAAAACACCGCAGCGTCGGACCACTTTTGGAAGTTGAGGTGTTGAAAAAGTGCACGCCATTGTGGCAAGAAGCACATTTCGAAGTCAAAATGTTAAAAACACTAGGGGTTCGGACCACTTTTGGAGGTTCAGTATCGTTTCGCGTGGCAGTCGCAAGGGATTGTGCACCTTGTCAAAAGTGAGCAAGACATGAGGGTTTTGTGCAGTTTTCAACTACAACCACCACTACACGACACTACACTCCAATACACTACACTACACTACAACTACAACTACACCTTCACTACATTCCACTACACTACACTCCACTACACTGCACTCACTTACACTCAATTACACTACACTACACTACATTACATTACACTACACTACATTACACTACACTACACTACCTTCCACTACACTTCACCACATTACACTACACTACACTCCACTACACTACAACTACAACTACACAACTACACTCCACTACACTCCACTACACTCCACCATTCTAAATTACACTACACTTCACTACATTACACTATACACTACACTTCACTACATTACACTACACTACACTGCCTTCCACTACAATTCACTACATTACACTACACTACACTCCACTACAACTACAACTACAACTACAACTACAACTACACAACTACACTCCACTACACTCCACTACACTAAATTACACTACACTACACTACATTACACTACACTACATTCCACTACACTCTACTACACTACACTACATTACACTGAATGACACTGCACCACAGATAGACTGGTAGACAAATAGACAGATAGACAAATAAATAGATAGATAGACAGGTAGACAGCTAGACAGATAGACAGATGAAAGAGAGAGAGAGAGAGAGATAGATTGATACATAGGTTGATAGAAAGATAGATAGATAGGTAATTAGATGAAAGAGAGAGAGAGAGAGATAGATCGATAGATAGATACATGGATAGATAGATAGATAGACAGATAGATAGATAGGTAGGTAGGTAGGTAGATAGCCAGAGAAAGAGAGAGAAAGAATGAGAGAGATCAAGCACCTTTCGGTCCATCAGTGGCTTCGCTCTGCCATCCATGATTCACAACAACCAACTTCTCCTATAGGTCTCCTATTTTTGAAACTTCCGCCACCGCCTTGTGCGGTACTACAGGTATAAAAGGCGTTCTTTGTATAAAAGCTTTTCTGTGTAAAAGCTTGCTGTGTGTTAATGCGTTCTTTGTGTAGCGAAAGCTTGCTGTGTGTAAAAGCTTGCTCTCTGGAAAAGCTTGCTGTGTGTCAAAGCTAGATGTGTTTTGGGAAGTGTTGTGTGCAACCTTTCTAGTACAAAGTAGTACTGGGAAGTGCTTTGTGCGAGCTTTGTAGTACAAAGTAGTACATGGAAGTGCTTTGTGCAAGCTTCGCAGTACAAAGTAGTATATTCTGGGAAGTACTTCGTGCAAGCTTTGTAGAACTGGGACGTGCTTTGTGCAAGCTTTGTAGTACAAAGTAGTACTGGGGAGTACTTTGTGCAAGCTTTCTAGTACAAAGTAGTACTGGGAAGTGATTTGTGCAAGCTTTCTGGTACAAAGTAGTACTGGGAAGTGCTTTGTGCAAGCTTTGTAGTACAACCTAGTACTGGGAAGAGCTGTGCGCAAGCTTTGTAGTACAAAGTAGTACTCGCAAGTGCTTTGTGCAAGCTTTCTGGTACAAAGTAGTACTGGGAAGTGCTTTGTGCAAGCTTCGCAGTACAAAGTAATATATTCTGGGAAGTACTTCGTGCAAGCTTTGTAGTACTGGGACGTGCTTTGTGTAAGCTTTGTAGTACAAAGTAGTACTGGGGAGTGCTTTGCGCAAGCTTTGTAGTACAAAGTAGTACTGGGAAGTGCTTTGTGCAAGCTTTCCAGTACAAAGTAGTACTGGGAAGTGATTTGTGCAAGCTTTCTGGTACAAAGTAGTACTGGGAAGAGCTGTGTGCAAGCTTTGTAGTACAAAGTAGTAAAGTGAAGTACTTTGTGCAAGCTTTGTAGTACAAAGTAGTACTCGCAAGTGCTTTGCGCCAAGCTTTGTAGTACAAAGTAATACTGGGAAGAGCTGTGTGCAAGCTTTGTAGTACAAAGTAGTACTGGGAAGTGCTTTGTGCAAGCTTTCTAGTACAAAGTAGTACTTGGAAGAGCTGTGTGCAAGCTTCGCAGTACAAAGTAGTTTATTCTGGGAAGTATTTCGTGCAAGCTTTGTAGTACTGGGGCGTGCTTTGTGTAAGCTTTGTATTACAAAGTAGTACTGGGTAGTACTTTGTGCAAGCTCTGTAGTACAAAGTAGTACTTGGAAGTGCTTTGTGCAAGCTTTGTAGTACAAAGTAATACTGGGCAGTGCTTTGTGCAAGCTTTGTAGTACAAAGTAATACTGGGAAGTGCTTTGTGCCAGCTTTGTAGTAAAAAGTAGTAGTGGGAAGTGCTCTGTGCCAAGCTTTGTAGTACAAAGTAATACTGGGAAGAGCTGTGTGCAAGCTTCGCAGTACAAAGTAGTACTGGGAAGTGTTGATTTTCGAGTGGCTATGTTTTAAGGAGACCAGAAGTGTTTGTGCCTACCTTTTGACTATTTGCTGGGTGACACATGAAAAAACAAATTGAAAAGTGTCTCAACTACTTCTTGTGGTGCTAATTCCAAAGACACTGGATATGACATCTGGTCAGCCTCAAGCTGCTACACAGTGCGGTCCCACTAAGTATGTACAGTGATAAATTGGTGATCATGTAGTTTCCAGTTATATGTTGCATTTTTGTTGGCACCGCCAAAGCTGCATTGATTAACCCCAATCTGCTTCGCAACAAATGGTTCGTTGTCATGGTCTAGTCTCCGGTGATATCCCACCAAACATGTATATTGATAATTGGTGACAATTCTTTGGCTCATAGCCCCCAGTTATATGTTGCGTTTTGTTGGCATCGCCAAAGCTGAGCATCTATTCAACTCAATCTGCTTCGCAATTGGTGGTTCGTTGTCATAGTCTAGTGTCCAGAGATATCCCACGAAGTATATATGTACATGGAAAACTGGCGACAATTGTTTGGTTCATAGTCCCCAGTTGTAATATAATATGTATGTTCTATTTGTGTTGGCGTCGCCAAAGCTGCACCTATTCAATTCAATTTGCTTCGCTGTTGGTTGTTTGTTGTCAGGTCAGGTTGGCCAAGAGTTGCTCAAACGTCGGTCAAGTTTGTCAAAAGTTGGTCAAACGTTGGTCAAAAGTTGGTCAAGTTGGTCAAAAAATTACCAGTTTGGTCAAGCTGGTCAAAAATTGGTTAGCCCTGAGGCTCTGGCTTCCACGTAGCAGGGTAGGTAGGGTGGCCCCCGACCAATAGAGCCATGGAGTTCATGAACGGTCCCTTCAACACCATGCTGAAGTACCTCATCCCCTGTTCCAGGATATGCCCATGTCACTATCGAGTTTCACGTGCTGTTTCAGACTTGCAGGTTGAATGGACGAATGCCTCGCATGTTGGCTTGACTTGCTGTGTGGTGTCTGACCACGAATTGGTGCATGACAACTTTCGGAGCTTGCCGTTGTTGCCAAACAGGTGTGCCCACGACGTGTCTGACCGTTTCTCCTTGAAGGTCACTCAGGACCAATGGCCATGTGCAGTCCAGGGCTCGAATGCAGTGATCCTCTTGCAAGCCTTTGTGTTCTCCACTTGCCTTGATGTTTCTCTCGAGGGGGGCGGAGGCTTGCCCACTCCTGACTCACGTGATGAGAACCTGGACGGAAGGTGATTTGTGAATGGCTTGCATTTTGGAAGTCTGACTTGCGTTGGGCAAAGTGCCTTGCCTTGTCGGAAGTTGCACCTCAGAAGAGGGAAAGACTCTTGATGGTTGCCATCAAGTCGGGTGATGAAGATCTGAATAGTCACATGTGCCAATCGTGGCCCACCGCCGGTCAGCCATCCCTCCAGCAGTTTGACGTCCTCACTCAGGTGTCAGGACCTTTTTTGGACGAATGCGCATCATCTGATGAGGTTTTGCGCATGTATTTGGATCCTTCCAATTTACCCCGGGGAACTCATATTGCCAGACAAACCAAGAAATCCAGGGTAGATGTTGCTCGTTACAGGCTCAGATCTCCTCAGGACCAAATGAGTTGCTTGATGGCCAACTGGGAGTGTCGGATATGAATTGCCAAACCACACCGTCCAACAAGGGGGTTTGTATGGAGCTTTGCTTGCTCTCCCGTCTGGCCTGAGATTTTGTAGTACCCCCGAGATGTACCTGCTTCAGCTCCGGCAGATTGTTGAGATCTTTGCACGTCTCTTTGAGTCTCGCGTGAAGGCTTCTACACTGTCGATTCATGAAGTTGAGGGTGGCTTCATGCTCTCCCTGTCTGACATTGCTGCAACCATCCCCATGCACTTGTGTGAAGATCTGGTCATGAGATCACCCGTGGATGAAATCAAAATTCATGTTCAAGTCGGCCCCAAGATTGCCGAAGTTCTCAGAGTTCTCATGGGAGCTTCGACTCCGGATGACATCTCCTTGGTACCCGGAGGAATCCTTGATCACAAGGTGCCATTGCATCCGGATGTTCTCATGCGCTTGGAAAAGACCACCTTGTTTGCTTCGGTTCACGCGTGTCTCCTCATGCCCACCATGATGTTTGGACGATCGGAAGGGGATGCTAGATTTGTCATTGCCTTGTGTCCCTTTGGTACTGTTGCCGCTGTGAAGAGAGCCAACATGCGTGTTGGAGATGTGATCGACTTCTTGAAGCTTGAATTTGATCAACGGCCACTGTATTGTTGAGACATTCTTGGTTTTCGACTTGACGCTGGTGACCCTTGCCCTGATGCTGTTGTTGTTTTGTCAGTCCCAGGCATCACCCCCCTTGACTTTTCTGACTTGTTGAGATTGGAGGTGACCACTCGGGCCAATGACATCACGTTTCAGGGTTTTTTCGTGGACCTGGTCCCCATCACACAGGCCGTCCGGGAAACGGGTATCCTTGATCTCTTGGTGTGCCTTGGCTGGATGCTTGTCATCCCCATATCAGCTAGGGAACGTGAGAGGTTTAATGTCTTGCAATTGCTCAGATGTCCAGGCCGCTTGTCCATTGAAGGTGTTGACATCACACATTGCTTGGCCATTCGGATCTTCATTTCCCGGTTGGGATCCTTGCAATCGATCGGCCCACATCCAGTCATCCGGGTCAGAATCAAGTTTTGGTCCTCATGGATCTGGCAGGTATTTGGGATCCTGAGAGTGACTTTTCTGTCATCCGAACAGCTTGGAAGGACGTCATGCTGAATTTGGTTTGCACTGGGACATTCGCTTCATCATTCATGGTCACAATGCCAACTTTGAGCGGCCCATTTCCCAATTTGTGGCTGCTCATGATGTTGCTCAGGGCGCTGTCAAGATTTTCTTGGCCACTAGCTTGAAGGGTGGTGGCCCAAAACAGTCAGACAATACCGAGGCAAAGGGCTCGGGTTTGAAGAGGAAAAGACCTCCGACACCTCCGAGCGTACCTGGGACGCCTCCACAGCCACCTACGCCACCGTTGCCCCCGAGACTCTTGCCGGATGGTCAACAGCATGGAGGTTCTGGGTCGGAATACACTGTGTCTTCTGAATCTTCAGATGGTGAACCTCCTGCTCCACCAGAATCGTTTCATCAGGTTATTGACCTTGCCAGAGGTGATTTTGATCGTGCCTTGGCGGTTGCGCTTGATTTTTGGATGCGGGCCCCCAACATTGATTGGGATGGTGACATCAATGGTGTTGCATATTGGTTGAGGGAAATCTCATTTACTGGGTTGGAACCTTCTCTGCCTTGATGCGTATCATCCAACTTTTGCAGCAGACCAAGCTTGAGCAGGCAATGTCAAAGTTGGGCTGGCTGGTCACAGTTCAGTTCATGGAATTTTCAAACCCTGTCAAAGGTCGTGTCCTTATCCTGCCGAATACCGATGCTCATGCAGTCAATCAGGATTTCTTCATCACGTTCATGAAGGCCGCTTTTGTGGTCTTGGCCCTCCCAAGAGGGGTGGTTGAGTCACCTGATGCCATCTACATCAAGATGAAGGTTTGGGGCCACCCGGCCTTCAGGGGTTGGCTTCACCGTGACAAACCTGTTCAGTCTTTGCTTGACGCTTGGCATGTGGTTGGTCGAATGATTGGTGATTCCCCTCCTATCCGTGCTCTTGCCTTTAGTGGCACTATGAACCCTGAGTTCACAATCGGCGACTACAGTTCAAGATTCCTGCCGCGGATGCTGTTTGTGTTAAAGTAGCTTCAAGCTTTACATTTTGCGCACATAGCAGCCTGCAAAGCTTCAGCACATCTGACAAAATGAAGGGACCAAAAACAGACCCGCCAGGAGGGACCACTTTCGATCCTAAGAGGGTCCACTTTTGGGTCCCTTCAGAAATATATTTGCTTTGCGCAAGGGACCAAAACTGGGCCCTCAGCATTCTGAATCCGGTGCCTCCCTGGGGGCCTGTTTGACGCCCCACTCAAATACTATCTTGAGGCGCGTTGTTGGAATCTAGCTACAAACATCAGCGTCACACATCATAGCAACCACGAGTTAGCAACAAGGGCCTCGAACAGTTCAAGATTCCTGCCGCGGATGCTGTTTGTGTTAAAGTAGCTTCAAGCTTTACATTTTGCGCACATAGCAGCCTGCAAAGCTTCAGCACACCTGACAAAATGAAGGGACCAAAAACAGACCCGCCAGGAGGGACCACTTTCGATCCTAAGAGGGTCCACTTTTGGGTCCCTTCAGAAATATATTTGCTTTGCGCAAGGGTCCAAAACTGGGCCCTCAGTATTCTGAATCCGGTGCCTCCCTGGGGGCCTGTTTGACGCCCCACTCAAATACTATCTTGAGGCGCGTTGTTGGAATCTAGCTACAAACATCAGCGTCACACATCATAGCAACCACGAGTTAGCAACAAGGGCCTCGAACAGTTCAAGATTCCTGCCGCGGATGCTGTTTGTGTTAAAGTAGCTTCAAGCTTTACATTTTGCGCACATAGCAGCCTGCAAAGCTTCAGCACACCTGACAAAATGAAGGGACAAAAAACAGACCCGCCAGGAGGGACCACTTTCGATCCTAAGAGGGTCCACTTTTGGGTCCCTTCAGAAATATATTTGCTTTGCGCAAGGGACCAAAACTGGGCCCTCAGCATTCTGAATCCGGTGCCTCCCTGGGGGCCTGTTTGACGCCCCACTCAAATACTATCTTGAGGCGCGTTGTTGGAATCTAGCTACAAACATCACCGTCACACATCATAGCAACCACGAGTTAGCAACAAGGGCCTCGAACAGTTCAAGATTCCTGCCACGGATGCTGTTTGTGTTAAAGTAGCTTCAAGCTTTACATTTTGCGCACATAGCAGCCTGCAAAGCTTCAGCACATCTGACAAAATGAAGGGACCACTAGACGACGGATGGCCCGAGAGCGTAGAGGAGCAGAGTCTTCTGTTGTTAGTATGGACACACTATATTACAAGATAATATATTAAAGATGTACTATAGGCAGACGAGAAGAGTAGTATCAAGACAATATATGACTAGTACAAGACAATAGTGTGCATCGAATTTTTGTAAAGTTTTTCATACACAGAACTTTTTACAGACAGACGCTTTTGCACACAGAGACTTTTACACACAGAGACTTTTACACACAGAGACTTTTACACACAGAGACTTTTACACACAGACGATTTTACACACAAACACTTTTACACACAAACACTTTTACACACAGAGACTTTTACACACACAGACGCTTTTACACACAGAAGCTTTTACACACAGAAGCTTTTACACAGACGCTTTTACACACATGCATCCTGTCTCTCTGCAGCGGTCAATCTTTTCTCATGCGACTTTGGCTCGGTAGGCTAGTCAGCCAAGGGTGATACACAGTAGGAACGACCAACGCCGCCAAATCTCCTGCTCTCACCTCTTCATCTCAACTACCTTTTTCGTCTAAATCCTCCAGATGTCTCATCCTCCAAATCTCTATCTGTCTTCTCATCATATCGGGAATCATCAGACTTCAGGAGGTAGATGAAATCATCACATCGGGAGTCATCAGACTTCAGGAGGTAGATTGGATGAAGAGCTTCCCCTGGGTGGGTTTTTGGGTTTGGGTGACTTGAACATTTCCACGGCGTCATCGCATCTCCACATCCTGCATTCATGTGTCACGCACTTCCATGCATCCTGTCTCTCTGCAGCGGTCAATCTTTTCTCATGCGGCTTTGGCCCTCTTCATCTCAACTACCTTTTTCGTCTAAATCCTCCAGATGTCTCATCCTCCAAATCTCTATCTGTCTTCTCATCATATCGAGAATCATCAGGCTTCAGGAGGTAGATGAAATCATCATATCGGGAATCATCAGACTTCAGGAGGTAGATTGGATGAAGAGCTTCCCATATCACCTGCCCCAAAGCACAAGGTGTTGACATATATCAGAGATTAAAACCAGGAAGGTGCATGATACTTGCTTGTTAGGACGTGAGCAAGGTCACCAGATAGCTTTGCTGGGTATGGCTCTGTAAATTTAGTCCAGAGTACTCCTGTGGGCCCAGTGCCCGACAAACGCCAGTGTCGCCTGCCTGTTCTGCTGCACAGCCCATTCTGACCTGAGCACGGCCGGTGAAGGCGATGGGAATCCAAAATGTGATTGTATAAGAAACCTGTGGGTTTTCGCCATTTGGTGCCCCATTGACAGGCATCTCCTCTACACAAAAAGGCCTTCTGCTGAGAAAGAAGATCCCGGATAGGAGGAAGGTCCCAACACCGACTGCTCCAAGGATTTTCGAGCACCCAAGGAATACTTCTCGCATTGAGCTCAGCGATAAGTTTGAGACATGTTCGGAAGCAAGCATTACCTAACGATATATCTTGCTTTTCATGCTCTGACAAAAATCTCTGTGGTATGCCCCATGGAAAGCAATGGTTGTGCAGCACTTTTGTCCTGTCTCTTGCTCTGGAAAAGCTAGTGTAAACCGGAAACATCATCACTGCTATGACCCGCCCTTTCCGAATCTTGCGGATCAGCCGCTGCACAACTTTGGGATCGGTTGAATCTTGAAGTGGTCCATTTCAAATGTCCCACTGTTTTGAAAAATAGCCTATCCTCTCACACTGGAAAGACACACCGCCGTCGCCTGCAAAAAGATCCATCACATATCCATGCATGACTTGCGTGCGACGAAGACGGGCGCCTGGCGGTATCCCAACATGATCGCCCCAAGGTTTTCCTCGCACAAGCGACAATGGGCTTGAAGACTTGAACTCAGGCTTTCCAAGGTCGCTGCAAGGCGTGCAGACTTCTCGTATCTGAAATCTCATGACACTGCGCTGGGATTTCCATTGCCCTCCCTTTTGGACTTCGAGTTGGGTTCTGTAATTCTTGGCTCTGTCGATTGAAGGACCTGAATGCCGGGTCTGATATGGAGTCAAATCCAGACCCAAGGTGGTGGCTGCTGTCTTGAAGGCTTGGGAGCACTGGGAATAGTCGAAGTCCCAGAGCGGAGTCACTGGATGGTTCTCCTTGAGATATCCAAAGAGGGTCGGAGCCCAAGTTGACAGCCATGGAGAGTCCAAGGCCACACTGTTGTCGAATTCCCCCGTCTTCGATCGCTCCCCTCGCTCTTCTGGATTCATCAGCAGAGACCAACTGGATGTCACTCCATGCGCTGGCCTCACCAAGCAATAGGTCTGAAGCCGGATCACCTCCGAGGGCCTGGCATAGCTGGATAGTGACACGAGGAGGAACAAGGCCATCCGAAGCTTGCCTACACGGCGGAGCTCGCACGCCAGCGCCGCCCACACCATTAAGGGGTAGGCTTGACGGCTGTGACCTGGCGTCAGCTTTCGGAATCCTTTCAGCGCCCTCCACATTCTTGGCAGCTTCTCCGATCCCATTTTTCCAAACTGCGGGTGGGAGTGAAGCACTGCTGCAGCCAGGCGATCCCCCCGATAGGCTTGATAGCCTTCCAGGTATATCTTGTTCATGTAGATGGTCAGGAGCCGGTCGAGTGAGGATGCATCTGTCACATCCAGCCCCCGAGGTCGGGCAAAGGACTTGAAATCGTCGAGCTCGGCCTTGTAAGCCTTGTGGCTCCTTTCGCCAATCGCGCTCTTCTCCAACAGCGTGAGGTCCCCATCTTCCATGGTCATATTCACCAGCTTTCGAGTGCGTCTCTTGGCCCTCTTCTTCAGAACTGCACCTTTTCCTCCTGCCTCTGAAGTGTTGCTGGTTGAGCTCAGAGAAGGCAACCTGCGGCTTCTCATCTTTTTCGGCGCCGGAGGATCCCACAGATCTACATCCAGCAAAGAGAAGACTGCTGGATAGGGAGCTGCTGGTGTCTCCCCAAAGCCACCTTGACATTGGGCTTCTCTAAATTTGGCGTCGTTTTCGACGTGCTTGCCTTCTTTTCCAGCGGCTTGAGGTGCTCCTTCCGCACGGGTTTCCTGGTCCTCTCGAGAGGAGGTCGAAGGATTGGTTCCCTTTTGGGAGACATCAGCGCCCGGCCATCTAGCGGTCGGGATGAGGTCAGTGAGCAGCTTGCTTTCTTCTTGGGCAAACAGCCGGGAAGGCTCATCTGAGTTGTTGAGTTCTGATGGTATCCATCTGACGGTGGCTGAAATATTTCGCGCTAAAAGATAAGAAGTGAAAACGCGGATCTGCTTCAATAAACGATAGTTTCGCGACCTAAACCGATCAAAAGAAAGAACCACTGCCATATTGTCAGCCAACAGCAACTGCCGGATGTCAGAACCAAACACCGAAAGAGCAATTCTCCTTAATTACTTCACCAAGGCCCTAGCTTCAAGCTCCAAGATGCCAGCTGTAAAATCCCACTTGCCCCATAACTTTGGTTCCCATAAGGCTTTGGCTAAATACATTCCCGGGACTTCTACAAAATCATCTGACAATCGCCAACCACTATCCTCCAACAATTCCTCATCTGGGACCTCTCTACGCCTCCAACCCTCAGTCAGCTCATCCTTGACAAAGCCCGCTGAGGTCAAGGCATGTTTCCTCGCTGCTGTTGACGCTTCTTTTCTGAACCAGCTCCTCTCCAACCTGCGGCCACAAGAAGCGACTGCGCGAGGATCCCAAAAGGACACAGACACACCGTAACCCTCTAGGGATGAATCCGATGCAGACACCATTGGGTTCCAGGGTCTCCACCAATCAGAATGCAAATAAACCATGAGACTCCTAAAGGCCCACAGCTCGACCCGGACTGAATCCCAAAGCTTTGGTGGGGCAAAATAACATCTCCTGATATACTTGTAAATGGCAGAGAAAATGCAAAGCAGCTGGCGGTTGCAAAGGCAACAAAAGGTGATGTGCCCCAAAACGACCTCCAATAATCTTCCTGATACCTTCTTTCTCCTCAACACTGCTCCAATGGCCTGCCGAAGCCGAATAAAACGGTTGGGAGAAACTCGGGTGGCCATTGTATCTCCTCTCATGCTGCAACCCAAGGCTTTAATATCCTGATGCTGGATCTCCCCTGGATGAAGCACCAGACCTCGTCCATCGAAGCATGGCCCTAGTTCGCGCAAGCCACTCTCCACGATTGCCTGGTGCGGGGATATAATGCCCAGGTTGTCAACATACATACACATAGTGTCTCACCTTTTCTGCAGATTCTGGCCCAAATACCACAGGGGGACCTCTGTCTGAAACACGAGTGGAACGGAGGAGAGACCTGGTTCATGAGGTGTTCGCTAGCACTTTGGGCGAAGAACAGTGACCAAGAAAAACCCATGCACAGTGATGCGGGCATGGGATGCACGTAATCATTGGGCTTCACTACACGACCTTCCAACACTGTTCCTACCAACCCCTCCATCCAACGAGCTGGGACAGCATCCCAACAAAAATATTTGGATAGCCATGGAGGCTGCCTCATACGATGAAAACAATCCTTGACATCCGCCAAGCCAAAATAAAGGCCTTGTCGCCGCAAGAACTCGTTGAAGGCTGCAGTTCCTGGCTGGAGGCTGGCAGGCGCTTCAATTTCTATTCTAGCAAAACCCTCTGCTGTGCAAAGCTGCACAGAAGGGGGGCTGCTGAATAGTTGGTTGGCTGGTCGCGCGGTCCACAATCATTCTGATGCGCTTTCCATCACTTTTGTGAACGAAAAACAAACCTGCCCTAGCCTTTGGAGAGAAGGTAAATCTTAGATAGCCTATGCTATGGAGCTTCTGCATCAGTGACCTGTAATGCTTCCTACTGTTCTTCAAAGATGGGTCGTAATATGGAACTACTGGCTCATCTTCACATACCTCTTGTCTGATCATAAGCTCCGGCGACTCCAAATACCGAAGGACCTCCTCTGGTAGTACTGATGCTACATCTGGGACATTCTCCAACGTCTCAGGCAGGGAGATGCGCTCGATCTCGAAGCGCGCCAAAGTCACAGGCACGGACGAGTCCTCGTACTCGCCCCTGCCTTTGAGCAGCTCCGACAGGGCTGCCTCCTCTCCTGGCACTTCAGGCAAAATGCCTTTTTGCCAGGCCAAACTAGTCAAGTGCATGGCCCGATCCAGAAGTTGCCTCTGCATCTCGTCTGGCGGGTCTTCAAATTCCAAAGAAGGTGAAAAACCATTCATCCAGTTAAGCGCTTTCATGGTCTCCCGGACATCCTCAAGGGCTCTGGCCTTTCTGTCCAGCCGCTGCTGGGAACGGCGACTCAGCCGGCCCACCTGGTGCACCTTTGGTGGACAAGGTAAAGGGAAAACATCTCTGGCACGATTGGAAGATTCCAGCCGTGCTCCCCGGTCTTGTTGATGAGGCAGGGTTTTTTGCCGGGTGAAGAGGACCCTGGGCTGTGTGGCTCATTCCTGGGCCGGGGGCTGCAGCCCCCGGCCCGCTCCTTTTCTTCCTCCTTTCTTCTTGGGCGCAGCTGTTGACGGCAAGGCCCCATCAGCCACCGCTCCAGCCGCCTCCTCAACCACAGCTCCACGTCTTAGATCTCGCATCTTCGTCCGAGCTTGATGCAGCTCAACTTCCTCACGCCCCTTCTTGGATGCCCACTGCTTCAATTGTGGCATGACAATGTCCTCGGGGCCCCTGTACCCTGTGTAGATTCGGGCCGCGCCCCAGTCTGGGTTCTGGGCCCCAGCTCCAAAGGCATCCACGATAGCCGCAATGCGGCGGGTGATGCATTCAAACGCTGCAAGGGAAGGCAAATTGAGCTGGTCGTATGATCCGCCGTACTCCACAGCATCTACAAGGGTTCTTAGTTCATGCATTATACGGTCCTGTTCTGGGATCTGCTTGTACCTGGCCCAACTCTGGAGCCAAGCTCTCGGACTGCCACCGGCACGCATCATCATCTTCATCATATGCAGCGTTGCCAGCGGTCCTTCGTGAGGCCAGTCAGAGAAGCTGTAAGGAGCAGATTCTTGGCAGGCCACCTTCCATTCTTTGTGCCTCTCCTCCTGAGCGTCGTAATCAACCTGGAGAATTCGCGCATCCTCTGAGCCCAATGCCTCCTCTCGTCCTCTCCCCTCACCTATCTCCTCAGCCTTTCCTACCCCCAGTTCGTGCTTAAGCTCAGCAGAAAGGGTAGGTGCCCCATATCGTTGCTTGAGAGTCTCTACATGGCCTGGTTGTCGCCAATCATCACCCCGCGACCTGGCCGGACATCCAGCTCTTCCCCCAATCTCTTGCCTGCTGGACACTCCTCAGATATCCAGACCATGCCATCTGGAGCAGAAACAACTGGCTTGAGTTGGCGCTGCAAATCTTCGTCATAGGCAGCGTTGGCAAGTCCTTGCAAGGCTGGGTCAAAAACGGCACCAGCAGCTGCTTGGCGGGACATTCTAAATTTCACCAACAATCTACCCAGGTAGGCTGTAGTAGAAACAGTCTCACCCTTGCGGTTGATCATTGTTGATGGCACCTGCTTCTCATCCCAATGCCCTGCCTTCCTGACCTCCTCAATGGCCTCACTTATATACTTCTTGAAAGCATCATCTGTGACGACCTCTGAGAAACGATACGAAGCTTGACTGAATCGCGACCAGTACTGAAATGTCTTGTTCTTGATACGCACACGGCTCGGCCCTTGGCTGCCATCCAAAAGCTCTGCATAGATATCAAAGTCCGGTGTAAGGATAAACCAGGATTTGGTTCCGTTCATGGCTGGCCAAAGGACTAGTCATTCATGCCACATGGTATCGTCCTCGTAGAAATTAGCCAAGGTCATCCCCACCTGGATAGCAGATAGCTCCTCTACCTTTGCATCTCGGACTGTCATGCTTCTTGGGCACTGGTGTGAAAGATCTCTGGGCCACAGTCCAAGTCAGACCAGCTGTCGCCGCAATACTCAATAGCCAATGAGCCGAAACCACTGAAGAACTGGTAGAATTTTGCTCAACAAAGGTACACGAGCACTGACAAACCTGTGCTGACGGCAAGGGCGACTCCTCAGGTATGGCTCTAGACTTAAGACCTACTTCTATACACCGAGTGGCCAAGGCCAGTAGGATAGCCTGTAATTTCATTCCACCTTTTGACTTGAGCATTTCCACGGGGTCATCGCATCTCCACATCCTGCATCCATGTGTCACGCACTTCCAGACGCTTTTACACACAGACGCTTTTACACACAGACGCTTTTTACACACAGGCGCTTTTACACGCTTTTGCACACAGAGACTTTTACACACAGACGCTTTTACACACAGACGCTTTTACACACAGACGCTTTTACACACAGAAGCTTGTACACAGAGTCTTTTACACACAGACGCTTTTACACACAGACGCTTTTACACACAGACGCTTTTACACACAAACACTTTTACACACAGACGCTTTTACACACAGACGTTTTTACACACAGAAGCTTTTACACACAGACGCTTTTACACACAAACGCTTTTACACAGAGACTTTTACACACAGACGCTTTTACACGCAGACGCTTTTACACACAGACGAGTTTACACACAAACACTTTCACACACAGACGTTTTTACACACAGACGCTTTTACACACAGACGCGTTTACACACAAACACTTTTACACACAGACGCTTTTACACACAGACGTTTTTACACACAGAAGCTTTTACACACAGACGCTTTTACACACAGACGCTTTTACACAGAGACTTTTACACACAGACGCTTTTGCACGCAGACGCTTTTACACACAGACGCTTTTACACACAGAAGCTTGTACACACAAACACTTTTACACACAAACACTTTTACACACAGAGCTTTTACACACAGACGCTTTTACACACAGACGCTTTTACACACAGACGCTTTTACACACAAGGCGCTTTTACACACAGACGCTTTTACACACAGACGCTTTTACACACAGAGGCTTTTACACACAGAGGATATCACAGAGGCTTTTACACACAGACGCTCTTACACACAGACGCTTTTACACACAGACGCTTTTACACACAGAAGCTTTTACACACAGGAGCTTTTACACACAGACTTTTTTACACACAGACGCTGTTACACACAGACGCTTTTACACACAGACGCTTTTACACACAGAGACTTTTACACACAGACGCTTTTACACACAGACGCTTTTACACACAGACGCTTTTACACACAGACGCTTTTACACACAGACGAGTTTACACACAAACACTTTCACACACAGACGTTTTTACACACAAACACTTTTACACACAGACGCGTTTACACACAAACACTTTTACACACAGACGCTTTTACACACAGAAGCTTTTACACACAGAAGCTTGTACACACAAACACTTTTACACACAAACACTTTTACACACAAACACTTTTACACACAGACGCTTTTACACACAGACGTTTTTACACACAGACGCTTTTACACACAGACGCTTTTACACAGACGCTTTTACACACAGACGCTTTTACACACAGACGCTTTTACACACAGACGCTTTTACACACAGAAGCTTTTACACACAGACGCTTTTCCACACAGACGCTTTTACACACAGACGCTTTTACACACAGACGCTTTTGCACACAGAGTCTTTTACACACAGACGCTTTTACACACAGACGCTTTTACACACCAAAGGTTTTACACACAGACGCTTTTACACACAGACGCTTTTACACACAGACGCTTTTACACACAGACGCTTTTACACACAAACACTTTTACACACAGACGCTTTTACACACAAACACTTTTACACACAAACACTTTTACACACAAACACTTTTACACACAGACGCTTTTACACACAGACGCTTTTACACACAGAAGCTTTTACACACAGAAGCTTTTACACACAGACGTTTTTTCCCACAGACGCTTTTACACACAAACGCTTTTACACACAAACGCGTTTTACACATAGGCTCTTTTACACACAGACGCTTTTACACACAGACGCTTTTACACACAGAGCCTTTTACACACAGACGCTTTTACACACAGACGCTTTTACACACAGACGCTTTTACACACAGACGCTTTTACACACAGACGCTTTTACACCACAGACGCTTTTACACACAGAAGCTTTTACACACAGACGCTTTTACACACAGAAGCTTTTACACACAGTTTTTGACAATCCAACCTCATTTCGTACGAAAGGGTTGCGCGGGACAAGTTGAAATCGCAATTTTACCTCAGTTTTTGACGATCGAACCTCATTTCGCACGAAAGGGTTGCGCGGGACAAGTTGAAATCGCAATTTTACCTCAGTTTTTGACGATCGAACCTCATTTCCCACGAAAGGGTGCGCGGGACAAGTTGAAATCGCAATTTTACCTCAGTTTTTGACGATCGAACCTCATTTCGTGCGAAAGGGTGCGCGGGACAAGTGAAATCGCAATTTTACCTCAGTTTTTGGCGATCGAACCTCGTTTCGTGCGAAAGGGTTGCGCGGGACGACTTGGGAATCGCAATTTTACCTCAGTTTTTGGCGATCGAACCTCGTTTCGTGCGAAAGGGTTGCGTTTCGTGCCGTCTCGTTGGCACTGCCCCTGCCCCCGCCTTCAGAAGAGAAATAGAAAAGAAGGAGAGGGCAAGAGGGCAAGAGGAGAAGATGTGAAGATGTGAGGGCAAGAGGGCAAGAGGGCAAGAAAGCAAGAGGAGAAGATGTGAAGATGTGAGGATGAGAAGATGTGAAGATGTGAAGATGAGCAGATGCGAAGGTGAGAAGATGTGAAGATGTGAAGATGAGAAGATGTGAAGATGTGAAGATGAGAAAATGTGAATGTGTGAAGATGATGAGAAATATGAAGATGAGAAGATGAGAAGATGTGAAGATGTGAAGATGTGAAGATGAGAAGATGTGAAGATGAGAAGATGTGAAGATGTGAGGATGTGAAGATGAAAAGATGTGAAGATGAGAAGATGTGAAGATATGAGGATGTGAATGTGTGAAGATGATGAGAAAATGTGAAGATGAGAAGATATGAAGATGAGAAGATGTGAGGATGAGAACATGTGAAGATGAGAAGATGTGAAGATGAGAAGATGTGAGGATGAGAAGATGAGAAACAGACCCCCACTATTGGAAGAACCCTGCGCTCAGACGCTCTCGGGAAAAAACAGACCTGCCAGGAGGGACCACTTTCGATCCTAAGAGGGTCCACTTTTGGGTCCCTTCAGAAATATATTTGCTTTGCGCAAGGGTCCAAAACTGGGCCCTCAGTATTCTGAATCCGGTGCCTCCCTGGGGGCCTGTTTGACGCCCCACTCAAATACTATCTTGAGGCGCATTGTTGGAATCTAGCTACCAACATCAGCGTCACACATCATAGCAACCACGAGTTAGCAACAAGGGCCTCGAACCGTTCAAGATTCCTGCCGCGGATGCTGTTTGTGTTGAAGTAGCTTCAAGCTTTACATTTTGCGCACATAGCAGCCTGCAAAGCTTCAGCACATCTGACAAAATGAAGGGACCAAAAGCAGACCCGCCAGGAGGGACCACTTTCGATCCTAAGAGGGTCCACTTTTGGGTCCCTTCAGAAATATATTTGCTTTGCGCAAGGGTCCAAAACTGGGCCCTCAGCATTCTGAATCCGGTGCCTCCCTGGGGGCCTGTTTGACGCCCCACTCAAATACTATCTTGAGGCGCGTTGTTGGACTCTAGCTACAAACGTCAGCGTCACACATCATAGCAACCACGAGTTAGCAACAAGGGCCTCGAACAAGGGAGGTCCCCACCGCGTCTCCAAAAAGTATGCCGATTTCAGGTGCCAAAAGCGAACCCTCTAGACAAGGCAAGGTGCTGCTTCTATAGTAACAGAAAGATCAGCAAATGTGGAAACACTTCCCCTGTACATTGCCAAATTTTGAAGGGTGCAAAGGTGCAACTTTTTCAGGGTAGGAAACAGACTATAGAGGTTCTGTTTCCTACCCTGAAAAAGTTGCACCTTTGCACTCTGGTTTTTCTCAATCTATTTTTAGTCGCAAAATAAGAGAAATTGACAACGCTGTTATTCCATCCGAAGTGGTTTGACTGCAACCTTATCCGCCACGATTTCTCAAATTCGGGCAGGTTACCCCGCACCCCCTCCAAACAATGATTCGGAAAAGTAAGATAATCATTCTTTGCAGCACCTGCACACATAGACTCTGCGAACTACAACCAGCTGCTTCACAAAAGTGTCCTCACTTTGCAGAAGCTTGCACTTTGATCTTTGTTTCGGGGGGAAAGGGGGGATGCCGGGCCTGTCACGTGCACTTGTGCCAGCTCAGGGGTCCAAGAGGTGGTCGTTTGGACGGCTGTTACTTCTACCTGTCACAGAGAAGGGTCTATTTTGGCCCTAAAAAGATAAGAAAAACTAGATACGCAAATACGGGCCTCCCCAGTATGCCAAAATCGGAGATGGTAGAGTTCGCCGATTGACGGTTCATTTCGTGCTTGGCTTACGTGGTGGTGGTGGTCCATCGTCTGCGGACCATGCCGCCCTTGTCAAACAGAAGAATGCTTTGGCTGCCTTCTTTTTCCCGAGAGCGCCTGCGAAGGGTTCTTCGTAAAAAACAGCCGTTATACTACATCTTCACACCCCCTGACATCTGCAGATCTACATCTTCACACCTTCACACCTGCAGATCTAGATCTTCACACCCTCACACCTGCAGATCTAGATCTTCACACCTTCACACCTGCAGATCTAGATCATTCCACCTTCACATCTGCCAGCTCTTAACATCTTCCCCACTTCACACCTGCAGATCTAGAATCTTCACAACCTTTACATCTGCAGATATCTACATTCGTCACACCCCTGACATTCTGCAGATCTAGATCTTCACACCCTCGCACCTGCAGATCTAGATCTTCACACCCTCGCACCTGCAGATCTAGATCTTCACACCTTCACACCTGCAGATCTAGATCTTCACGCCCTCACACCTGCAGATCTAGATCTTCACACCTTCACACCTGCAGATCTAGATCTTCACACCTTCACACCTGCAGATCTAGATCTTCACACCGTCACATCTGCAGATCTAGATCTTCACACCCTCACATCTGCAGATCTACATCTTCACACCCTCACATCTGCAGATCTACAACTTCACACCCTCACACCTGCAGATCTAGATCTTCACATCCTCAACCCTACATCTGCTGAACTAATCTGAAACCCTGAAATCTGCAGATCTTACATCTTCACACTTCACACCTGCAGATCTAGATCTTCACACCTTCACACCTGCAGATCTAGATCTTCACACCTTCACACCTGCAGATCTAGATCTTCACACCCTCACATCTGCAGATCTACATCTTCACACCCTCACATCTGCAGATCTCCTCTCGCTCTTCTCCTATTCTCTCTTAAGGCGGGGGCGGTGCCGCCGGAGCGCCACGAAAGGCAACCTTTTCGCACGAAATGGACGTTGGACGTCAAAAACTGAAGAAAAATTGCGACTTTGAGGTGTCCCGCGCAACCCTTACGCACGAAATGGACGTTGGACGTCAAAAACTGAAGAAAAATTGCGACTTTTATCCGTCGCGCGCAACCCTTTCGCACGAAATGGACGTTGGACGTCAAAAACTGGGGAAAAATTGCGACTTTTATCCGTCGCGCGCAACCCTTTCGCACGAAATGGACGTTGGACGTCAAAAACTGGGGAAAAATTGCGACTTTACTTAGTCAATCGCAACCCTTTCGCACGAAATGGACGTTGGACGTCAAAAACTGAAGAAAAATTGCGACTTTGAGGTGTCCCGCGCAACCCTTACGCACGAAATGGACGTTGGACGTCGAAAACTGAGGAAAAATTGCGACTTTTATCCGTCGCGCGCAACCTTTTCGCACGAAATGGACGTTAAGGGAAGTTCGCAGGAAGTGGTGCTACGTTCGCATGCTTCAGTGCTCAAGAGTACTCAAAAACGGCTTTTGGGCATGTTTATTCATCACAAAAACGGCTTTTAGAAGTGCTTCCTGCCCTTCATTCATATTTTTCCGCGTAGGCTAGAAAGTTGTATGTTTTAAGAAAATTATTGGTTTCATTGTCATTTGTTTGTGGACCTTGAACATGTTGCATACGATCACACATTTTTTCCCAAGGCAAATTAGTGCTTTTCAGTGTTAAAACAAAAAAGTTTTACAGGGGCAAGAGTTACATAATGTGGCAGGCTCGGCTCTGTTAGGGCTGGCGAAAATAAAGAAACAGCTTCCAAGTAGGTTCAGAAGCAGTCTTGGCTAGGGGCTGCTTGATTCGCAGGATGCTCAAAGCTCCTTTGTGCATGGCAGGATGCTCAGAGCTCCTTCTTTGCAGGATGCTTTATGCTCCTATCATTCCAATGCAGGATGCTTCAAGCTCCTTCTTTGCAGGATGCCTCGTGGCTCCTCATGTGTCCAAGTTGCCAAGTCATGTTTGCAACCCTTCTTACTTTTAATGTTACATTTGTTGAGGTTGTTTGGGTCTTGCCTTCAGGTGGGTAGTTGCAGAATTTTTTGCGCATCTGAATCCGACTTTAAAAACAAGCGAAATGATTCTTCGAAGTGTGGATGGGCCCACGTCACTGACATGTGCAGAGCCTGGGACCTTTTTTGTTTCACGTGCGTGATGCACTCGTGAAATCCCCAGCTGACATCCTGACGGTTGAAGACATTAATCGCCGCTGCTTAACGGTTATTACAGATGCCATTGCCAGGAACTGGTTTTCCACTGCGAACAAGAATGCAGGAAAACTTTGGCTATCTCTCGCACAGTCCTGTCGGGCAGGCGATGAATGCTTCCACGCACATGCCAGGTACCATAGCCTCATCGAACGATCTCAGAAGCAGCACAGGGCCCTGGCAACTTCAGCCTGGAAGTGAAACAGTACCTTGTTTCGTGGGCAGAGAATTGAAGGAAGTGAAAAGGCCAATCCCCTGACCTTCACTGGATTCTTTCTTGTGGGCAGCTGGGATTGAGCAAGCTGTAGATTGGCGTGCAGCTGACATTTAGCTTTGATTGGCTGACTGAATGCCTGCAGTTAGCCACCGCAACCCTGAGGGAATGTAGCGAACACAACGGAGCGTGCTGGTAGGCTATGAGCGCCGGTAAATTATGTTGACCAATTGCAGTGAAACTGATTGCAAAAAAAGAAGAAAAATTTGCGCAAGGGAAGGATGAAGTCAATTCGTTCATGTCCCATCAGAATGCATGAAGTTTTTTAATCCTTTCAAATGCAGGAGCTACTGAACTCCTCTTGGGCAGGATGCCTTGATGGCTCCTTTGTGTAGGATGCTGTCAGCTCCTTTTGGATCCTCCGGCAGGATGTTTTTTGAACTCCGTGGTGACTTTTTGGTGATCGTTTGTTCGAGGTTGGCATTTTCTGGGTCAAGTCGGTTCAACTAAAAAAACACTGCTGCTTTCTGTGACCACCATGGCGCAAAGCAAGTATGCGGATCGCATGGGCGGCTTGTTTTCATGGATCTGTACTCGTGATATGTTGAATTAAAACATGTTACAACATAGTTTGGAATGTTAAAACTGAATCTCCCAGGTATGGACTGGCCTCTTGGCGTGCCCGATTTGGACGAGTACATGTACCAGAAGGAAAGCCCTTTTAGTGGCACTGGGCTATGGCTGGCCCTGAGCGATCCCACCTCGGATGCGCGCATGGAAAGTTTGCTGAGGTGGATGGCAAACTACGTAATCTTTTTTGCGGGTGACAGAGATGTCCAATGCTTCGAGGAGCTGGTCTTTGAAGTGCGAGACTACTCTTTGAGCCAAAGCGGACCATGGATGGCAGAGCTTCAAGTTTGGGGCATTTGGGAGCAAGAGCAGATGGTAGTCAGGTTCAAGCTGACGAGAGATCATTGCCGGACCGAGTCAACAGAACCATGAAAATGTGAGCGGCTGACTGACTGGGCAGGGGTATCCACCGGTTATAGCTCACAGCCCAAAGAAGCTGCTAGCATTGTCAGCATGCTGTGCCTGAGCGAGGCAAAAAAGAGGCACTTTCACCTCGGGCTTGACAAAATTGCTTTGTGATGGCTTGGCTGCTTGATGTGACAATACAACAAGCCGCAGAGTGATAGATAGATATTTGTAGCCAGATATTAATTAGTTATGCTTGTTTGTATTAGTTTTGTACATTTTTTTCACCAGGTCATTGTCTTTCTGGATCGTCAAACACAAAATCTCTTCCAAGTCAATTGATGCCGTGATAGGATTTTGAGAGGATGTGGTTGGACCGCAGAGATTGCTTTTCGCTTTCTTCTTGACGATGTTGTAAATCCTTGTTTGCCATGATGTAGCTCTTTCGGCTCACGCTCACGCTCTCTGGCGATGGGAGAGAACCAGTCTGTGGCCATGGGTGACGATTTGCCGACAGAGTCTGATGTCGGCTCTGATGGCAGCCTGCCTTCGCTCGCTTCTGAAGGTTTGGGCGAGCAGGACCACGTTGTGTCGTGGCATTGCCATTGCAAAGATGGTCCATGCGTGCCGCCAAACTCAGACATCGAGACCGGCTGCAAGGTGCTTCGCGAAGGGCTGCTTGCTTGTGAGCCGGAAGTGCGCCGGCGCCGGGTGTGGCTTAGTCTTCGGGAGCTTTGTGTGGTCAAGCAAATTCCGAAAGGAACCTATCTGATCAACGACAGTCCTGAGTTGCAGAAAGATTTGGCAGAAGGCTCACCTGGTGGGCAGTGGAACTTTGCATGCTTTGCAGGAGGCTGTGCATTGCGATGGCCCACCTGCAGATGGCCGTAAGAAGGGGATGCAGTGTCATCCCAGATCTGTGAGCCTCACCGCTGGTCAGCAAGATGTCCACAAGTTCTGCTACCATGCTTGGGCCAACTGGGCAATGCATATTCCAACAGAAGAAGGGTCGGCCTTTCCCACTGAGAACCAGGACCTGCAGCCGCGACCTTTGCCTTTGGGTCTGTGCGATCATGTCGTTGCTTCCGATGAGAGTCAGGGGCAGATGGACGGTGTTCCGGAACCATTACTTGGAGCTGATGCCGCCCTTGCTGTGGAATCTCGACGGTTCCTGCCTCATCAAACCTTCCAGGAATTCTATGAGATGTATGTGAACTGGAGCGAAGATCCAGTTCACTTGAGCTCTTTCCGCCGCATCTACATGAAGTCAACATGGCAGGACAAGCTGCGCATAGCTGACTCGCAACACCATGGCAAATGCAGCACATGTGAGCGGCTGAAGATGTTGAGAAAACAAGTCACCACATCAACACAGGAGAAGCAAGTCCAAGAAGCGCACTCTGGTCATGTCAAGAGCGTGATGCTGGATCGCAACTGTGATGCCTTGGCGCAGCAATTGGGAGCTGATTCGGTGCAGGTCTGTGGCGGTGTCCCGAAAATTCCTAATAGGGAGCGAGCTTTGCTGTCCTGGACCCAAGACTCGATGGATCAGGCGAAGTTCCGATGCCCAAGGCACGTCTCCATGGCCAAGGTTCTCGCCGATTCCTGGCGCCCTCAACTGGCAGCTCATGGCATCATCATTGACGGAGTTGGCAAAATGCTTTTTCTGGCAGATATGGATGTCGGAAAAGGTGCAGACGTTCAGTGCACAGTGACGTGCCGTGCGTTAGAGGCTGAATCGGGTCTCTTTGTTGTTCTTTGTGTGGTCCCAAGGTGATTGTCATTGCAAAAGCCTGTCGAGCAATCTTCAGATTTTGCTTGTACTGCTTTTGGTCAGGTGGTGGCTGAGCGCCTGGCTGATCGTGGTGTGGATATGCCGTTGCATTTTCGCTGCGTCAGTGACAACGCCACGTCCGACAGCAAAAACAACACTTTTCTGAAGCTTTTGGGCATCTTGACAGCCCGCGGCAGAGTGAATTCGGCCGTCTTTTGTCAAGGCCGTGTAGGTCATACCCACAGCCGCCAGGATGCTAGCTTCAGCCATGTGGCGACAGTGTTGTCCAAGGCGCAGACACTCCAGGATCCGCAAGCCTTCAAGGAAAGGATCGAATTCAATTTGATGGATTACCATGTGGAGCTCCTGCAAGCAGCCATGGACTTTCAGGCTTGGTTGTTTCCTGTTGGGACCCGGATCACTGGATTCAATCAGACAAAGGAGGCCACGAAGCAAAATTTGGAGGCATGTCACTCGTACAAGTTGGTCCGGAGGGAGTGCTTGCCGGAAAAGTGGCGATCTTTGGTCGTTACTGCTCCTTTCCTTTCGCACCTGGAGGCCCATCCCAGAGACGTGATCCTGTTCTCGAAGCAATATATGGCTTCGTCTCAGCTGAGCCAGAAACCGATGCTCTACATGCCTTGGGAACTGGTTTCGAAGCTATCTCCCAAACCAATGCCAGAACCCATCCCTCGACACTGCTTCAGTGAGCGCCAAGCGAAAGAATTCTTGAAAACTGCTTCCCTCATGGAGTCTTGGAAATACAAAGATTCTGCTCTCTACCTGCAAAATTTGGCGCCTTGGTTGTAACATTATATCTTACTGCTGTGATCTGATGAAACTCTATGTCTGCTTTTTTCAACGGTTTGCAGGATGCACATTTGCGCCTTAAAACATATGCGCCTGTATTCATTCATGCTTTCCGCATGTTCCAGCATTTTATAGGGTCTATCAGTCGCAGGAGCAACATATGCTCCTATTGCAGGATGCTCTTGCCAGCTCCTGATCATGTGGTTGCAGGATGCTCATCAGCTCCTCAGGGTGGATTGCAGGATGCTCATCAGCTCCTGAAGGGTGCATGTGGCCATGAATGACAACATGTTTTAGATATGGAATGTGGTCTTTATATGTTGTAGTGTAGACTGCAGTCAACACAGCTGTTGGTCACCCTCTGTAAAGAATTCAACCTTTCCATGTTACTTAGGTTCGCAACAACCAGCAGGGATCCTCGCCTTCTTGGGCTTTGCCTCCTGTGAAGTGGGTCTTCCAGATTGACACGGACGAAGGAAAGGTTTGTGTGGAAGGATTGGCTGATCAGCTGGATCTGGGCTTTGCCTTCACATCACCTTTGGACATCACTGTTGTGAAGGATGCCAAGCCAGCCAAAAAGAACGCAAAGCCAGAAGCCAACGTGCAGGGAGCACCGCCTGGGCACCATGCCATTGAGAAAGGGGCTCCGCCCGGCCAACATCCAGCAGCTCCGCAGCCGGCAGTGGAGCCTGAGGCCAAGGTCAAGGCAGCAGCAGCTCCCAAGGCAACCCGTGGACGAGGTCGTGGCCAAGGCCGTGGGCGTGGCCGTGGTGAATCTGTTCCGGCGGCTGCAAGCAGTGGCGAGGCAGCCCATGCTGCGCATCCCAGCGCTGAGGCAGCGGCAGCGCCTGCGCCTGCTGAATCAGCAGCAGCAGCAGCAGCACAACCGGGCGAGCCTGCCACAAAGCGCCGTCGCATCAGCGTCCCGCCGGGCATCAAACTGGGGTGTTCCAAGTGTAACAGGTGCGAAGTGGGATGCACTACTTGCCGGCCGAAAGCTGGTCTGATCGAAAGTGAGAAGAAGGGCGTGTGGATTTTGAAGTCTGATGATGGACCGGCATCATCTGCTATTGAGTAGAAATGTCAGCTTACTGACTGAGCGATTCGCTGCCACGTGACAGTGGAGATTCACTCTGGATGTCGTCAATGTGGTTTTTTTCATCAATTCATCCTGGTGGCAGCGGACAGTAGTTAGCACTTTCCTGTCAACTCTAATTGGCCCCGGCAGCATAAATACGGGAACCATGACACAATGTCCTTTGAAACTATTTGTGCATCATGCAGAAATAACTTGTCGAGAATGCCTTCATTATATATACTAATCTGAAACAGGTTTGACATTTGAGATCGGAGCTTAGATAGATTATGTGTTCAAAGGACGTTGTGGGTGATTTTGGGGTTGTGCTGCAAAGCCTTATAGATGATTGTGTCACACAAACAAGTCGAAAGTCGAAAGACAAAAACAATTCCTGTGCATGGTTGGGAAGATGGGACTTGAATCCGCATAAAGCCAGCCTTTCGCATGGCAGTCACTTGGGTGCCACATCAGTGCCTTCTGTCGGCGATGGCTTGTGGCTCAATGTTGCTAGGGTTTGCATCCTTTACATCTTGCACAGTCAGGAGCCATGAGTGACAACGTCTCAGTCGAGCGTGTGAATGCAACAATTGAAATCAATTCCCATGACGTGGTTGATGTCTCGGAGCTCTTCAGCAGACCCAGACTGGTTCCACGGTGCCAATATTTTAGTTTAGTTGGAGGAGAGTCCTTTGATATGAAAGACGATGAAGAGTTGGATTTGGGCGGTGTGAACGGCCGTGCATCTGTATGGTCTCATATCAGACTCTACCAGCCCCGTGTCTTCATACTCTCTCCTCCCTGTACCCTGTATTCAGCATTGATGCACTTGTGGTGCCGCAGAGCGATGGGAGAAGACAAATATCAAAGACGCCGAGAGGAAGCTGATCGCCTGCTCTATTTCGCTGTTGAAATTGCTGAATATCAGCGACGGCAAAATCTCCACTTCCTGTTTGAGCACCCAGATGGAGCCAGCAGTTGGGAGACAGGTGCTCTTCGACGCCTCTGCGGACAAGATGGGGTCCTTGTCAGCCGATTCGACCAATGCAGGTTCGGACTAGTATGCCCTGGCACAGGTGAGCCTATCAGGAAACGTACTCGCTTCGTGCACAACTTGCCAGACATTGACCGGGTTTTTGGAAATGCTTTCTGCACATGCTCCACCGATCATCGGCAAATACAAGGTTCTGAGGCCGGGGTGCAGCTCTCATCTCACTGCGAATCTTACCCGCAGGAGATGGTTAATGCGATGCTGTCTGCCATCCGAGCAGAAATCAGTGTCGAAATGCTGGACTAAGAGACACAGTTGCGCAGGCCAAAAAAAGGGCATCAGAAACTGTCACAGCAAGCATTGACGTCTCTTTCTCAACTTTGTGCTATGATCACATATTGATCACATGATTGCCATGCTGACATGAGTAGCAGTCAAAATTATTGCAGGAAGCAAGATTGCTCCTGGGTAGTGCAGGATGCAACCAGCGCGCCTTTGCAGGATGCCTGTGGCTCCTTCATGTTCGGCAGGATGCTGACCAGCTCCGTGACATCTTGCGCAGGCTGCGCTACGCACCTTACCAAATCGCACACACATGTATTCCCACCGATACATCTACCAAGCAAAAGATAAGAACAATTGACATTTTCAAATCTAGATAACAAAAAATGAATGACAAACAAAAACATCATAATTGCTGCGAAGTCAAACACCTCCGCCACGCACCAGAGATCGCAGCGTTTCTGGCGAACTGCTGTGATGTCAAATTAAAAACTACAAATTGCAGCGAAGTGCATGATGCAAAATATGTACATGACATCTCTGCAAAATGGTGCAACAAAATTGACATCGCAGCGTTTCTGGCGAACTGCTGTGAAGTCTAGTACGAAAATTTTGTAGAAGCTTTCGCTGCATTCTCCTAAAAATATAGCTTGCGAAATGAAATCATTTAATGGTTTGACACACACAAAAAAACATGTGGACCCCTGATATTCAATTAAAGGTACACTTCTCTGCGCAAAATATGGTCTTCTCCCTGCAGACAGTGGCTCACAAGCTTCTGGACACATGTCATGGACTGACAGAAAACGAGCAGAAACCACATGTCATGGAGTGACAGAAAACGAGCAGAAAACATGACAACGACATCATTTTTCAAAAGGCAACGTACAATAAGCCGCGGCGTGTGGGGAGACATGTCGTCGCGCAGAGCGCTTGGTTACTTGGCGCGAAGCCTTGTGGAAGTGCTGGAAGATGATGAACAGCGCGAAGCCCAGCATCAGATGAACCAGCAGCTCATGATGCAGATGCTCGCAGCTGCGCAAGGCCATGCTGGCTGTGGGGCAGGAGGCTGCCGCCCTCCTATGCGGCCGATGCTCCCAGGGCCAGGGATGCCTGGGCCAGGCATGCTCATGCCGCCACCATCAGCCGGTGGCTTGACCATGACCATGCAGCAGGTCCATGTTGCGCCTGCAGAGGGTGGGGGCGGTGGCAATGGCAATGCCTCACCATGGTCATGCCCCGCCACCTATGCCTTGCCCTTCTGGACATCCACCTCATGGCCATGCTCCAGCTCCGATGCCATCCCAATGTCACCCACCTCATCATCACGTTCCGCCACCCATGGTTTCCCCGCCTAGCCATGTGGCTGCCCACGGCGTTTCAACCCCAGGGGATACTGCCTCCACTGAGAGTGTGACTGTGGCTTCGAGCCCTCATGGACACCTGCGGCCACGCACGCCGCCACGTAGGCCGCCTGCTGCTCCCGCTGCTGCTCCCGCTGCTGCTGGCGACGACGAGATGGAAGAAGTCCTAGTGGAGCCTGAGCCAACATTGCCAGGAGCAAAAAGACTTCCCCTTAGGTCAGATCCTGGTGCTGCTGCAGCTTTTGATGCTGAGTCTGAACGACGTCGAGCTGCCGAAGGAAAGCCGGCTAGCAGCCGACCTACGGGCCCAGCGACAGCTGAGACGTCTGATTCATCGAACGATGACCATGAGGATGAGGATGATGATGATGATGCAGGTCCACCACCCCCTCCAGCACCTGGGCGAGTTACAAGTGTGAATAGGTATTCCACTGCCCCTGCTGCGTGGTCGAAGGCTGCTGCCCCCGCGTCCAGACCCAAGGCACCGCCTCCAGGATCAGCCTCGTCTATGGAATCGTCTGCTGCTGCTGGTCCCCTGGAAGATCCTCGTCGACGACGAAAGGAGCCAGGACATAAGAAGCGTTCCAGAAGTGACTTGCTGCAGTGGGCATGCTTTTTTTGACTTGTTTGGAAGGGTAGTAACCCAGGTTTGAATAAAATTGCATGCGCCGGAATAGCAGAACAAGTGAGGCCGCCATCGCTCCCGCCGACGCCGTCGTGGGACAAGGGGTGCCAAGCGAGCCCGCAATGAGTACTGGCGAGAGCGCCACCCTGAAGACTTCCCTCCAAAGCCAGATGATCCTGGCGATGACAGAAGTAAGGGGCCTGGACCTGGGCCGCCGCCTTCTGGTGGCACGGGTGGCGCGATGACAGCCGCTTAAATTGGACGCAAAAAACAAGGTTGATCTGTCACTCTTCAACTTCTCCAGTTCATAGCCACTGCCTGCCCGTGTCATTGTCGGTCACTGAGGAAGGGGGGCTGGCGGCTGAAATGCTACAAGGTGCGCAAGCCCGAGTGAAGGCCCGGGCTATGTGCCTATATAGAACTGGAAAGACTACTGCCTTTGAGTGCTCCGAAAAAAAGCAGCGGCTCAGGCAATCAATCGGAAATCATCTATTTTGAAACATTCGGATGTGTTTTCATGGGAACTGAAGCTCTTCCTACTTGCAGGATGCTTTTCAGCTCCTTTTTTTTTTTGGCAGGATGCAGTTCATTGCTCCTTTGATTGTGCAGGCTGCTTTCATCGCGCCTCCAGGTCCATGTATTGCAGGACGCATGTTTGCTCCTTAAAAGGTATCATCTGCAATTCCTGCCTTCTGTTCAGCCACTTGGCACATCAGCATCTGTGCACCCGCCATCCCTCTCTCACTCTGCCAAGTCTCTATTCAGAGGAGCTATGGCGAAAATTGAAGAAGATGAACGCATCAAAGCAAAGGAAGAAGACCAGGAGATGATGGCAAAGTCAGAGAGTCCTGTGTTTGACACACCAGAGGAAGCGCAGGAGATGCTTGCCGAGCCTGTCAAGGTACCCGACAACTTGTCGGATGTCACGGACCGAGCTGTTTTGAAGCAACACTTGCTGGAAGCGTTTGACACCGCCTGTGATGAATGTGGAGGGCCCGCGCAGTGGCTGCTGCACCGCTTCCCCAAAGAAGAAGATCGGAAATTATTCCGAGCTGGATTGGAACAAGAGTTTCCCATGATGGCTTCCATTGACTATGTGCAGCCTGCGGTCTTAGGCAAAAGTAAGCAGAGATGCCATGTGCATGTCGCCATGCTCTCCTTCCAGCCGGAAAGATCCACCAAAGGCTTTCCATACCGCTGTACGTGCAAAGATCTTCTGGATGAATACCTTGTGCATGGCTTCCTGACTGAGGCTGAGCCCTTGCTTCTCTGGAGCAGCCCAGACGACAGAGAGTTGTCGCAAGCAGATTTTGAGATCCGCTATGTCAAGGGCATGGCGCGCTGCTCAACCCTGCTGTGGCTTTTGGCTCGTATGGCAGACTTGAAGATTGATGTCATGGCCCACTTTCCGCACCTCTACCAGACAGTACAGGTGATTCACGGCTTATTTGAATCCCACCCAGACTTGATGTCGGTCGCCATAGCGAATGCACATGCCTCCAACAGGGGTGCCATCAGGGCGCCGCACGACGTCCTCACCTGGGTGACAAAATTGATGCTGCTGGACCAGGCAGGTGCAGGAAAAACGCCGACTCAGATTCTTGAAGCTTTCAACAGCAATGCGTCGGCCAAAGGAAAGGTCACCGGCCAAAGACGAGTCTCTGCACTGAATCTACTACAAGGCTCATGCAAAAACGGTGTGGACAGCATGGTGAAGCTCTTGAGCCAGTTAGGTAACAAGGCTGTGTGGTGGCACGAGGACTCGTTTTGCAACAAAAAACTTCTCCCCGGCTGGGCACCGCGCACCAATTTGCGCCAGTGGAACCAGATTCTTGCAGTGACAGAGATAAGCTTCTCTGTTTTTGTGGAGTCATTGAACATGCAGCAGCTTTCGAAGAGCTCCAGAAGCAGAAGGCCACTGGACAAATGCCGCCTCGAGGAGCACGCCCAGATGTGCTCATTTTGGTGCTGGGCCACCCAAGGCGCCATGGAAAATGCAGTTGACAAAGAGAAGCTGGCCTCGCTGTCAGACAAATTCAGGAACGGCGATGTAGCTATGACGCTGGATGTCCAGAGCCTCTTGCACGAAAGAAAGCATGACATCCAATGGTCCGATGTGTTCCCTGTCCGCCAAAATGTTATGATTGTCCCCTTTTTTCACCTTGAAGATATTGTTAAGTTTGATCTTTGATAGAGGCACCAGCATCAAACCAAATCACAGGAAATGCTTGCGCGAATTGCAGAAAGAAGCTACCACCTGCACTGACCTGGCGGTGGTGGGCCATGCCCGGACCGAGATTGAAGCTGCCAAGTTTGAGAAGGCGGAATTTGAGCTGGTGTCTCAGAAGTTGAAAAGTGACATCCAAGCTGTGCTCATTTTCAGATCCAAGCAGGAATCACATGAGAGCTTGATCTACCATGCCAAGATGGATCACCAGAGAAAGCGTCGGCTGCATGGCAAGGAATCCACTGCGACGCTGTTTGCAGGGCCGTGTGCTATGTTCAGCTTCGTGACTTCTGTAGAGACGATGCTTGCCAACTTGTGCATGCTGAAACGCGAATACCGTTTGCAGCAGCCACTCCTGGTATTGGTAGTAGTGAACTGGGCATCACCATCCATCGTGTGGGAGGAGCAGATGGCGCTGCAGATCCAAGCCCTGCATTCCTGTCTGAGCCATGATGATTTTGATGCCATGGGTCTGATTCTGATGCCGGTCTGGGAACGCTCCAAGGGCTCCATGCACAAGAGCGAGAGCTTGCTCCTCAAGAATTTGAGTGAAAGAGATGTCAACACCGATGACAAAGCATCCTTGAGTTTTGAGGACGATTTCGTTTGTCTGTCATTTTTGGGTAACTGCTGCTAATTCAAAGAAAGTTTTTGTTTAAACATATTTATCGCAGGACAGAGCGGATCCTCGCGATCGTCGGCCTCTGGAGTATCCTCTGCGGTTGGCTTTCCCCATGAAAGCAAAAAATGAGCCACAGTCTGCTTGGCAAAAGTCCGCGCTCTTTCTGAACAACAGAACAAATGCCAGAGCAACAATGTTGCAAGTCCGGGATATGAGAATGCCAGAGTATGAAGATGATCTCCCAACTTCAGATGTGGAACAGCGTTTGAATCCTGCTGAGAAATATGCTCAGATTGGAGATGTGGCTGCGGAAATTCTTCTGAGCTCCACTTTTGCAACGCTTCCGTCCGGGTTGGGGCCGTGCGTTGCCATTGTAGATCTCAGCCCCAAGACTGGCGACCTTGCCCGCGCTGTGTTGAAGATGCCGACAGCATCTGTCAAGATGCACTACATCGCTCTGGGACCAGATTCGCAACTTGAATGGGCAAAGACGGATCTCCATGACATTGCCATGGAACGCTTCCTTGGGAGAACTTTGAAGATCAATGGTATGGAGCCCTTGCCTGAGACCATGGCTGCTGATGAACAACTGCAAGTGTCTCTGCCCAAGTTGAACCTTGGAACGGTGGATGGCGTGAACTTGAAACTGCCACAGACCCTACATGGCAAGTGGTCTTCGAGCTCTTTCAAAGATGAGTGGGCAGCACTGATTGAGGAGGTAGAGCAAGTCCTCCCGCAGAAAAGTCTCGGAGAGCCAGGCTCGAAAAGAATGCGCCGATCTGAGCCGGAAGGGCTGACTGACCCATCTGCGGCGTTTTCAACGCTAGTGCCCATTGACAAGCTGGATGTGACCAAGATGCTGTTGCAAGCGCCAGGATGCAACAAGCTGAAGGGTTTGACATTCCAGGTTTATCCTGAAAACATTGTCTACCTCATCAACACGACTGCTGCAGACATTGCTGTGACTGGCCACATCACAGGATGGCAAAAAGGCAAAAGGTGGCAGCCGAAGGAAGTGACAGATGAGTTTGATTCGGCAGTGGATCTGGTGTGGCGCTTTTCTGACAGCTCGGAAGTGGTGCTCATGGAAGGCAACCTGAAGACGATCTTCCAGGTGATTGATGACATGAAGCAGCAGAAGCCAGAGAAAGCCGTCCTTCGGTACCACCAATTGGTAGAAAACCCCCAAGGGCGATATGGTGCGGCCGATTTCGATGTGAAGGTGGTCCGAGAAGTGGCGTGGAGAGCTGAGCGAGCGTCTGTTGAAGGTGATTCGAAAAAGCAAAACTCACTGACCTTGGCGGCATTGATTCCTGTTGACAAGTGGGATATGACGAAGCTGCGGGTGGTTTTTTCCAGCCGATGGGCAGCACAAGGCCTCACTGGAATCAAGCCATCCTTGTGGTTGAGAAATTCCATAGTGCTTCCTCCTGGCCAAGGACTGCAACTCACGACAGCACAGGGATGAGCCTTGATGCTTTCTTCTGGCGGCAAGGTTTGGCTTTCTGTTGTGGCGGCGGTGATTGGTTTTGTGAGCAAAACTGGGGGCTTTGTTTGCCCAGAATTTTGAGCCGGCTTGCCTGCTTGGAACTTAGGCGCGCCACCAGAGCTGCTGCCTCTCGCGTCTGAGAAATCCATCCGCTCTTGGGTAAAAAAACGTATGTCGCCAGTGTTGGAAGGATGCTTCTTAGCTCCTGACACAGTAGGCAGCTTTGAGCTCCTTTCATGTGGTGGGGTGTCATATCATTGCAGGATGCCTCATGGCTCCTTCAAGGGCAGGACGCATTCTGGCTCCTCCATGTCCAACAAGCCTTGTTTGATCGCCTAAATCTTTGACATGCAGCTCTCTAGGCCCAGGTCACTAGTAATATAAATCCGTTCGCTGGTTCCCATGGCGGCCACCTATGAAAGTCGATTGGGCTCCTAGACTGACAATACAGAAACAAGTATTAAATGGCATTCAATATTATACTCACAGATTCGGTCACTGTCCAGGCGTTGCGTGGGAGGACGGCATTCCTAACATCGACGATTATGTCTACCAAATTGTCTACTCTGATGGAGCCACGGAGTGGGAACTCCTTGCAGAGTGCATTGATCCAAAAATTGAACGTCTCCTGATGTGGCTGGGTGCTTGCGAAATGCTTGATGTGAGTGGCCATCAAGTTGTTGCTTTCGGGCAGGTGCTATACGTGGTCCAAGACTATGAGCTAAGCTGCAGCACACCCGGGGCCTGGTTTGCTGAGTTAGATGTGTACTGCATTGCGTCAGATGAGCGTGTCACGGTACGCTTCCAGCTCGCCACGGAACACTTTGCCAAGGACAACTCCCCAGCTGCTCAATAGTGAAGATTGGTCCATTACTCATTGTCATGATCGCTTCGACCAGCGAACAAACAGGCAAAAGTGCGGAGTGCTGCCTGAGCCGCCAGCTGTGCATGTGAACGGTCCCTTATGATTCATGATTCCCATACAATAGACGCTCAAAGCTCCTCCTTATTTTCTTGGATGATTTCAAAAGATTTGCAAGTGTGAGCAAGTAGATTTCCGGAAAGATTGTCTTTGATGTGTGGATCAAATCGCGGCTTCCACTTCCTGGCTTAAAGGTGATGCATGTGGAACCAAAAACATTCCAGTCTATCGTCATTGGGAAAACGTCGCTAGGCTTTTCAAATGCAAGGCCTCCTATCTGGATTTCGGAGCCAACCCAGCTCCCGATTCTACTTCTACAAAATGTTGGAGAAAAAAAACCTTGATTGCAGTGGTTCTTGCATCACTTCTTGTTCGTCAACCTATTTAGACATTGCTTCAGCAATCGCTTGTCATAGCACAATCCAAACCTGCCATGATCATGACCGTGGTGGCTAATGAGCGGCAGTAGATGCGAGCAGAGCCGAGCCTGCCCAAACATTTCTATATGCAAGCCAATGCAAAAAAACATTGAAATTATTTATTTATACATCTTCCTTAAACTTGGAGACATTTATACATCGAAGCAAAAATATAATTGCTTCAAGCTTTCGCGTTGAAACGAGCCTTTTTATTATGATCAGAAGTTCGCCTAAATGGTGTTTCAAACCCTGGACAGGGTGAACACAGCACCGTTTCCAGTGAACTTTCCTTCGTTGGACGTCAAAAATTGAGGAAAAATTGCGACTTTACTTGGTCAATCGTAACCTTTTCGCACGAAATGGACGTTGGACGTCAAAAACTGAGGAAAAATTGCGATTTTACTTAGTTAATCGTAACTCTTTTGCACGAAATGGACCTTGGACGTCAAAAACTGAGGAAAAATTGCGATGGACGCTTTCGTTTGTGTAAAAGTGTCTGTGTGTAAAGGCGTCTGTGTGTAAAAGCGTTTGTGTGTGAAAGCGTCTCTGCGTGTGTAAAAAGCATCTGCGTGTAAAAGCGTCTGTGTGTAAAAGCGTCTGTGTGTAAACGCGTCTGTGTGTAAAAGCGTTTGTGTGTGAACGCGTCTGTGTGTAAAAGCGTTTGTGTGTGAAAGCGCGTGTGCGTGTGTAAAACGCATCTGCGCGTAAAAGCTTCTGTGTGTAAAAGCGTTTGTGTGTCAACGCGTCTGTGTGTAAAAGCGTTTGTGTGTGAAAGCGTGTGTGCGTGTGTAAAACGCATCTGCGTGTAAAAGCGTCTGCGTGTAGAAGCGTCTGTGTGTAAAACCGTCTGTGTGTAAAAGCTGTTTGTGTGTAAAAGCAGCGTCTGTGTGTAAAAGCGTCTGTGTGTAAAAGCGTTTGTGTGTAAAGGCTTTTGTGTGTCAAAGCGTCTGTGTGTCAAAGTGTGTTTGTGTAAAAGCACCATGTGTAAAAGCGTTTGTGTGTAAAAGATTTTGTGTGTACTTTTACCGCACGACATGGAACTGTTAGAGATTGAGGGTGAAAATGCTTGCCAGTGTATCCGTGCTAGGACGTGCGGAGCTTGGTTCGTTTGGTGTGATAATCTGTGTGGGAATTGAGATGTTCATAGTGAACTTCACTGTTCAGTTTGCATGTCTATGCGACAATGATGTTTGCTTGTCAAACGCAGGAGTCGTGGTCTCAGGCTTCGAAGAACACATTCTTTGCATTGAATTGTGCGAGTGTGTAGCAGGTTAGTGCATGAAGTTGTAGAAGTTACCAAGCTGTTGGGTTCGTTGTACCTTTGTGGATGTTTCCTTCGAGAACGGTGTGATGCATGTAATTTACAGCATCATGGTGTTCGACAATGATGCCCATCCCAAGTGTCAAACTCACGAATTGTGTTCTCAGTTTGGAAGTCCAGGATGATGCAAGATGAAACAAGGCATTGCGAGATGATGTAAGATGGTGTTGCCGAGCTGCTGAGTTTTTTGTTACCGAGCTTTGTTAAACTAGTTTTTTGTTGATGCGTTCAGCCTTCAGTTTGCAGGTCTCTGCGACAGTGGTTCTTTGTCATGTCAAACTCATGAGTGGTGTTCTCAGTTTGGAAGTCAGAGAACAAATGCTTTGCAGTGGATTGTGCAACTCTGCAGCGACAAGCATAGTTTACCTCTTTACCTCTTTCCTGGGCTCAGACGTGAACGTAGAGACAAGATGCATTGTGCACAGAGTGGACATCCATATTCTTATATGTACGCTTAATGTTCGTGAAACAAGTGACGATTGGCAAACAGGTATCTTTAACATTTCTTGCACTTCTCGAGGTTTCTCAAAGAGCGGATGCCTTGCATTGGATTGTGCGTTGATCATGGTACTGAGCCTGGTCTTGTGCACTTTAACGATTTTTTAGCATTTCCATTGCAACTATGTTTGCGCACCTTTGTTTGCAACTGAGGTCACCCAGTGGCGCCGCGCTTTGTGAGCGTCTCTGTGTAAAAGTCTCTGTGGAAGCGTCTGTGTGTAAAAGTGTTTGTGTGTAAAAGCGTCTGTGTGTAAAAGGGTTTGTGTGGAAAAGCGTCTGTGTGTAAAAGTGTCTGAGTGTAAAAGCGTCTGTGTGTAAAAGCGTCTGTATGTAAAAGTGTTTGCGTGTAAAAGCGTCCGTGTGTAAAAGCGTATGTGTGTAAAAGTGTTCGTGTGTAAAAGCGTATGTGTGTAAAAGGGTCTGTGTGGAAAAGCGTCTGTGTCTGTGTGCAAAAGCGTCTGTGTGTAAAAGCGTTTGTGTGTGAAAGTGTGTGTGCGTCTGTAAAAAGGCATCTGCATGTAAAAGCGTATGTGTGTAAAAGTGTCTGTGTATAAAAGCGTCCGTGTGTTAAAGTGTTTTCGTGTAAAAGTCTCTGTGTGGAAATGCGTCTGTGTGTGTGTGCATGAAAAACGTCTCTGTGTGAAAGCGTCTGTGTGTAAAAGTGTTTATGTGTAAAAGATTCTGTGTGTAAAAGCGTCTCTGTATAAAAGCTTCGCGTTTCTTCGCGTTCACGGAATGATGGTGCCGAGCCTTTTTCCGCAATGTGTGTGGGAATTACCATAATAAAATGAGATAGCACATGTCATTCGCAGACTCATGGTACCGAGCCTCCTGTGCACTTTTGTTGCTCACATTACATTTCTCCATGTTTTCTTTCTACCTCCCCCTTTCATTCTCTCTCTCTCTCTTGCTTTCTCTTTCTCTCTCTCTCTGTCTTTATCTCTGCCCCCTCTTTCTCTCTGTGGTTGCAAGACACATGTCATCTGATGCCCTTTACCAAATATTCTCTTCTTGATCAATCTTACTTTTTCACACCATATCTTTCCATAGCTCATATAAAATTCACCAACTATTCACCGACTATCTTTTACCACTATCATCCTCAGAGCTGCTTGAAAAACATCTTTTTCGCTCTCGGGCCAACCGTCGTCTAGTTGACACAAGGTGGTGATTTGAAAGACGTTGGTCCCTTTGTGGACAAAATTTGCAAAGGATCCAGTCCGGCTACTGTTGAAGCAATTCTGAAACCGAAGTCTCCCAAAGAAAAGCTTGAAGCGATCTCCAGATTGGCCAAAATGCTCAACATTCCCAGCACTTCGGTGGTGGCACAGGAAGGGAGGGATAAGATTCGTGACAGAGTCAAACTCCCTGCTCAGGATCTTGTTGCTTCTCTTGATCTTGCCAGCATTACGGTCAAAGATGGTTTTTTCCTGAACGAAGATGGTTCGTCATGCCCACAGAGACTTGATGTTGTGCCCCAGTCTTCAGGGGTGCGTTTGCTTGAAGCTTACCGATCCGCTCCTTGGCTTGCCCACAGCTCGGCGCTGTCAGAAGATGAACTTGCAGTTGTTGCCTTGGGGAGATGTGAGTGTCCTCTTCATTCTGATGGAAAACGAATCCAATTTCCGGCCTTCTGTCCTCAGGGTGAACCACTTGTCTTGGCAGGGTGTTTGCATAACCTGGGGCATAAAAAGGTCACCACTACAAAAGTTGACACCAACATCTTGACACCTGATTCGGCTGTGGTGTCTTTCACCGTTTGCAAGGATGAGATTCCTTTGGAGAAGTGGGATGAAATCGTCAAATCCCCGGTTAAAACTGTGCTTGGTTTGTGTGGTGGTGAACTGACCCTCCTGGCACCTCCATGGGGCAGGGTCTTTCAGAGATTGAAGACGAAGGTTCCTGCTGAGGAGGCCACATCTTTGCAGTTCCATGCCCGTATCTCGAAAGATGATTTGACCAAGGTGTTGCAAATGAGTGGTACGAAAGCTGTCTACACCCGCCACTTGCTTGGGTTCAACTCGGAATGACACTGTCATTTTTCACCCTTGGTTGGTTCCCTTTATCTCTGGCATGAAAGTTGAATCTGACTTGCGCTTTGATGTTCATGTTCCTTTGGCAGCTTACTTTGACTTTGACAGGGAGGTTGTTCCGATCGTCAACTGGCCTATTCCTTGTTCATGGGCGGCCATTGCACCTCCCAAGGAAATCATTGAGCAGTTTTACAATCACAGGCCGGTTTCAAGTTTTGTAGATGTTGATTGTATCAACGACGATAGTCACACTGAGGAAGCTTTAGTTGCATGGTCTGATGCTGTTGAGCTTGCAGTTGATAAGGCTATTGCCGTTTCACACAAGCTTAATCCTGTTGTGCACCCATGGCCGTCCCTCCATCCGAAATTCAAGGGTCGCTGCAAATCTGCCACCACTATCAAGCCTTCACGGAACGGGTCTGTGCGTGAGGACCCTACTGGTGCCTTTAACCCTGATGTTGAAGTCTTTTCGACCAAATCTAGACAGGGTTTCAAACAGGTCAGAAGATTGAAGTCTTTTCGTAGAGCTCTCAAAGCTTGCTCAGACTCTGGTGACCCAGTTAGGGTTCATCAACAGCAGCAGCAGTTGCAGTGTGAATGGCATGTCATTCTTGAAGCTAAGGGCTTTGGAAGCAGATGGGCATCTTGGATCTTGTCGTATGAATTGATCCCTTTTGTTCCTGTGTCCTTGCCTGACTTTGAGTACCTTGACTTGTGTGTTGACATCACGGAGATGTACTGCAATTTAATCTGCCGACAAGAAGCCCGTTCCAGATATCAGTCGTTCAGGCATCGGATCAAGGTTGATCATGATGACGGTTTTTTGATAACCCCCTCTTACAAAATTATTAGAGTGTCCTCTTCACCCCCTTTGCACGAAGTCCCTTTTCAAGTGTCGACTCTGGCATCTTTAGTGCGCTCAAGGATGGGCCGGACACTCTTGAGACTTGAGACAGTCGTACCCTTTACAGTTGGATGTGAGGCCACGTTTGGTGATGCTGTCGCCCGCATTACTGGTTAGGGTGAGGAAAATGTCTTTTTCACTGTTCAATCTGGCCAAGTGCCATCCTCTGGCACTATCTGTCAAGAGAGCATGGCTATGACAACGGGGGAAATTCATGGGGCTTTTAATGCCTTTTGGTCCAAATACTGGTTGCGCGATCAGGTGTGTGAGACTGAATCTGACGAGGCTTGGAAGTCTTTTGTCGATCAAGTTGAACCGTCTGGCTTCCCCCAATACCCTGACATTCATGTATCCCTTGAGTCTACGGCCCTCTGGATGAAGGCCATCCAGGGGCTCAAGTCTGGCAAAGCCCATGGTGTTGATGGCTGGCGTTATGAAGAGATTAAAAAACTTCCTGAAGCGTGTATTCGTGACCTTGCTACCATCCTTGCTAAAGGGGCCACATTTGGTTTATCGAAGGCTCTCATGGCAGCCAAAACGACCTTGCTTGCCAAGAACCCTGATCCAAAATCTCTTCACCATATACGTCCTATCACTGTGTTGGGGGTCATTTACCGTTTGACCGGCAGAGTTATCTTCAAACAAGTTGTTGCGGCTTGGAAATCATCTTTGCCATTGCTCATCTCCGGTGGTTTACCTGGGAGAGGCATCAAAGACCTTGCTTTTATGCTCAAGTTTCGCATTGAACAGGCAATCCAAGCCAAAGCTCAACTTGGCGGCTTCACCCTTGACCTGAAGAAGGCCTTCAATACCTTTCCGCGGTGGCCAGTTATCTTCTTATGGAGATGTTTGGGTATCCCGCAATGGGTTTGTGATTTCTGGTTGCACTCCCTTATGCGGATGGAAAGATTCCCCCACTTGCATGGCATGCTTGGTCCACCTATTGCTTCTACGACTGGTGCCCCTGAGGGGGATAGCCTGAGTGTGTTGGCAACGCTTGCTTCGGCAACTGCTTTTCATTGGTCGGTCGCCAATGATAGCGTTACTCCTCATGGTTATGCTTACAACTGGGGTTGGTCGACTTTCAATTTTGGTTGTCACCGCATGGCCTTTGCTTCGGTTCTCAATTTTTCTTCTTCTCTCAGGCTTGAGATTGATTTTGACAAGAGTTGGCATTGGTCAATTACCAAAGAGTTCAGGAATGCATGCCTTGATTTGGCTCATTTGTTCCCGTCCGGAGATATTCCTATCCGTGTGGAATCTCATGTCAAGGACTTGGGTGAGCGGTTCCATTCTGGTAAAACCATTCAGCTTGGCAGTGTCAAAGAAAAATCGCTGAGGCTGAAGCCCGCGCAAAAAGAATAAAGTCGCTGCCACTTGATATCCAAACCAAGGCTTCGCTCATCCAGGCATCGGTGTGGCCTATGGCTTTGTATTCGGCAGATACTGCCTTCCTTGGCATGGTTCACTTTCAGACCCTCAGGTCCGCTACTCTCCTTGCATTCGTTGGCAAATGCAACTTTGCATCGCCTTGGCTCGCTTGTTTTGCGTTGTCTAAGTTTCTAGTTGATCCCTTGCTGCATGTTGTTTTGTCCATTTTGAGATCTATCAAACGTCTGTTCACCCTGTGTAAGGACACTGCCTACAGGATCATCCACCTGGCTGTTGGCTTTGGTGGTTCCCCCCCCTTATGGCCCGGCATCAACATTTAAGCGGTATCTCATCATTTTGGGTTGGGACATTCATCCTGATGCCACACTTGTAGGCCCGGACTATTTTAGTGTCAGTTTGATGACTCGATCGAAAAAATCTGCCTGACCTTTCGCTAAGCTTGGCAAATTTTCCTGGTGTCCAATTTGTCCCGGAAAGGTACTGGTAACTCGGTCCCTCATCACTCTCTCACCCCTCGGGTCTTGTCGAAATTTGCTCCCGATGAGCAGGCCTTGTTGGTGCGTAATATTGTGGGAGGGTTTCAGACTGCTGCAACACAGAAAATTTGGGATCCGGATACGCCCATTGCATGCCCATTGTGTGGGTGGATGATGACAGATCCCACAGATATCTTGATTGCCCTAAGTTGTCTGACGTCCGAAATAATCACCCTGAAGCTATTGATATTTTGCGCTTTGAGCGTCCTGATCGGGTGTACATTCCCATTGCGCAGACCTCACCTGAAGTTTTGCTCCAAAGGTTGTTTGTCAAGACCATTGCCAAAAAACATCACTTGGTTCATTTTGATGCAGATGTCCAAGTCACTTTTTACACAGATGGGGGTGCCATTCACCCCACTGATCCCGTTGCACGTTTGGCAAGCTGGGCAGTGGTGTCTGATGTTTCATGCGTTTCGGAACAAGACATCCAGAACATCTCTGAGTTCACGGGCCAGTCAATGCTCTGTCCGCTCATCCGTGTGGTTGGGTGTGGGTTGGTGTATGGACATCAATCGGCTGCTAGAGGTGAGCTCATTGCCTTCCTTAAAGCTCTGACAGCAGCCCAGAAGTACAATGACTCTGTTCAAATCTCTGTTGTGACTGATGCTTCCTATGTCTGCTTTGTAGACTTTGCGCTGTGTCGTCAGTTACCAAATTTTCCAGATCACAGGGTCAAAAATGCCGATATCATTCAAGATATCAAAGAGGTGTGGCACCCGAGAATTAAGTCATGAAAACCAAAAGCCATAGGTCGATTGACGAGGCTCAGGACTGGCATGACTTGTGGACGCTCTATGGCAATTACGCTGCTGACTTCGCTGCGTCTGCAGCCTTGAGGAATGTGCCGAGGAGTATCCAGATCAACTCTTTTTTCGGATCTCGCCGCCTTTCATCTGTCCGAATCCACACGGCTTGAAAAGGTTTTTCGATACCTCGCTGATTTGAACAAGACCCGAATCAGGATGCTGCAGCAAACTGACAACATTGTGGGTCAACCTCATCGTCAATCTGATAGTCAAGAACCTTCGCTCATGCCATCCCGGGCAATGGGACAGGAAGCTCTGGACTTCTTGAAAGAGTTTTCCCCGCCAGACTATGTTCCCTGCTTTAATCACGCGACTGTCGACCAGGAGACTTTCAAGGGCATTCTGCAGGGCACCAATTTTACTGCGGCAGTGGTGAGATGTCTTGCCGCTTGTCATTGGCCCCCGGATGTTTCCAAAGATTACTCTCGTAAAGATGACTGGGGTATCTCTTGGCTTGAGATGCTTTTCAGTTTCATCCTTTTTAGTAATACGTATCCCCCTGTCAAGACAGGTGGTCAGAAAGCCGATGCCATCTTTTGGGACTGGTGTTGCCCTCGTCGACCCGTGCTGCCTCAAGGATTTACTTTACCTTTCAGCAGGCCATTTTGGCCATCAAAACCATCACGTTGGTTGATATCATTCCTGTGTTTACTTCGAAGAAGTGTTCGTCGCTCTGTCATTTCAGTTTTTCTGGTACTTTTGCTGGTATGCCTTGCCGTCCCAGTCTTCCAAACCCGTCTGAAACTTGCCAGGCCATTTTTTCCTACATCTCTCGCTTGGGCGGAGCTGACTCTTTCTACCTTCCGTTGAATTTGCTCAAGACTCCGGTACCTTTCAATGTCGGGCCATTGCAAGAACTCCCCATTGCACAGAGACATCAGGTCTGGCAACGTATCGTTACCCGCCGATACAAACAGAAAGCCCGTGACCGTCGTAACAACAGTCCTGCCGCGAATTAGCCTTGGTCTTGCCGTTGGCTCTCAATTCGCTTGACTTGCAGTTGGCTTGGGTTGTTCCTCGCTGTACAGCTTTGTGGTTCACCCTCCTTTAGTTCACATCGTACCCGTACCCCCTTCGGGAAGGGATGATGTGATGCGAAGCGACGCTCGCGCTGAATTCCGTCAAAACTTGGTCAAATTGGTCAAGAATTGGTCAAGTTGGTCAAAAGTTGGTCAAGTTGGTCAAAAAGTGACCAACTTGGTCAAGCTGGTCAAAAATTGGTCAAGTTGGTGAAAAGTTGTTCAAAAATGGGTCAAGTTGGTCAAGTTGGTCAAAAATTGGTCGGAAATTCCATCTGACCAACTCAACCAACTCAAGGACACAAGAAGTGCTTGCAGCCAAATTTAGACCATTAACAATTGTTTTTCTTGGTAATTTTTGAACATTTGACCAGCAAAACTATTTCTGAGTGGTTTAAATTTGGCTGCAAGCACTTCTTGTGCTCTTGAGTTGGTTGAGCTCGTCAAATTGGTCAGGGGTTGGTCAAGTTGGTGAAAAGATGGTCAAGCTGGTCAAAAAATGACCAACTTGGTCAAGTTGGTCAAAAATTGACCAACTTGGTCAAGTTGGTCAAAAATTGGTCAAGTTGGTCAAAAATTGACCCACTTATTCAAATTGGTCAAGAATTGACCAACTTGGTCAAGTTGGTCAGGTTGGTCAAAAATCGGTCAAGTTGGTCAAAAATTGGTCAAGTTGGTCAAACATTGGTTATGTTGGGCAAGTTGGTCAAAAATTGACCAACTTGGTCAAGTTGGTCAAAACTGGTCAAGTTGGTCAAAAATTTGTCAAAAGTTGGTCAAAAGTTGGTCAAATTGGTCGGAAGCTTGTCAAGTTGGTCAAAAATTGGTCATTTGTTTTTTCAAAGTTGGTCAAGTTGGTCAAAAGTTGGTCAAATGTCGGTCAGGTTTGTCAACAGCGGGTGATGAAACTGTGATGTGGGAGAATTATTGAAGCATCCATGACACCTCAAGTACCCCCGGTACAAGTGTCCAGCGCTGGGGAAGACACCATATTGTTTTTGATCACCGCAAGATGGTCAGGTAATTTCAATTGAACATCACATGCGTGAACTTAAACTCAGATACTTGTAGAGAACCGTTCAATAACTCTGCTACTTTCCTCCCATGGCAACAACTGAAGGCAACCTAGAACAATTCTCATATGAAAGAGTTTCATGCTTTGAGGCATGCAGTGGGCTCAAATGGCAACATGTACCAAAACAACCCTCGTATGGAAATAAAGGCTTCAGAAGTGGTTGTGCCCCACATCCCTCTGCCGTCAGTTGACAAAAAGCATTCCAACAGGGCAATGCTACTTCTTGGTGTGCTATTTTTTTCACTTAAAACAAGGGAGCTTGAAAATTAGCACGGGGAAGTTCTTTGTGCAAGCCTTGCAGTACAAAGTAGTACTGGGGAGTACTTTGTGCAAGCTTTGTAGTACAAAGTAGTACTGGGAAGTGCTTTGTGCAAGCTTTGTAATACAAAGTAGTACTGGGAAGTGCTTTGTGCAAGCTTCGTAGTACAAAGTATTCTGGGAAGTGCTTTGTGCAGGCTTTGTAGTACAAAGTAGTACTGGGAAGTGCTTTGTGCAAGCTTCATAGTACAAAGTATTCTGGGAAGTACTCTGTGCAAGGTTTGGAGTACAAAGTAGTACTGGGAAGTGCTTTGTGCAGGCTTTGTAGTACAAAGTAGTACTGGGAAGTGCTTTGTGCAAGCTTCATAGTACAAAGTATTCTGGGAAGTACTCTGTGCAAGGTTTGTAGTACAAAGTAGTGCTGGCAAGTGCTGTATGCAAGCTTTGTAGTACAAAGTAGTGCTGAAAATTTCTTTGTGCAAGCTTTGTAGTACAAAGTAATACTGGGAAGAGCTGTGTGCAAGCTTTGTAGTACAAAGTAGTACTGGGAAGTGCTTTGTGCAAGCTTTGTAGTACAAAGTTACAAAGTAGTACTAGGAAGTGCTCTGTGCAAGCTTTGTAGTACAAAGTAGTACTGGGAAGTGCTTTGTGCAGGCTTTGTAGTACAAAGTAGTACTGGGAAGTGCTTTGTGCAAGCTTCATAGTACAAAGTATTCTGGGAAGTACTCTGTGCAAGGTTTGTAGTACAAAGTAGTACTGGGAAGTGCTTTGTGCAGGCTTTGTAGTACAAAGTAGTACTGGGAAGTGCTTTGTGCAAGCTTCATAGTACAAAGTATTCTGGGAAGTACTCTGTGCAAGGTTTGGAGTACAAAGTAGTACTGGGAAGTGCTTTGTGCAGGCTTTGTAGTACAAAGTAGTACTGGGAAGTGCTTTGTGCAAGCTTCATAGTACAAAGTATTCTGGGAAGTACTCTGTGCAAGGTTTGTAGTACAAAGTGGTACTGGGAAGTGCTTTGTGCAAGCTTTGTAGTACAAAGTATTTTGTAAAGGCTTTTCTGTGTAAATGCATCTGTGTCTCAAGCGTCCGTGTGCAAAAGTTTCTGCGCCCAATCGTTTTTCCCGAGAGCGCCTGCGAAGGGTTCTTCGTAAAAAAGCAGCCGTTATACTACATCTTCACACCTTCACATCTGCTGATCTACATCTTCACACCCTCACATCTGCTGACCTACATCTTCACACCCTCACATCTGCTGATCTACATCTTCCCACCCTCACATCTGCTGATCTAGATCTTCACACCTTTACATCTGCTGATCTAGATCTTCACACCTTCACACCTGCAGATCTAGATCTTCACACCCTCACATCTGCAGATCTAGATCTTCACACCTTCACACCTGCAGATCTAGATCTTCACACCTTCACATCTGCAGATCTAGATCTTCACACCTTCACACCTGAAGATCTACATCTTCACACCCTCACACCTGCAGATCTACATCTTCACACCCTCACATCTGCAGATCTAGATCTTCACACACCTGCAGATCTAGATCTTCACACCCTCACACCTGCAGATCTAGATCTTCACACCTTCACATCTGCAGATCTACATCTTCACACCTTCACATCTGCAGATCTCCTCTCGCTCTTCTTCTATTCTCTCTTAAGGCGGGGGCGGTGCCGCCGGAGCGCCACGAAACGCAACCTTTTCGCACGAAATGGACGTTGGACGTCCAAAACCTAGGTAAAATTGCGATTTTGAAGCGTCGCCGGCAACCCTTTCGCACGAAATGGACGTTGGACGCCAAAAACTGAGGAAAAATTGCAACTTTTATTAGTCGCGCGCAACCCTTTCGCACGAAATGGACGTTGGACGTCAAAAACTGAGGAAAAATTGCAACTTTGAGGTGTCGCGCGCAACCCTTTCGCACGAAATGGACGTTGGACGTCAAAAACTGAGGAAAAATTGCAACTTTGAGGTGTCCCGCGCAACCCTTACGCACGAAATGGACGTTGGACGTCAAAAACTGGGGAAAATTGCAACTTTGAGGTGTCAATCGCAACCCTTACGCACGAAATGGACGTTGGACGTCAAAAACTGAGGAAAAATTGCGACCTTGAGTTGTCAATCGCAACCCATTCGCACGAAATGGACGTTGGACGTCAAAAACTGAGGAAAAATTGCGATTTTACTTGGTCAATCGTAACCCTTTCGCACGAAATGGACGTTGGACGTCAAAAACTGAGGAAAAATTGCGATGGACGCTTTCGTTTGTGTAAAAGTGTCTGTGTGTAAAAGCCTCTATGTGTAAAAGCGTCTGTGTGTAAAAGCGTTTGTGTGTGAAAGCGTGTGTGCGTGTGTAAAAAGCATCTGCGTGTAAAAGCGTCTGTGTGTAAAAGCGTTTGTGTGTCAACGCGTCTGTGTGTAAAAGCGTTTGTGTGTGAAAGCGTGTGTGCTTGTGTAAAACGCATCTGCGTGTAAAAGCGTCTGCGTGTAGAAGCGTCTGTGTGTAAAACCGTCTGTGTGTAAAAGCTTTTGTGTGTAAAAGCGTCTGTGTGTAAAAGCGTCTGTGCGTAAAAGCGTCTGTGTGTAAAAGCTTCTGTATGTAAAAGCTTCTGTGTGTAAAAGCGTCTGCGTGTAAAAGCGTCTGTGTGTAAAACCGTCTGTGTGTAAAAGCGTTTGTGTGTAATAGCGTCTGTGTGTAAAAGCGTCTGTGCGTAAAAGCGTCTGTGTGTAAAAGCTTCTGTATGTAAAAGCTTCTGTGTGTAAAAGCGTCTGCGTGTAAAAGCGTCTGTGTGTAAAACCATCTGTGTGTAAAAGCTTTTGTGTGTAAAAGCGTCTGTGTGTAAAAGCGTCTGTGTGTAAAAGCGTTTTTGTGTAAAGGCTTTTGTGTGTCAAAGCGTCTGTGTGTCAAAGTGTGTTTGTGTAAAAGCACCATGTGTAAAAGCTTTTGTGTGTAGTTTTACCGCACGACATGGAACTGTCAGAGATTGAGGGTGAAAATGCTTGCTAGTGCATCCGTGCTAGGACGTGTGGAGCTCGGTTCGTTTGGTGTGGCAATTTGTGTGGGAAATTGTATATTAAAATGGAATAACATGTGTCTTCCCGGTGAATTGCGGTACCGTTCTTTTTCAAACCGATTTTTGGTTGATATGTTCGACAATGATGCCCATCCCAAGTGGCAAACTCACGAATTGTGTTCTCAGTTTCGAAGGTGCCCATGCCCACTGTCAAACTTACGAATTGTGCTCTCAGTTTCGAAGTCGGAGAACGAATTCTCTGCATTGGATTCTCGAGTGCGTAGCTCACAGCATCATGGTACCGAGGTTTTTTGTGCCATTTATGTGAGATTTGCCATAGTGAAATGAAATAACATGTGTTATACCCTCACATCATGGTACTGAGCTTTTTTTAACAGCAATATTCTAGTGTGTCGGTTTGATATGTTCATAGTGAGCTTCACTGTTCAGTTTGCATGTCTATGCGACAGTGATGTTTGCATGTCAAACGCAGGAGTCGTGGTCTCAGGCTTCGAAGAACACATTCTTTGCATTGAATTGTGCGAGTGCGTAGCAGGTTAGTGCATGAAGTTGTAGAAGTTACCAAGCTGTTGGGTTCGTTGTACCTTTGTGGATGTTTCCTTCGAGAACGGTGTGATGCATGTAATTTACAGCATGTACCGAGCCTTTTTTGGCAATTTGTGTGGGAAATTGTATATTAAAATGCAATGCAACAGCAATGCAACTGCTTTCGATGGTGCGCGCTACACCAAGGTTGAGACCACACAACGATGCTGTTGTTTGGACGTGTGTCGCTCAATGACAGAGTATGGTCCTGAACTCAAACTCTTTGTTCCCGAGAGCGCCTGCGAAGGGTTCTTCGTAAAAAAGCAGCCGTTATACTACATCTTCACACCTTCACATCTGCTGATCTACATCTTCACACCCTCACATCTGCTGATCTACATCTTCACGCCCTCACATCTGCTGATCTATACATCTTCACACCCTCACATCTGCTGATCTAGATCTTCACACCTTTACATCTGCTGATCTAGATCTTCACACCTTCACACCTGCAGATCTAGATCTTCACACCCTCACATCTGCAGATCTAGATCTTCACACCTTCACACCTGCAGATCTAGATCTTCACACCTTCACACCTGCAGATCTGGATCTTCACACCCTCACATCTGCAGATCTACATCTTCACACCCTCACATCTGCTGATCTACATCTTCATCACGCCTACATCTTCACACCCTCACACCTGCAGATCTACATCTTCACACCCTCACACCTGCAGATCTAGATCTTCACACCCTCACATCTGCAGATCTACATCTTCACACCTTCACATCTGCAGATCTCCTCTGGCGGTGCCGCCGGAGCGCCACGAAACGCAACCTTTTCGCACGAAATGGACGTTGGACGTCCAAAACCTAGGTAAAATTGCTATTTTGAAGCGTCGCGCGCAACCCTTTCGCACGAAATGGACGTTGGACGTCAAAAACTGAGGAAAAATTGCGACTTTGAGGTGTCCCCGGCAACCCTTTCGCACGAAATGGACGTTGGACGTCAAAGACTGATGAAAAATTGCGACTTTGAGGTGTCCATCGCAACCCTTTCGCACGAAATGGACGTTGGACGTCAAAAACTGAAGAAAAATTGCGACTTTGAGGTGTCAATCGCAACCCTTACGCACGAAATAGACGTTGGACGTCAAAAACTGGGAAAAAATTGTGATTTTACATAGTCAATCGCAACCCTTACACACGAAATGGACGTTGGACGTCAAAAACTGGGGAAAAATTGCGATTTTACATAGTCAATCGCAACCCTTACGCGCGAAATGGACGTTGGACGTCAAAAACTGAGGAAAAATTGTGATTTTACTTGGTCAATTGTAACCCTTTCGCACGAAATGGACGTTGGACGTCAAAAACTGAGGAAAAATTGCGATGGACGCTTTCGTTTGTGTAAAAGTGTCTGTGTGTAAAAGCCTCTATGTGTAAAAGCGTCTGTGTGTAAAAGCGTTTGTGTGTGAAAGCGTGTGTGCGCGTGTAAAAAGCATCTGCGTGTAAAAGCGTCTGTGTGTAAAAGCGTCTGTGTGTAAACGCGTCTGTGTGTAAAAGCGTTTGTGTGTGAAAGCGTGTGTGCGTGTGTAAAACGCATCCGCGTGTAAAAGCGTCTGCGTGTAAAAGCGCCTGTGTGTAAAACCGTCTGTGTGTAAAAGCTTTTGTGTGTAAAAGCGTCTGTGTGTAAAAGCGTCTGTGCGTAAAAGCGTCTGTGTGTAAAAGCTTCTGTATGTAAAAGCTTCTGTGTGTAAAAGCGTCTGCGTGTAAAAGCGTCTGTGTGTAAAACCGTCTGTGTGTAAAAGCTTTTGTGTGTAAAAGCTTCTGTGTGTAAAAGCCTCTGTGCGTAAAAGCGTCTGTGTGTAAAAGCTTCTGTATGTAAAAGCTTCTGTGTGTAAAAGCGTCTGCGTGTAAAAGCGTCTGTGTGTAAAAGCGTCTGTGTGTAAAAGCTTTTCTGTGTAAAAGCGTCTGTGTGTAAAAGCTTCTGTGTGTAAAAGCGTTTGTGTGTAAAGGCTTTTGTGTGTCAAAGCGTCTGTGTGTCAAAGTGTGTTTGTGTAAAAGCACCATGTGTAAAAGCTTTTGTGTGTAGTTTTACCGCACGACATGGAACTGTCAGAGATTGTGGGTGAAAATGCTTGCTAGTGCATCCGTGCTAGGACGTGTGGAGCTCGGTTCGTTTGGTGTGGCAATTTGTGTGGGAAATTGTATATTAAAATGGAATAACATGTGTCTTCCCGGTGAATTGCGGTACCGTTCTTTTTCAAACCGATTTTTGGTTGATATGTTCGACAATGATGCCCATCCCAAGTGGCAAACTCACGAATTGTGTTCTCAGTTTCGAAGGTGCCCATGCCCACTGTCAAACTTACGAATTGCTCTCAGTTTCGAAGTCGGAGAACGAATTCTCTGCATTGGATTTTCGAGTGCGTAGCTCACAGCATCATGGTACTGATGTGAGATTTGCCATAGTGAAATGAAATAACATGTGTTATACCCTCACATCATGGTACTGAGCTTTTTTTAACAGCAATATTCTAGTGTGTCGGTTTGATATGTTCATAGTGAGCTTCACTGTTCAGTTTGCATGTCTATGCGACAATGATGTTTGCATGTCAAACGCAGGAGTCGTGGTCTCAGGCTTCGAAGAACACATTCTTTGCATTGAATTATGCGAGTGCGTAGCAGGTTAGTGCATGAAGTTGTAGAAGTAAAAGCGTCTGTGTGTAAAAGCGTCTGTGTGTAAAAGCTTCTGTATGTAAAAGCTTCTGTGTGGAAAAGCATCTGTGTGCAAAAGCGTCTGTGTGTAAAAGCGTTTCTGTGTGAAAGTGTGTGTGCTTGTGTAAGCGTATGTGTGTGAAAATGTCTGTGTATAAAAACGTCTGTGTGTTAAAGTGTTTGCGTGTAAACGTGTCTGTGTGGAAATGCGTCGGTGTGTAACGGCTTCTGTGCAAAAATTCACCTTTAATGTATTGTCTTGTAATATAGTGTCTCAATACTAACAACAGAAGACCCTGCTCTCTCTCTCCCTCTCAAACGTCTCCCCCTCTTTCTACCTCTCCGTCTCTCTCCCTCTCCCTCTCTCTCGCCCTCTCCCTCTCTCTCTCTCTCTCTATCTATGTCTCTCTGTGGTTGCACGTCATGTGTCATACGATGCCCTTTACCAAGCAGCACAGTGCATGTGCATAGGTTATCACATGTATCCTCTTCTTAATCAATCTTACTTTTCACAACCTATCCCTCCATAGCTCATATAAACTTCACCAACCATTCACCGACTATTTTTTACGACTACCATACTCAGAGCTGCTTGAAAAATGCGTTTTTCGCTCTCGGGCCAACCGTCGTCTAGTTTGTGCAAGAGCCTTCTCTCTGACAGTAAGAGCTTTCTGGCATGCAGAACAGCTGAGATGAGTTGAGACGAACTTCGAGGAGATGAGAAAGGTTGATCAGTGCTCGGATGAGATGAAAACAGTTGAGAAGAACTTACCAGTACTTAGATGACACGTGAGAAGAGATGGGATGAGATGAGAAGAGCTGAGATGAGGTGAGAAGAGCTCACATGATTTGAGATGAGATGAAGTGTGCGAGTGTGAAGTGTGAAGTGCGGGGTGTGAAGAGCGCAGTGTGAAGTGTGAAGAAAGTCTTCGCTTGGCGTTGCATTGCACCGGGGTCGTGCGCAGGTCATGTTCTTGGACAACAACACTGCAACAGCTTCGCACAAAGCACGCACGCACGGGCCTGGCTGGCGCACGGCGCATTCAAGTTCTATAGATAAGAAAGGTCTTATAGTATATCCCTAAGGCAACTTCCGGCCCACCTCGTGCGGGTACTACTGGTAATGATCAGTGATTAACCGCCATCAATGACGATCAGTGTTTCGAAATCTCGCATGATTGTTCAAAGATGTTCAAAGCACATTTGGTTCCCTGCCTGCTGCCATCGTTCCAACGCTGATCGCGACTTGGACCGCATAGTTGTTGTTCGCGCAGCCAAGGCTCGCAGAAAGGGAGGCACTGAGCCCAACCCAAACACTCGGAAGCTTACCACCTGATATAGTCAAGCCAACGCCAATAGCAGCCCAAACCGAGACGAAAGCTTGAGGAGGCACCAGCTCCTTGACCAAGCTTTCGAAGGCGCCGGTAGTGCCAGTGATCATGCCAAAGGAGACCGAGCCATAGGAGCCCAAATTTTTGTAGTAGCCCTGAGTATACCACAGCGACCACTTCCCGAAACATTTGACCATGTTCACAAAGAAATCCCAGACCCCTTCACTTCGTGTGCTCAACAGTGCGAGATGTGCAGACTGGTTGGACACCTGGCGCAACGGTGTAGCTTCTCCATGAGCTTCAGCATCAGCTTCAGCTTTGGTTCGCTGCCATTTCTCAAACTCCACGCGGTCGACAAGCTTCATCATCTTCGGGAGTCCGCCTGGTGATTCAAGAAACTTTTTCAGAACTCGTTTCACAGCCTTGTTGCCAGCAAGGCCATACGCATGCGCAGCCTCCAAGCAAACAGCTTGAAGGGTTTCACATGTTTCACTCAATTTGCTTTATAGAACAATTTGCTTCACAAAAAATAAAATAAGGTAAGTCGCTGTAAGTCGATGCACAAAACAAAACACGTCAAGACAGTGTCCACTGCACTGCGCCTCCAGAGAGGAAGCTTGCGCCTCGCGGCGCCAAAGTTGCACCAGCACTGGATGTTCTGAGAGATGACTTTGGAAGCGCCGTTGCAAAGTAGCCCGGTTGATAATCTCAGCCTTCAAATGAGAGAGCGCTCCACTTTTCATGAAGAGCAGGGTCTGCTTGTAGCTGGCTAAAACAATATCCCAGTAGTTCGTGTGGTCACACTTCATCCTCACACATACAGGATACCAAGTTTTTGCCCAGCGCTTCACAACCGAATACGACACATTGTCTGAGGATGTCAAAGAACTCAGAATTTGATGAGACTCCCGGGTGGCCTTGTTCAAGGCTGCAGACGTTGAAAAGGCCGAACGCACCGCAGCGGTGTCCATCTCCTTCTTCTCCTGATTCTCCTGGATCATGGACGGAACAGCCAAGCTTGTGGCATCCAACTTCTCGAACATGTCGCACACGTATTTTGGTGGCAGGAATTGACCGGGAGCTGTCTGGTTGATGTTTGACTCCTTGATCAAAGCTTCGGTAAGCATGTTCCAAATGATGTCAAAGCTGGCGAGTTGCTCCATGATCGCCACCAAGAAGGCAATGGGAAGCTTACCAGCCTCTACCGCTGGCTCGATGAGGCAACTTGCAATTCTGATGCACTGCTCTATGTGAGTCCAATCTTTTAGAGGGCAGTACTTGTTGGCATCCTCACCCATGACCTCATGCAAGGCACCATAGAATCCGGCAGTTTTATCATATAATAGCTCAAGATCCTTTGAATAGTTGCCAAAGCGGTACGCGATGTCGAGATGCGTCATGTTTTTGCCGCTGCTGATCAGCCCAGAATAATTGGTCAAGTTGACGAGGGCGATGGGAAGCGACACAGCCAGCTCTTGTAGCTTCTCAAGACCATCCTTCTCAGCCATCTCACCGCGGAGTGCAATCTGCTTCGTCACAGTGGAGTGCACTTCGAGGAAATTGAAAGGACTGACTTTTCTCCTGATAGCTACAGCACCCACATAGCTCTCTGTCTCTGGGCAAATAGAGTACAGGTGACACCAGCCGTTGCTTGGATAATAGACCGCACCCATGCAGGTCTGGTCCTGCTGACAGCCCGCGGGCATGTCATCATTCTCACACTTTTCTTGACATTCAGCCTGTGTGATCTGAGACCAGCCGTTGCAGTTCCCCCGCACTCGTCATAGGTGTACGGGGAGCCTTTGCACGATTGATCGGTAAAAGACTCCCACGGCTCTGGAGTCCAGTGGTCACCATAGCCGCTGTAGGTGACGGTGAACCTTGGCCAATCACCTGTTGGCGGTGAATTCCAATTATAGTGCTGAGCTGTCGCAATCACTGTTTGATAGTCCATCGCCACAAATCGATTGAAGTAGCCGCTGTGCAAGCCAATTTTGCCGTTCCCAAGATCCACCACCTGGAACTTCTCCCACTGCCAGGCACCTTGAAGATCTGCCTTGGCCATGACGTGGGTGGAACGCATTTTCTGCGTGTCAGTCATTTGAACGTACCGCCCAAACTTTTCATTGTACAAGCCAAGCATTCCCATTCCAACGTCCACTACTCGGAACCTTTCATCATCGCAGGAGTCACACAAATCATCTGCTCCTTGTTGATGCGTGGTGACCAAGTCGGCACTATCGGTGTTGATCATTTTCATAAAGCGCTGGTGCCAGGGGTTGTAGAACGACACCTTCTGGAAAATCAACCAAGGCTTGCAACTAGCTCCTTTTGGAAAGTAGAGATACGGACAATCGTCTTTCTGATAGGACTCCTCTTGCACAAGAAACTTCTCCCATGTGTTGGAGCTCTGCAACTGGTCAGAGCCCAAAGGACCGAGGACAACAAGCTGTGCTGAGTCGTCCATCTTCACAAAATGCTGAAAGTGTGGATTGTAGAGAGCAACGTTTTGATCACCGTAGGCCACCAAGTCGCCCACCAAGGTAAAGTGCTCGCCGCCGCTGGCATCGCAGTTGGGTTCACCTGCATCACGAAGTCCACCGGCCCGGATAAAGCCCTGAGCATCCATTGCGAGGAAACGGTTGTGCTCAATGTTGTGAAGAGCAATATTTCCATTGCCCGCATCCACCACTTCGAATCTCTCCCATGTCCAGCCATTTGGCAAGCTCGGTGCGAACAAGTATTCCCAACCTGGAAAGGTGTGTCTTGGAATGACAGCTGATGCATCTGCCCAACCACCTTCTTTGACCCGAATATAGCGCTCATGATATGGGTTGTACAAACCAATGGTCTTGCCAATGATATAAGCTTTGCAGCTTGCTCCATGCGAAGTGTGGAGACTAGGACATGGCCTGGTGTAGGTTTGCTGCAGAATTCGAAAATCATACTTTCGTACACCAGTTCCTCCTGTTCCAGATCCTCCGGTGCTGGCACCAGTGCCGAAGGCTGCGGTTCTCGCCTCAACCGGGCCAACTTTTATGCCTCCCTCGTTGATGATGAAGCGCTCATTGTGAGCACTCCAAATCGCATGGCCATTTTCGGTCCCCTGCAGAGTGAATAGCCCTCCTGCCGGGAGCCGTGCCCACTCAAATTCACTCAGGACTTCACTCACCTGCAGAGATCCACCTTTCATGATGAGGTACCGGCTCCATTCGGTGTTGTGTAAGGCATGTGTGCCCGAGCCAGTGCCCTAGGTGGAAGCGCACTCAAAACAATCTGGGGATACCTGGGGACAATGGACATGAACCCATGGCTTTCTTATGGTTTCCTGAACTTTCTCAACGAAAGCGCAGTAAAGTCATTTTTTCCCAAGCGATATGCAATCCAGGTCTGAACTACACGTCAGCAGCAGCAGGCCCTGAGTTGGTTGTTTATTTCATTTTTGGGTTAACAATTTCCACTGATCTCGGTTTTCAGCAATTCGTCAAAAGGAGATGCATAAAACGAGTGGTATATATATATACTTGTGGGGGAAAAAATCTTAAGTTCCACAATTGCGAAATGTTGGTAGAAAGGATGTGAAAATTCTCCTCGTAGGGGAGGAGAGTTCCTGAAATGGTGAACTCCGTGTGAGGCTTCGGATAGTACTAACTCAGGCCAATGGGCGCGCGGTGCGCCTCCACGGAATGGAGATGAAATGGTAGAAAGAGAGGAATTAAAGCAAATATGGAATTCTGGAAGAATAAGATGTCTAAGGATATGACCAACGTGTTTGATTATCGAATCAGTGGTTAGTATAGAAGATGGAACACATGAAGGTGATATGGGGAGTAGGTATCCGTTGGAGCAAGGAGAGTCAAAGGGTTGGAGAACTCGGTGATAATAAGGATTTTCAGTTTGGAATGTCTGGCGGAGAGCTTTATAGTGAAGGGAATCAATTTTTGCTATTTCGGCTGGAGAGCAAATTTGTGATTCTGAAGCACGGGGTAAAAACTCGGAGTTTAAATTTCTGGGAAATCATTGAGTGGCAAAAAAGGCCAAGAGATTTGAAGGCAGAGGATGCTTGCGAGCATCTGAAGCTTACATCCGGGATGGAGGAAGGTGCAATAAAAGTGCCTAGGTATTTAGCACTCTTTAGCGCGGGAGGGTCAAAAGGATTGGGATCTGGAGTCGAAAAAAAAGGGTCAAAAGGGGCAATTACGTGCAATTACAATGAGATTGCGCGGCAGAGAGAAACTGAAATGGGGAGAGAGGATGAGAGAGGAATAAACGGAATAGAGTTGAATCGAGGCAAAGGAGTTGACACTTGGATCCATTTGTGCCATTTAAGAGGAAGCCGATACTCGCAGCAAGGTGCTGGAAACGGAGGAGACGAGAGAGTGTCTCTTGTGTGCGGGCAATGAGAACAGTATCGTCAGCGTTTCGACGTCTGCGAATGGATTCTTGAAGGAGCAAGTCTAGGGGCGATAGGAGAAGATTTCCTGGAATAGAGAATTTAGATCTGAAGTGAGAGCAGAGAGAACAATGATAACGAGGAAAGGGCTAAGCGGACACCCTTGACGGATTCCCCTGTGGAGAATGTGATGAGGGGAGTCTGAGAAAAATTAAACAAAGAATTTGGCATTATGATATAATGCCATAATGGCATGAATCAATATTGGGGGAATGCCGTATCGATGTAGAGCTGCGGCAAGATGTTGATGGCCAATAGAGTCAAAGGCTTGTGACCAATCGAGGAAGAGGCTGTATAGAGACGTATAGTGCCTTTGCGGAAAAGAAAAATGGGAGTGGAAGGACCACATTGTTGGGGCTGGAGATATTGATCAATAGCGTGTGTGGAGTTTGGGCGGGCATGTATGCGTAATCGTGTTTGCGAAATATTTTGCTGGTGTTGCAGTGGCATTCAAGTTTTTGGCGGTTTATCGGTGGTCTTTGCTTGTGGGTGTCTTGGTATTTCAATGGTGCGTTGCATCTGAGCGCAGACATAATACATCATATCAAACAATCCTGCACACTTGTGGCCCATGACATCTCCAGCGTTTTCGTGTCACCGGTGAAGCCTAAGAAAAGGAAAAGGCAGCTTGCGTATGATAAAGTACACAAGTGCAAATCTCATCCGAAACAAAAATGAAATACCGCCAAAGCCGATTCTACATTTTCAAGGGAAATTGTGATTTCTGGTGCGCGTTTTCGATTTGATTGAATAAGTCAGGTTTTCTGCATTTTTCCCGCATTCTCTTGGCAGCCGGCGTGCTGAAGTGCAATTTACATCTATAGGGATATATAGGGCATGCTCCCTCTCTTCCCTCTCTTTTTAAGTTCTGTAGTCTTGGCACTGCTTCACTGGCTTCACGATGATGTTTAGGTAATGTATGGTCATATTTTGTTGGTGTCTTCTGGATCTGGATTCCTTCTCTAGTTCGAGAAACTGAGAGAAGTTTTTGCGTAAGATTCATCATGTTGGTACTGGGATCTTTCTGGCTGTGTATATATATATATCATATTTGTATAATATCTTTTGTGTCTACCTAATTTGCCAGGGGAACGGTGGCAGTTTGCTACCGGGGATGTCTTAAGATATTTGAATGCTTTCCGTGGTTTGCCGCGCTGGTTTGCAGGAAAGTTGAGGATTTACGTTGGACATGTTTGTATTCGCAAGGGAAAACTTGACAATTTGTAGGAAGATTGAAGGCTTGCAGGATTTGAAATGAACAATGATAAAAAAAAAAAGATAAATAAATAAATAAGTCATTGTACTTTTTGAATGAATGTTCAATAAAAAATGAAACCCCTTATATGAAAAGGGTTTAAGTCGGGACAGCGTGATATTTGATTCGGGTCATGAAAGTTCTTTGTGTAAAATAGCTACATTGATGGTGTTTTTCTAACTTGGTACCTGGCCATACCCTCGGCATCAAGAAGTCATCATTTACCATCCGTTTACGGACATCTACAGTCCACTACAACAGTCCAAATGATCCACTACAAGAATCCACTTCACTGCGTCACATTACGTCAATGTCACAAGTGCTTCCAAGATTCCACCAGCTTGAAGCGCTCAGCTCTGGCCTCATCTGCAAGGTTGTCGTTCCCGCCCCAGGAGTGTCCAACCTGACACCCTTCGATTTTCAACCACCTGCCCTCCTTCAGGCCGCGAATTGCAATGTATGATCCTGCTGGAGGAAGTTGAAAGCCTGGCACCAAAGACAATTTGGAAGCTATGGTCCCTTCAACCACATGTTCGTAAAATATGTGTGTGCGAAACAGATGTGTGCAAAAAAAAGTGGAAATAAGATATGTAGGCAAGGGTATGTGTATGCAAAACAGATGTGTATAAGACATATGCATGTAAGGCATGCATTTATGTGTATATTATATTAAATTATATTATACTATATTATATTATATTATATGATAATATATTATATTATATTATATTATATCATATTGTGTTATATTTTATATTTTATATTATATTATATTATATTTTATTGTATTATATTCTGTTATACTTTATATTATATTATATTATATTATATCATATTATATTATATCGTATTATAGTTTATTGTATTGTATTATATTAAATTAAATATTATATTGTATCATATTTTATTGTATTATATTATATTATTTTATGTTATATTATGTTTTGTTATGTTATATTATATTATATTATATTATATTACATTATATTATATTATATTATATATTATACTACAGTATATTATATTATATATTATACTATATTAATCTATATTAATTTATATTATATTATAAAATCTTACATTATATTATATTATATCATATTATATTATATTATATTATATTAAACTATATTATTTTATATTATATTATATTATGTTATGTTATGTTATATTATATTATATTATATTACTGTATATTATATTTACATATACACGTGCAAAACACACTGAAGTATGTGAATGTGTGCAAAACATACGTATGTAATGAAACTAATGTATGTTTAGATTTGTACGGTTGCTGCGTATACCGAACAAACAATGACTCATCATGATTAATTGTATGTGCGTTAATGCGTTTTGATGCGTCTTGATCCTAGTGACTTGGTTTCGCGTTTGTGAGGTTCATCAGCTCTGTTTCCTGAGAAAACACTACTTCCTGGCCCTCCGGACTCCGCCCCTCCCAAACAAAAGGCCACGTCTACCGCTGCCTGATGTCCCTCCAGCGTTCTCAGATGTTGCAATGCTGCTTTCCGAAATTGCTTCACTGTGAATTTTTGCCCCTCTAGCACAGAAGGAAACAAAGGAAACGAAGAGCACAGAGATGACTCTCTGCATTTGCCTCAAGCAGCAGCATGGTACAAGCTTTCGTTATTTCTGTTTTTTCACTTCGCTAAGCTTTCCAGCAACTTTCACAACTTTCTGGCGGCAACTTTCTGCATCACCTGAAACATCAAGAAGCACCAAGAAATCATGTCTTGCAAGTCCTGAGGCAAGTTGCTTCATTGCAGTGTTTGAAGAATAGACGATCTTGCACGCAAGACGCGGTGATTGAAAGGCTCTGGCTGCGGATGTGACATAGCGTGGAAATATCTCCCTGATGCCACATGCGCTAGATCTTGCAGTACCATCCGCTCATGCTGCACAACCGGAAAGCAACAGTTTGTTTCCGTACCTTTCGTAGCAATTGCCGGTCAAACCTCGCGCTTCTTCACTCAAGTCAGTTTAAGATAGCTTAAGATCAAAAAGCATTGACGGCTGGCGACGATGAAACCAAAAAACAAAAGCTGATCCTTTTCCGAAGATCACATCAACTCTGCGAGTACTAGCTCTGTGACAAGTCAAGACGCAAAATAAGCGAGGATTTGTTGAAGGTCATTCAAAAATATAGCATGATATAGTGTTCAAACATGTTCCATCTCACAGCCTCATTGCATGGTTTGTCTGTCTTGCTCCGAAGTGTCTGAGTTTTTCAACTTTGTCACATCTGCCTGCTCAATTAAATGTATTGTAATTTAATGTCATCTCAGCGCATGTTTTCAAAAATGCTGATTGTCTTTGTGCCGATACTCTCAGACTCCAGCACCTCAGCACCAGCAAGCGATGGAAAACTCCCACTCAATGTACAGTCGCACAATCGATTGACAGCTGTGCAAAGATTTGGTGATCAAGCCGCTCACTCTTGGCTGATTGCTCCCATGGCTGCACAAACCACTGAATAGCACTGATTCAATTTGGAGGCGGTAATCATTGGTCGACAAAAATGCCTTTCAAATTTCAAATAGCTTTCTTGGTCGACACTATCCTACTATCCTCCTATATAAAAATAATTCATTCGGATCTCAAGTGTGCATTCTTCACGACTCAAACCCAGTCGTATCTGTACACGAGAGTCTCAAGCTGTATCATGTCTATGCCATGCATGCCATGCTACCAACATTTCGAGAAGAGGCACCGTGCAGTTCTAAATGCTTGGTAGGCTGATCGATCACGTATAATTTCAAGTGACCAGCTGGACCTGTTTTTCAGTCTGGTTGTGTCTTTTTCATGCTTTTCCTGGCCGTTGTGTTTTAACACCTTAGCAGCCAATATCCGTTATCCACGACCATGATCGCGCCTTGTCTACTCTTTGGACACTCGGAGCTACACAGGCAGATATGATTCCAATATTTGTTCGTTCGGGTGCCACTCTCTATGAAAGTTGAACCAATCAAGGTTTCTACAAAAATAACATGACAATGCACAGACATAGTTTTTACTTAAATTTGGCATGGCGATGAAATGACAATGTCTTCTTTGGCAACTTTAAGTACAACGGATGCAGGTTGCTCACACCTTCACAACCACATGGTGCATTGAGCCAATGAGCTGCTGTGTCCTCCATCAGTTTGCAAACATCCTTTCTCATCAGTCAGATGCATAGACAAAGCACACAATATTGAAATTCCACGGTCACTGCCCACGGTCACTGCGTGAAACTCCAATCCATGAAATGGATTAGCTCAAGAGTTAAGGTCATGCAAGCAAGCGATAACCAACACTAAGTGAGTTCCTAAAGAACTATCACGAAATGAATTGAGTCTGAGTACAGTAAACTACTGCAGAGTGTACTCCACTTCATGGTTTCCTTCAACATCCGAGGCCCGGCAAAATGTCTCTACAAATCTCTCGGAACATGCAAGGCATCGCAAGGTATGACAAGGAATGGCATGGCATTGACTGACAAGTCCTCTTTTGAGTGCATTGTTTTTCTGCTCGGAATGCCTTTGGACGGACAGTCCTGCAACACAGTCTTTCCTCGCTAGCTCGCCACCTACCGGCAGTTGTTACTTCCGCTGACCAAATCAAATTTGCAGCAAAGAAGCGAGAAAGTTCCGCCTATGGCGTGGAAGCATTTGATGCCATGCCACCATCCACCCATTGGGCACATTGGATGACTTTGAAGCGGCATAATACCTCTCAGGTGTCATCCACGTGGAAAAATTGGACGACTGATCATTCATGACGATCAATGAAGATCAAGAACGATCAATGTGGGCCATGTTACCAGTCGCTAGCAAGATCTAGCAATGACTAGCAATAGCGATCAACAACCATCAACGACTCAACGACTCACAATGGCAAGCAATGACAAGCAATGACTAGCAAGGACTGGCTGACTAGTCAAAGGAAGTTGGGAAGCAATCTTCCGAGTTACGAATGATTTTTACCTGATGAAGGGTGGCGTGAGACTCTACATCACCAAACAATACATGCCATGAAGGGTGGTGTGAGACTTTACATCACATAGCAATACACTCAATGAATGGTGGTGTGAGACTTTATATCACCAAACAATACATGCAATGAAGGGTGGTGTGAGACTTTACATCACCAAACAATACATGCAATGAAGGGTGGTGTGAGACTTTACATCACATAGCAATACACTCAATGAATGGTGGTGTGAGACTTTATATCACCAAACAATACATGCAATGAAGGGTGGTGTGAGACTTTACATCACCAAACAATACATGCAATGAAGGGTGGTGTGAGACTCTACATCACCAAACAATACATGCAATGAAGGGTGGTGTGAGACTTTACATCACAAAACAATACATGCAATGAAGGGTGGTGTGGGACTTTACATCACCAAACAATACATGCAATGAAGGGTGGCGTGAGACTTTACATCACCAAACAATACATGCATTGAAGGGTGGTGTGAGACTCTACATCACCAAACAATACATGCAATGAATGGTGGTGTGAGACTCTACATCACCAAACAACACATGCATGAATGGTGGTGTGAGACTTTACATCAGATGACGAAGAGAAGTGGTGACGAAGGGAAGCCGTGTCTTTGCAGATCGCATTGGAATGGCTGCATGATTGTTGTCATCTGGTGTTGCCATGCGGAGAGATGCAGGTTTGCTACCCGATGCTGCGAAACGCATCGTAATGGCTGCATGAATGTTGCATGGCCTTTGTTTTTGGGAGGAAGCCGGAGCACGAAACCTGGTGTTTTTCCGTGTAAAGTGGCTGCAGCCGGCGATGAAAGGTACCTCGTGTGTGTGGCGGGTGCGGCTGCGGTCGTTTCGTCCGCAAATTGGTTCCTCCTCTGTGTTCTGCAACGAGTGGTTGTTCCTGTGTGCGTAGTTCTATGCGTTTCTTGAATCTGTGGTTGCCGATCGCATTGGAATGGCTACCCAGAGCCTCCAATAGTCCTTAATTAAGGTAGCTACCTTAATTAAGTGATCTGGAGGTTTGCCAAAAATCATGGTTTTGGAGGCCTTAATTAAGTGATCTGGAATTTTGGCCAAATCACTTAATTAAGGTCTCTGGATCTTTTGCTTTTTCATTGATATTTTTTTGATGAAACATTGATAAAATCATGCTTGCTGTATCTTGATCTCCTTTGAGGAGATCATTGGCTCAAACCAAGTTTTCTGTGCCTTGCATGCTCAGAAGGTTGGCAACCACACAGGTGCTTCTGGCTTGTTTTGTTTTTCTGCAGGCTTGCAAGTTGAAGCTGCACCTTTGTCATCATAAGGGGGAAAAGAGATGTAAGAGTGGTAGCCAAAGGGTTCAAAAATATGTAAAAGTGATAGCCAAGGAGTATAATATATGGGGGAATTTCAGGGGTGTAACAAGTGGTAACCAACAAAGGGGTGGACAGATGTTTTTTTTTACCTCCACTCATATGTGATTCTGATACCAATCATGTCAACCAACAAACAAACAACCTCAAAGAAATATATGGAAAGATGTACTCCTCAGAGAAGATTATATTGAAACATGTATTGATATGTAAAAATGTTTTCCTTTTCTTTCCTTCCCTCATATTTGTGGTTGTTTCCTTCTATCCAGCAACCATGCCAGGTGCAGCCCCATGCCACTATGTGCAACATCCCCTCAGAGGAGATGTCTGGATTCCCAATGGGTTCTGGTGGACAGGGTAGGTTGAGTTTGCATGTTTCATGTTGCAGTGTCTCATTTTTTCAGTTGTCTATGTCTCATGTATTAGCATGAAGGTATCAGAAACAAGTACTTGGTTGGAGGAGCTTGGATTGTGTAGCATTGTTGTTGAACTATGTGGAATCTGCGCAGCTCTTTCTGGCTCCAGCCAAGCAGGTTGTCGAATCCCAACACTGATGGCTTTGGGAAAGATGCTCAGGGAAGGGTTCGACCCAAGTGCCCCAGGTGAGATCTATGAGAGGAAAAATGCTTTCCTGGAAGATACTGAGGCCAGGTCTGGTTTTTGTTTGAAACACAGTCTCATGTCTCAAGGTGTTTTTGTACACTCCTCAGTGATGTTTACCTTAATTGTTTGGCCCACATACATTCATTTGTGATCAGAAGCACTCCTCAGAGGAGTGATGCTTAGTGGTTTTTGCTCACATATACATTCATTTGTGTTAAAAAGCACTCCTCAGAGGAGGCTTCCAATTTAAGAAACCCTCTTTGCATGCCAGGTACAAGTCGACAAAGAAGATGGCACAGCTCGTGTGCCAGCAGAAGTCTCTGATGAGGAGCCTGCAGGAACTGAAGGTGGAGGAAATGCACCTGCTGGAGGAAATGGTGCAGGAGGTGAGGGGGGAGGAAATGGTGCAGGAGGTGAGGGGGGAGGAAATGATGCAGGAGATGAGAATGGAGGAGGTGAGGGGGGAGGAAATGGTGCAGGTGAGGGGAGGAGAATGGAGGAGGTGAGGGGGGAGGAAATGGTGCAGGTGAGAAGGAGATGGAGGAGATGGAGATGGAGGAGATGGAAAAGATGATCCTCAGGATGAAGACAAAGAGGAAGACAAGGAGGATGACGAGGAGAAAAAGAAGAAGCAGCAGGAGATGCTCCAAAAAGAATTGTATAGGAAGCACATGATGGATGAGCAGGAGAGGAGAAACAAAGAGTTGCTGGAGCAAGTCCTGGCAAGAAAGACTGCAGCAGAAAAGGCAAAGCGATATACCCTGCAAGAAGCAGAGCAAATAGATGCAGATTTGCGTGCAGCAGAAGCAGCTCAGGAGGCTGAGGCTGCTGAGGCTGAAGCTGCTGAAGAGGCAAAAAAAGGAGAAGAGGCAAGGGGCAGCAGAGAAAAGCAGTGGAGGTGCCACTGATGGCTGTCAAAATGGAAGAAGAGGATGATGTGGAGCCTCTGCAGGAGCTATCCTCTTTGAGAATGTGTGGCTACTGCCACCAGAAGATGTATTTACGCAAGGGCCTATGCGCAAATCTGATGTGCAGTGCCTTTTACATGAACAATCCAAGGGCACCAGAGCTGCTGTGCGCCAAAGGCCCCATCCACCATGGAGCCAAATAATGGCAAGGCTCCTTGAAAGACAAAGTGGAGTGCAAGCAGCTCAGCATGGCCATGGATGAGTCCCTGAATGAATGGGGAGAAGACTTAGCACTCGAAATGCGCCACCAGAAGGAAATTCCTGCCCCAATCTATCACGAGCCAGTGATAATTGAAGACCTGGACTCAGGAGAAAGAGTTGAACATGGTCCCAAAGAACCTGAAGAACCTGAAGGTCCACCTCCCTTGGGTTCCATGACAGAAAGTTACAAGGAGGCCCTGACAGCTGCTGCAAATAAGAAGCGATCCAGAGGGGTGAAGAGACTCTTATCATTACACGCAGCTATCTGCCAAAAAAAACAAAGGGGGGAATGGGTAGGGAGTCAAAATCCTATGCCTACCCTATCCCCCCAGGCTCAACAATATCTGGATGACAGAGTGAAGAAAGCCATTGAAAGTGCTCCATGGCGACAATAGGAGTGCTGATGTGAAAATCTGCAGGAAGGTCTGGTAAAGGATCTATGTGCTGCAGTGCTGAGCTGATCATGGCAAAGGGCCAAACATGCTGAGCTGATCTTCAAAAAAAAAGGTCCTTGCTGCTGCTGCTCTTTGAGGTACAAGATCTCCTTAGAGGAGGTCTTGTAGCTAATATCTCAATTGGTACCAATCTCCTCAGAGGAGATGATTTGTTTTTTTTATGTCATTGCAAAGAATCAAGTCTGATTTGCACAAGCTGCCCATGCTTAGTCAACAGAGATTTGCATCCCCCCATTCACAAAAACATATTGTTCCAACCCTTGTTGCACTCAGGCCAGACCCTGCTGCAGAGAGCTGTGTGGATCCTCAAACTGTTGACAATTGTGTTGAGTGCAGTAGTGTTTCATATCTTGCTCCAAGTTTTTGTCTTGTGAGATTGGCCATCATGGAGATTCTCTTGCATTGACTTGGGATGTAGTCTGATCATCTAAGAAAGTGGCACTCCTCAGAGGAGTCACTACCCACCCCATTGCATCCAAATATATTTTCAAAATACAAATATATCACTTCCAAATCTATGTAAATGATATGAATAGAGTCAGCACTCCTCAGAGGAGAAATATTATATATTGAACCCTTCCACCAAACATGCAACATCTTTCACATGTCAGCTCTTGCCAAGTCAGGTTCAGAGGCAGCACAATGGCTGGGATACCAATGGCCAGGGACCCCAATCAAATGTGTCATGGTGGAAGTGTTGGATCAGAAGAAGTCCAAGACTAAGCATCATTTTTTTATTGGCGTTAAAAAATGTTAAAATTTTAACATTTTTAACAATGGTTTTTAATTGATTTATATATATATATACCATTGTTAAAAAATGTTTAAAAAATGTTAAAATTTTAACATTTTTTAACACCAATGAAATCAGCAATGCTTTGCTTCCTGTTTCTTGTGATCTTGGTGAATGATACATGTATCTTTGCAAAGCTGGTATTGGTTCAAATACAAAATTCATTCTGTTGCCATCATGGGAAAGCCAACTGCTGCGCCCAAGAAGGCTGCCAAGGAAAAGGTGAAGAGCAAGGCCAAAGCTAAGGCTAAGGCTGCTAGCCAAGCTTTAGTGGTTCAGCCTGTGGAGGATGCCAATGATGTCTCTAGGGCAGAAATTTCCAAGTTCATCACTGCCCTGAAGTACAAAGCCAAGAACCCAAAGGATCCACAATCTCAGGGTGCACAGATGGTCTTGGAGGATAGGGGTCTAGATCAACATGGGCCTATATATAAATATATTTATATATTTATCAAATTTGTGATCAATTAGATCTATACATTTTTGGTTGATCTTCATCATGAAATTGTTGAACTCCAACATGCATGAAACCCATTCTGCTTTCATCACCAGTGCCATTGAAACCCTTGCCCTGCAGAAATACAACTCCATGTCGGCAGATGAGAAGAGGGGCATTGTGGCCAAGTACATTGCTGGAGGTGGGGTCAAGGGCAACCTTCAGCAGATTCTCTCCAATGTGGAATCCAGCGGCTCCTCTAAGGAGATTTCATCTGAAGTTATTGAAGGGTACATGTCTCTAGGTAAAGTTGAATTATATTTTCTGTTTCCAGTAAACAATTTTTAGGGATTATACATAACACTTAGGCCACTCCTCTGAGGAGTGATGCACAGAGTTAGAAATTTTCTTTGAAGAGATCCTCAAGGTAGCCATATATCATATAGACACATATTTATATATATATACTTATTATATTTATTTATTTACATATTTTGTATATCCATTCCTTATAATATTTTCCAATATATTCACACATATAGACATATACATCCATGCATATAGTCTTGCACCATCAAGATATATACATAAACCACATCCAGCATTTAATTTAAAACAGCATGCATTTTACATTTTCAGCTCAGGTCAGCTCCTGAGATCTTGAAGCACAATGGGTGGAGCTGGACAGATCTAGAGCCTGATGACAGGATCAAAGTCTTTGGAGATTTGCTCAAAGACTGCTATGAAAGGGAGGGGATCACCACCCAGCAGGATCCACCACTCAAGAAGGAACATCCTACCAACCCTTTGCTGAGCAAGTACTACTACATTCACCGACCAGAGCAAGCCACGACCAAGGAAGCAGAGCACCAGACATCTGAGGTCAGGGTTGACACAGGTGACATTCAGGTCAGCAAGATGAAGCTGGCTTTGGGTGACCAAGGTCCAGAAATCAAGATTGAACCATTTGCTGAGTGCCAGAGCTCATGGAAAGTGGTGGACAGTGGCAAGACCAAGGTGTCCAAAGAATATGAAGCTATCATCAGCCTCTTCAAGGATCTCAAGGCTATGCACCAGAACCCTGGCAAAGACATGAAAAAACTTTTGGATGATCTTCAAGATGGTTTGACGAGGGTGGGCAAAGCCCTTGATGAATTGCGTGTTGACCTTGCTGCTTCCAAGTTGGAAAGTTCCAGTAACATGGACCAGGCAAAGGCCAAGGCCCTCTGTCAGAAGTTGACAGACTGGAAGGAAAAAGGAAGTCAGCACCTAGATGGGCTGAAAGCTTTGAAAAGGAGAATCCAGGCTCTCCTTGAAGCGCTAAACTCCTGTGAGGATAAATCCTTCTCTAAACTCTGACTATGTGTTTTAGCAATACTCCCACACATATACAGATATATAGGATATAGGTTGCAGAGAAGGATATATCGGTTTTTGCACTTTGAAGTGAGGCTACAGAGCTGGTGAGCACAAGGTGAAAAAAAGTTGCCTGTCATTGCCTGCTTTCTTGTTTTCCATGGAAAGACCGATCATCAGCCAATTTCTTTTTGGTTTCTGACTGGACACTCCTAACAGAAGCTGGATTCTTTCCATGCACCCAGGTAACTCCTGTCTTCCTGGAGAAGGAACAACCAAGGCAAAAGCTTGAATTGTACTGCACTTCTCACAGAAGTTATAGAGGAGATGGGGAAATGTACAAAAACACATTCAACCTCAGTGGATGGTCTGGCACAGGCAACATTTGCTATAGGTGCTATGCCACCAAAGATAACAGCAGGGATTGCACCACTTAGTTTGGAGGAGCCATGCAGAGAAAAACCACAATGGATTATTTTGCTGATTGCATAACAGAAGGAAAACAAATATCTGCATTATTTTGTGCACCAGGCTTCCAGGTATAGATTGCTTTGTTATTGATTGGCTGCATGCTTGTGACCTGGGAGTTGCCCAAGATTTTCTAGGGAATTTGATTTTTTCCCTCCTTGATAAATTTCCAGCAAAGACAAGAGGTTGAGTTCTGTTTTTAGATCCACGCAATCTTTCTACAGGAGAAGTTCAGTGGACAACAGGCTTGATACTTTGACTATATGGGAATGCCCAGGAGGACCAAAAAAATCCAAACAAAGTCTCAGCTCCCAAGCTTAGACTGGAGAAACCAGGTCTCTCATACCATGGAGCTTGGAATTTGCAGAAGCATATTGCTGGACAAGTCCAACACATTGCTGGACAAGTCCAACACATTGCTGGACAAGTCCAACACATTTGAAAACACCATTTTCCATGATTGAATGCAGCCTGCTGTCCAGAGACCTTAAACCCACAAGAATTAGCGACAGCAGGACAAAGATTCCTGCTACTTTATGTCTCCCTCTCGATCCTGAAGGGATGCTTTGGAGGTTGAAGCCCAAGCACCACCTCTTCCATGTGAATTTGATGGGTGCTGCCCTTCTCAGAATTGCATGGACATATAGAGATCAAGATATGGGAGAACCTTGTTTGCCATTTGGTGTTTTCTTTTTTTTCCCTTCATTGATATTAATTAGGTTTGATGCCAATACCTTCAACTTCCAGAAATAGACTGTACAAATTCATGTCTCAAGACTTCCAGTTGCATGAAGAGGAAAAAAGGATTTCTTGTGAAGAAGACACTAGCACACATTTGTTTTTTGTTCATCTCTTTGCCCATGACCTGAGACCTCATGCACAGGTACGTATACATCTTGATTTCTACAAAGAGATGAGGAAAGAAAACCTCCTCAGAGGATAGTTTCTGTAAAGAAAAACAAAATCTCCTACGAGGAGATTATTACTTATTTTGTTTTGCAAAAAGTAAAACTTTCTAAAGGACAGCAAAGAAAAAAACATATGACAATTTTGCCACAAACTTAGCCATTATACCACTAAAACAGCACCAAAGCCAGATCACTTAATTAAGGTCTCCAGAAGTTCCTCCAAAAGTCCTTAATTGAGAAAATCCTGGATACCTTAATTAAGGTATCTCCTTAATTAAGGACTATTGGAAGCTCTGGGTACATGATTGTTGTCATCTGGCGTTGTCATGTGCGCAGAGAGATGCAGGTTTGCCACGTGATGCCGCGAAACGTATTGTAATGGCTGCATGAATGTTGGGTGTTTTGGGGAGGAAGACGGAGCAAGAAACCTTGCGTTTTTCCGTGTAAAGTCGTTGCAGCCGGCGATGAAAGGTACCTCGTGTGTGCGGCAGGTGCGGCTGCGGTCGTTCCGAGCGTAATCGGTTCCTCCTCTGTGTTCTGCAACGAGCGGCTGTTCATTTGTGCGTAGTTCTATTCGCTTGTTGAATCTGTGGTCGCAGATCGCAGTGTGATGGCTGCGTCAAGGTTGCTGGGCGCCGCGGCTGCATGCGTAATACGTCTTTTGCGGCTGAGAGCCATGAATCAAATTGGAGTAGCTGCATCAAGGCTGCGATAGTCATTTGTCAGCAGCTTGTCTCAATTTTTGCGCTGATAATTTTCCTTTTAAAATTCCTGTTAAAAAGTGCTTCAAAATTGTCTTTTTTTAAATTTCTGTTGTCATTCGCGTAGCTCTATTGTGTTTTGCAACTCAGTCTCTGCAGATGGCATTGTAATGGCTGCGTCAAGGTTGCGTGGCGCCGCGGCTGCGTGCGTAATACTAGTCGAAGGAAGTTTAGAAGTCAAACTTCCGACAATATGGACAGATGAAAAGCAGAGCAGGGAGGAGGCAGAGAGAAGAGAAAGACTAGAAGAGAGAAGATCAGAGAAGAGAAAGATCAGAAGAGAGAAGATCAGAGAAGAGAAAGAGTCAGAAGAAAGAAGATGCAGATGCGAGAAAAGGTAGGAAAGTTGCGAAACACTGTGTTATTCCAATGATTTGTGGCCACCGGAGGGTCGAAAAGTAGGCTCGCTAAAGCGGCGGGTGCGGAGCCAGCCCGTCAGATGAGAGATGAAAAATTGCACGCCATTGTGGCGCGAAGCACATTTCGAAGTCAAAATGTACAAAACACACCATGGTCGGACCACTTTTGGAAGTTGAGATGTCGAAAAAGTGCACGCCGTTGTGGCGCGAAGCACATTTCGAAGTCAAAATGTACACCATGCTCGGACCACTTTTGGAAGTTGAGATGTCGAAAAGGTGCACGCTGTTGTGGCGCGAAGCACATTTCGAAGTCAAAATGTACAAAACACTAGGGGTTCGGACCACTTTTGGAAGTTGAGATGTCGAAAAAGTGCACGCCGTTGTGGCGCGAAGCACATTTCGAAGTCAAAATGTACAAAAAACTACGGGTTCGGACCACTTTTGGAAGTTGAGATGTCGAAAAAGTGCACGCCATTGTGGCAAGAAGCACATTTCGAAGTCAAAATGTTATAAACACTAGGGGTTCGGACCACTTTTGGAGGTTGAGTATCGTTTCGTGTGGCAGTCGCAAGGGATTGTGCACCTTGTCCATTTTCAACTACAACCACCACTACACGACACTACACTCCAATAAACTACACTACACTACAACTACAACTACACCTTCACTACATTCCACTACACTACACTCCACTGCACTACACTGCACTCACTTACACTCAATTACGCTACACTACACTACACTACATTACATTACACTACACTACATTACACTACAGTACACTACCTTCCACCACACTTCACCACATTACACTACACTACACTCCACTACACCACAACTACAACTACAACTACACAACTACAACTACACTCCACTACACTCCACCATTCTAAATTACACTACACTTCACTACATTACACTATACACTACACTCCACTACATTACACTACACTACACTACCTTCCACTACAATTCACTACATTACACTACACTACACTCCACTACACTACAACTACAACTACACAACTACACTCCACTACACTCCACCATTCTAAATTACACTACACTTCACTACATCACACTATACACTACACTCCACTACATTACACTACACTACACTACCTTCCACTACAATTCACTACATTACACTACACTACACTCCACTACACTACAACTACAACTACAACTACACAACCACACTCCACTACACTCCACTACACTCCACTACACTCCACTACACTCCACTACACTCCACTACACTAAATTACACCTTTGTGCTCTTCCTACGGCAGTACTACCCTAGCCCCTTTATACTGGTGCCCCCAAAATTAACTCACGCAAATCACCCAAGATGGATGTTTGCCCCTTGAATTAAAATCAGGTTACCCAGTCCCACGGGGTTTGAGCCGATACAGCCTTGAGCCAAAGGCTACGGGGCATCATCGACTTCCCTGGTAGTGATCTGGCATAGGGTCAGTTGAGTGATGGACTTTGCAAGGCGATGTACAGCGGCATCCTTAACAGGGGTCGGTCGTTCCATACCTCTGGGCGAGGCTGTGCTCAGAGTCTTCCGTAGACTTGGAGCTGCTGGGCGTTCAGTACATCACTCACAGTGTTGCCACCTTAATTGAGGAGAATCATGGGGAAGTGTGGTGAAAGTCACCCTCACACACTAAAATTACACTACACTACATTACACTCCACTACACTACACTACATAACACTACTTGACACTCCACTACACGACAACTACAACTACACAACTACACTCCACTACGCTACACTACATTACACTACACAGATAGACAGGTAGACAGATAGACAGATAATTAGATAGATAGATAGATCGATAGATAGATAGATAGGCAGATAGACAGGTAGACAGCTAGACAGATAGACAGATGAAAGAGAGAGAGAGAGAGAGATAGAGATTGATACATAGGGTGATAGAAAGATAGATAGATAGGTAATTGGGTGAGAGAGAGAGAGAGATACATGGATAGATAGATACATGGATAGGTAGATACATGGATGGATGGATAGATAGATAGGTAGATAGATAGATTGATAGGTAGGTAGATAGATAGATAGATAGGTAGATAGATAGATAGATAGGTAGATAGATAGATAGATAGGTAGGTAGATAGATAGATAGATAGTCAGAGAAAGAGAGAGAGAAAGAATGAGAGAGATCAAGCACCTTTCGGTCCATCAGTGGCTTCGCTCTGCCATCCATGATTCACAACAACCAACTTCTCCTATAGGTTTCCTATTTTTGAAACTTCCGCCACCGCCTTGTGCGGTACTACTGGTATAAAAGCTTTCTTTGTGTAAAAGCTTGCTGTGTGTTAATGCGTTCTTTGTGTAGCAAAAGCTTGCTGTGTGTAAAAGCTTGCTCTCTGGAAAAGCTTGCTGTGTGTCAAAGCTAGATGTGTTTCGGGAAGTGTTGTGTGCAACCTTTCTAGTACAAAGTAGTGCTGGGACGTGCTTTGTGTAAGCTTTGTAGTACAAAGTAGTACATGGAAGTGCTTTGCGCAAGCTTCGCAGTACAAAGTAGTATACTCTGGGAAGTACTTCGTGCAAGCTTTGTAGTACTGGGACGTGCTTTGTGTAAGCTTTGTAGTACAAAGTAGTACTGGGGCGTACTTTGTGCAAGCTTTGTAGTACAAAGTAGTACTGGGAAGTGCTTTGTGCAAGCTTTGCAGTACAAAGTAGTACTGGGAAGTGCTTTGTGCAAGCTTTGTAGTACAACCTAGTACTGGGAAGAGCTGTTTGCAAGCTTTGTAGTACAAAGTAGTACTGGGAAGTGCTTTGTGCAAGCTTTGCAGTACAAAGAAATACTGGGAAGAGCTGTGTGCAAGCTTTGTAGTACAAAGTAGTACTGGGAAGTGCTTTGTGCAAGCTTTCTGGTACAAAGTAGTACTGGGAAGTGCTTTGTGCAAGCTTCGCAGTACAAAGTAATATATTCTGGGAAGTACTTCGTGCAAGCTTTGTAGTAAGCTTTGTACTACAAAGTAGTACTGGGGAGTGCTTTGCGCAAGCTTTGTAGTACAAAGTAGTACTGGGAAGTGCTTTGTGCAAGCTTTCTAGTACAAACTAGTACTGGGAAATGCTTTGTGCAAGCTTTGTAGTACAAAGTAGTACATGGAAGTGCTTTGTGCAAGCTTTGTAGTACAAAGTAGTACTGGGAAGTGCTTTGTGCCAGCTTTGTAGTACAAAGTAGTACTGGGAAGTGCTTTGCGCAAGCTTTGCAGTACAAAGTAGTACTGGGAAGTGCTTTGTGCAAGCTTTGTAGTACAACCTCGTGCTGGGAAGAGCTTTGTGCCAAGCTTTGCAGTACAAAGCAATACTGGGAAGAGCTGTGTGCAAGCTTTGTAGTACAAAGTAGTACTGGGAAGTGCTTTGTGCAAGCTTTGTAGTACAAAGTAGTACATGGAAGTGCTTTGTGCAAGCTTCGCAGTACAAAGTAATCGAAGGAAGTTTGGAAGTCAAACTTCCGACAATATGGAGAGATGAAAAAGCAGTCAGCAGGGAAAAGATCAGAAGAAAGAAGATGCAGGTGCGCGAAAAGGTATATAGGAAAGTCGCGAAACACTGTGTTTTTTCGTGGTTTTGTGGCTCCGGAGGGTTGACAAGTAGGCTCGCTAAAGCGGCGGGTGCGGAGACATCTGGGGAGATGAGAGATGAAAAGTTGCATGCCGTTGTGGCGCGAAGCACATTTGGAAGTAAAATGTGTTAAAAACTGAAGGGTTCGGACCACTTTTGAAAGTTGAGATGTTGAAAAAGTGCACGCCGTTGTGGCGCGAAGCACATTTCGAAGTCAAAATGTAGAAAACACACCAGCTCCGGACCACTTTTGGAAGTTGAGATGTTGGAAAAGTGCACGCCGTTGTGGCGCGAAGCACATTTCCAAGTCAAAAAGTACAAAACACAGGAAGTTGAGATGTCGAAAAAGTGCACCGCGTTGTGGCGCGAAGGACATTTTCAAGCCAAAATGCACAAACCACTAGGGGTTCGGACCACTTTTGGAAGTTGAGATGTTGAAAAAGTGCACGCCGTTGTGGCGCGAAGCACATTTCGAAGTCAAAATGTACAAAACACACCATGGTCGGAGCACTTTTGGAAGTTGAGATGTCGAAAAAGTGCATGCCGTTGTGGCGCGAAGCACATTTGGAAGTCAAAATGTTAAAAGCACTAGGGGTTCGGACCACTTTTGGAAGTTCAGATCTCGAAAAAGTGCACGCCGTTGTGGCGCGAAGCACATTTCGAAGTCAAAATGTACAAAACACTAGGGGTTCGGACCACTTTTGGAGGTTCAGATGTCGCTTCGCTTCGCTTCGGGTCATTACACTACACTATACACTCCACTACACTACAGTACATTACGCTACACTCCACAACACTACAACTACAACTACAGAACTACACAACTACACTCCACTACACTCCACTACATTAAATTACAATACACTACGCCACATTACACTACACTCCACTACACTACATTACACTACACTATACACTCCACTACACTACACTACACGACATTACACCACACTATACACTCCACACACTACAGTACATTACACTACACTACACTCCACAACACTACAACTACAACTGCAGAACTACACAGCTACACTCCACTACACTCCACTACACACCGCTACACTAAATTACACTACACTACATTACACTACACTAGAAAGATCGATAGATAGATAGATACATAGAAAATAGATAGGTAGGTACGTAGATAGTCAGAGAAAGAGAGAGAAAGAGTGAGAGAGATCAAGCACCTTTCTGTCCATCAGTGGCTTCGCTCTGCCATCCCGGATTCACAACAACCAAGCTCTCCTATAGGTTTCCTATTTTTGAAACTTCCGCCACCGCCTTGTGCGGTACTACTGGTATATTCTGGGAAGTACTTCGTGCAAGCTTTGTAGTACTGGGACGTGCTTTGTGTAAGCTTTGTAGTACAAAGTAGTACTGGGGAGTGCTTTGTGCAAGCTTCGCAGTACAAAGTAGTACTGGGAAGTGCTTTGTGCAAGCTTTGCAGTTCAACGTAGTACTGGGAAGAGCTGTTCGCAAGCTTTGTAGTACAAAGTAGTACTGGGAAGTGCTTTGTGCAAGCGTTGTAGTACAAAGCAATACTGGGAAGTGCTTTGTGCAAGCTTTGTAGTACAAAGTATTGCTGGGAAGTGCTTTGTGCCAGCTTTGTAGTACAAAGTAATACTGGGAAGTGCTCTGTGCCAAGCTTTGTAGTACAAAGTAGTACTGAGAAGAGCTGTGTGCAAGCTTTTCAGTACAAAGTACTACTGGGAAGTGTTGATTTTCGAGTGGCTATGTTTTAAGGAGACCAGAAGTGTTTGTGCCTACCTTTGGAATATTTGCTGGGTGACACATGAAAAAACAAATTGAAAAGTGTCTCAACTACTTCTTGTGGCGCTAATTCCAAAGACACTGAATATGACATCTGGTCAGCCCCAAGCTGCTACACAGTGGGGTCCCACTAAGCATGTACAGTGATAAATTGGTGATCATGTAGTCTCCTGTTATATGTTGCATTTTTGTTGGCACCGCCAAAGCTGCATTGATTCAACCCAATCTGCTTCGCAACAGGTGGTCTCCGGTGATATCCCACTAAACATGAATACTGATAATTGGTGACAATTCTTTGGCTCATAGCCCTCAGTTATATGTTGCATTTTTGTTGGCATCGCCAAAGCTGAGCATCTATTCAATTCAATCTGCTTCGCAATTGGTGGTTCGTTGTCATAGTCTAGTGTCCAGAGATATCCCACTAAGTATATGTGTACATGGAAAATTGGTGACAATTGTTTGGTTCATAGTCCCCAGTTGTAATATAATATGTATGTTCTATTTGCGTTGGCATCGCCAAAGCTGCACCTATTCAACTCAATTTGCTTCGCTGTTGGTTGTTTGTTGTCAGGTCAAGTTTGCCAAAAGTTGCTCAAACGTCGGTCAAGTTGATCAAAAGTTGGTCAAACGTTGGTCAAAAGTTGGTCAAAAGTTGGTCAAGTTGGTCGAAAATTGGTTAAATTGGTCAAGCATTAGTCAAGTTGGTCAAGCTGGTCAAAAATTGGTCAAATTGGTCAAATTGGTCAAGAATTGGTCAAGAATTGGTCAAGAATTGGGCAAGAATTGGTCAAGTTGGTCAAGTTGGTCAAAAGTTGGTCAAGCTGGTCAAAAAGTGACCAACTTGGTCAAGCTTGTCAAAAATATGTCAAGTTGGTGAAAAGTTGTTCAAAAACTGTCCGGCTTGGTCAAGTTGTTCAAAAATTGGTCAAGTTGGTCAAAAATTGGTCGGAAATTCCATCAGACCAACTCAACCAACTCAAGGACACAAAAAGTGCTTGCAGCCAAATTTAGACCATTAACAAGTGTTTTTCTTGGTAATTTTTGAAAATTTGCAAAACTATTTCTGAGTGGTCTAAATTTGGCTGCAAGCACTTCTTGTGCCCTTGAGTTGGTTGAGTTTGTCAAATTTTGTCAGGGGTTGGTCAAGTTGGTGAAACGATGGTCAAGTTGGTCAAAAAATGACCAACTTGGTCAAGTTGGTCAAAAATTGGTTAAGTTGGTAAGTTGGTCAAAAATTGGTCAAGAATTGGTCAAGTCGGTCAAAAGCTAGTCAAGTTTGTCAAAAATTGGCCAACTTGGTCAAGTTAGTCAAAAATTGACCAACTTATTCAAATTTGTCAAGAGTTGACCAACTTGGTCAAGTTGGTCAGGTTGGTCAAAAACTGGTCACGTTGGTCAAACGTTGGTCAAGTTGGTGAAAAATCGGTCAAGTTGTCAAGTTGGTCAAAAGTTGGTCAAAAACTGGTCAAGTTGGTCAAAAATTGGTCAAGTTGGTCAAACGTTGGTCAAGTTGGGCAAGTTGGTCAAAAATTGACTAACTTGGTCAAGTTGGTCAAAACTGGTCAACTTTGTCAAAAATTGGTGAAGTTGGTCAAAAGTTGGTCAAAAGTTGGTCAAAAGTTGGTCAAAAGTTGGTCAAAAGGTGGTCAAAAGTTGGTCAAAAGTTGGTCAAAAGCTGGTCAAAAGTTGGTCAAATTGGTCGGAAGTTTGTGAAGTTGGTCAAAAATTGGTCATTTGTTTTTCAAAGTTGGTCAAGTTGGTCAAATGTCGGTCAGGTTTGTCAACAGCGGGTGATGAAACTATGAAGTGGGAGAATTGTTTAAGCATCCATGACACCCAAGTACCCCCGGCACAGGTATCCAGCGCTGGGGAAGACACCATATTGTTTTTGATCACCGCAAGATGGTCAGGCAATTTCAGTTGAACATCACATGTGTGAACTTAAACTCAGATACTTGTAGAGAACCGTTCAATAACTCTGTTGCTTTCCTTCCATGGCAACAACTGAAGGCAACCTAGAACAATTCTCATATGAAAGAGTCTCATGCTTTGAGGCATGCAGTGGGCTCAAATGGCAGCATGTACCAAAAAAAACATCGTATGGAAATAAAGGCTTCAGAAGTGGTTGTGCTCCACATCCCTCTGCCGTCAGTTGAGAAAAAGCATTCCAACAGAACAATGCTACTTTTTGGTTTGCTATTTTTTTCACGTTAAAACAAGGCAGCTTGAAAATTAACACTGGGAAGTACTTTGTGCAAGCTTTGCAGTACAAAGTAGTACTGGGGAGTACTTTGTGCAAGCTTTGTAGTAAAAAGTAGTACTGGGAAGTGCTTTGTGCAAGCTTCGTAGTACAAAGTAGTACTGGGAAGTGCTTTGTGCAAGCTTTGTAGTACAAAGTAGTACTGGGAAGTGCTTTGTGCAAGCTTTGTAGTACAAAGTAGTACTGGGAAGTGCTTTGTGCAAGCTTTGTAGTACAAAGTAGTACAGGGAAGTGCTTTGTGCAAGCTTTGTAGTACAAAGTAGTGCTGGGAAGTGCTTTGCGCAAGCTTTGTAGCACAAAGTAGTACTGGGAAGTGCTTTGTGCAAGCTTTCTAGTATATACATAGTACTGGGAAGAGCTGCTTGCAAGCTTTGTAGTACAAAGTAGTACTGGGAAGTGCTTTGTGCAAGCGTTGTAGTACAAAGTAATACTGGGAAGTGCTTTGTGCAAGCTTTGTAGTACAAAGTATTGCTGGGAAGAGCTGTGTGCAACCTTTGTAGTACAATGTACAAAGTAGTGATGGGAAGTGCTTTGTGCAAGCTTTCTAGTATATACATAGTACTGGGAAGTGCTTTGTGCAAGCTTTGTAGCACAAAGTAGTACTGGGAAGTGCTTTGTGCAAGCTTTCTAGTACAAAGTAGTACTGGGAAGCGCTTTGTGCAAGCTTTGAAGTACAAAGTAGTACTGGGAAGTGCTTTGTGCCGGCTTTCTAGTACAAAGTAGTACTGGCAAGTGCTTTGTGCCAAGCTTTGTAGTACAAAGTAATACTGGGAAGAGCTATGTGCAAGCTTTGTAGTACAAAGTAGTACTGGGAAGTGCTTTGTGCAAGCTTTGTAGTACAAAGTAGTACTGGGAAGAGCTGTGTGCAAGCTTCGCAGTACAAAGTAGTTTATTCTGGGAAGTATTTCGTGCAAGCTTTGTAGTACTGGGAAGTGCTTTGTGCAAGCTTTGTAGTACAAAGTAGTACTGGGAAGTGCTTTGTGCAAGCTTTCTAGTATATACATAGTACTGGGAAGTGCTTTGTGCAAGCTTTGTAGTACAAAGTAGTACTGGGAAGTGCTTTGTGCAAGCTTTCTAGTACAAAGTAATACTGGGAAGTGCTTTGTGCCAGCTTTGTAGTACAAAGTAGTACTGGGAAGTGCTCTGTGCCAAGCTTTGTAGTACAAAGTAGTACTGGGAAGAGCTGTGTGCAAGCTTTTCAGTACAAAGTACTACTGGGAAGTGTTGTTTTTCGAGTGGCTATGTTTTAAGGAGACCAGAAGTGTTTGTGCCTACCTTTTGAATATTTGCTGGGTGGCACATGAAAAAACAAATTGAAAAGTGTCTCAACTACTTCTTGTGGTGCTAATTCCAAAGACACTGAATATGACATCTGGTCATCCCCAAGCTGCTACACAGTGGGGTCCCACTAAGTATGTACAGTGATAAATTGGTGATCATGTAGTCTCCAGTTATATGTTGCATTTTTGTTGGCACCGCCAAAGCTGCATTGATTAACCCCAATCTGCTTCGCAACAGGTGGTTCGTTGCCATGGTCTAGTCCCCGGTGATATCCCACCAAACATGTATATTGATAATTGGTGACAATTCTTAGGCTCATATCCCCCAGTTATATGTTGCATTTTTGTTGGCATCGCCAAAGCTGAGCATCTATTCAACTCAATCTGCTTCGCAATTGATGGTTCGTTGTCATAGTCTAGTGTCCAGAGATATCCCACTAAGTATATGTGTACATGGAAAATTGGTGACAATTGTTTGGTTCATAGTCCCCAGTTGTAATATAATATGTATGTTCTATTTGCGTTGGCGTCGCCAAAGCTGCACCTATTCAACTCAATTTGCTTCGCTGTTGGTTGTTTGTTGTCAGGTCAAGTTGGCCAAAAGATGCTCAAACGTCGGTCAAGTTGATCAAAAGTTGGTCAAACGTTGGTCAAAAGTTGGTCAAAAGTTGGTCAAGTTGGTCAAAAGTTGGTCAAGTTGGTCAAGAAATTTACCAACTTGGTCAAGCTGGTCAAAAATTGGTTAGCCCTGAGGCTCTGGCTTCCACGTAGCAGGGTAGGTAGGGTGGCCCCCGACCAATAGAGCCATGGAGTTCATGAACGGCCCCTTCAACACCATGCTGAAGTACCTCATCCCCTGTTCCAGGATATGCCCATGTCACTATCGAGTTTCATGTGTTGTTTCAGACTTGCAGGTTGAATGGACGAATGCCTCGCATGTTGGCTTGACTTGCTGTGTGGTGTCTGACCACGAATTGGTGCATGACAACTTTCGGAGCTTGTCGTTGTTGCCAAACAGGTGTGCCCACGCCGTGTCTGACCGTTTCTCCTTGAAGTTCACTCAGGACCAATGGTCATGTGCAGTCCAGGGCTCGAATGCAGTGATCCTCTTGCAAGCCTTTGTGTTCTCCACTTGCCTTGATGTTTCTCTCGAGGGGGGCGGAGTCTTGCCCACTCCTGACTCACGTGATGAGAACCTGGACGGAAGGTGATTTGTGAATGGCTTGCATTTTGGAAGTATGACTTGCGTTGGGCAAAGTGCCTTGCCTTGTCGGAAGTTGCACCTCAGAAGAGGGAAAGACTCTTGATGGTTGCCATCAAGTCGGGTGATGAAGATCTGAATAGTCACATGTGCCAATCGTGGCCCACCGCCGGTCAGCCATCCCTCCAGCAGTTTGACGTCCTCACTCAGGTGTCAGGACCTTTTTTGGACGAATGCGCACCATCTGATGAGGTTTTGCGCATGTATTTGGATCCTTCCAATTTACCCCGGGGAACTCATATTGCCAGACAAACCAAGAAATCCAGGGTAGATGTTGCTCGTTACAGGCTCAGATCTCCTCAGGACCAAATGAGTTGCCGGATGACCAACTACAGTGTCGGATATGAATTGCCAAACCACACCGTCCAACAAGGGGGTTTGTATGGAGCTTTGCTTGCTCTCCCGTCTGGCCTTCTGAGATTTTGTAGTACCCCCGAGATGTACCTGCTTCAGCTGCCCCTGGGTGATGTCTTTGTGCCAGCGTCCAGGAAAAAGGCCATCCACATTATTGCTAATAGTAACTCCATTAGCACCCCCTCATGCTGCCATTGCACTGTTGAACGCCTTGGCCTTTGTCACAAACCTGTCACCGGTTGAGATTGTTGAGATCTTTGCACGTCTCTTTGAGTCTCGCTTGAAGGCTTCTACACTGTCGATTCATGAAGTTGAGGGTGGCTTCATGCTCTCCCTGTCTGACATTGCTGCAACCATCCCCATGCACTTGTGTGAAGATCTGGTCATGAGATCACCCGTGGATGAAATCAAAATTCATGTTCAAGTCGGCCCCAAGATTGCTGAAGTTCTCAGAGTTCTAATGGGAGCTTCGACTCCGGCTGACATCTCCTTGGTACCCGCAGGAATCCTTGATCACAAGGTGCCATTGCATCCGGATGTTCTCATGCGCTTGGAAAAGACCACCTTGTTTGCTTCGGTTCAGGCGTGTCCCCTCATGCCCACCATGATGTTTGAACGATCGGAAGGGATGCTAGATTTGTCATTGCCTTGTGTCCCTTTGGTACTGTTGCCGCTGTGAAGAGAGCCAACATGCGTGTTGGAGATGTGATCGACTTCTTGAAGCTTGAATTTGATCAACGGCCACTGTATTGTTGAGACATTCTTGGTTTTCGACTTGACGCTGGTGACCCTTGCCCTGATGCTGTTGTTGTTTTGTCAGTCCCAGGCATCACCCCCCTTGACTTTTCTGACTTGTTGAGATTGGAGGTGGCCACTCGGGCCAATGACATCACGTTTTAGTGTTTTTTCGTGGACCTGGTCCCCATCACACAGGCCCTCCGTGAAACGGGTATCCTTGATCTCTTGATGTGCCTTGGCTGGATGCTTGTCATCCCCATATATATATGAGCTTGGGAACGTGAGAGGTTTAATGTCTTGCGATTGCTCAGATGTCCAGGCCGCTTGTCCATTGAAGGTGTTGACATCACACATTGCTTGGCCGTTCGGATCTTCATTTCCCGGCTGGGATCCTTGCAATCGATCGGCCCACATCCAGTCATCCGGGTCAGAATCAAGTTTTGGTCCTCATGGATCTGGGAGGGTATTTGGGATCCTGAGAGTGACTTTTCTGTCATCCGAACAGCTTGGAAGGACGTCATGCTGAATTTGGTTTGGACTGGGACATTCGCTTCATCATTCATGGTCACAATGCCAACTTTGAGCGGCCCATTTCCCAATTTGTGGCTGCTCATGATGTTGCTCAGGGTGCTCTCAAGATTTTCTTGGCCACTAGCTTTGAAGTGTGGTGGCCCAAAACAGTCAGACAGCACCGAGGCAAAGGGCTCGGGTTTGAAGAGGAAACTGCCACCTCCTTCTCCTATGCCCAATATTCATGAAAGACCTCCGACACCTCCGAGCGTACCTGGGACGCCTCCACAGCCACCTACGCCACCGTTGCCCTCGAGACTCTTGCCGGATGGTCAACAGCATGGAGGTTCTGGGTCGGAATACGCTGTGTCTTCTGAATCTTCAGATGGTGAACCTCCTGCTCCACCAGAATCGTTTCATCAGGTTATTGACCTTGCCAGAGGTGATTTTGATCGTGCCTTGGCACTTGCGCTTGATTTTTGGATGCGGACCCCCAACATTGATTGGGACGGTGACATCAATGGTGTTGCCGACTTGCGCATATTGGTTGAGGGAAATCTCATTTACTGGGTTGGAACCTTCTCTGCCTTGATGTGTATCATCCAACTTTTGCAGCAGACCAAGCTTGAGCAGGCAATGTCAAAGTTGGGCTGGCTGGTCACAGTTCAGTTCATGGAATATTCAAACCCTGTCAAAGGTCGTGTCCTTATCCTGCCGAATACCGATGCTCACGCAGTCAATCAGGATTTCTTCATCACTTTCATGAAGGCGGCTTTTGTGGTCTTGGCCCTCCCAAGAGGGGTGGTTGAGTCACCTCGTGCCATCTACATCAAGATGAAGGTTTGGGGTCACCCGGCCTTCAGGGGTTGGCTTCACCGTGACACACCTGTTCAGTCTTTGCTTGACGCTTGGCATGTGGTTGGTCGAATGATTGGTGAGTCCCCTCCTATACGTGCTGTTGCCTTTAGTGGCACTATGAACCCTGAGTTCACAATCGGTGACTACAAGGGAGGCCCCCACCGCGTCTCCAAAAAGTATGCCGATTTCAGGTGCCAAAAACGAACCCTCTAGACAAGGCAAGGCGCTGCTTCCAAAGTAACAGAAAGATCAGCAAATGTGGAAACACTTCCCCTGTACATTGCCAAATTTTGAAGGGTGCAAAGGTGCAACTTTTTCAGGGTAGGAAACAGACTATAGAGGTTCTGTTTCCTACCCTGAAAAAGTTGCACCTTTGCACTCTGGTTTTCCTCAGTCTATTTTTAATCGCAAAATAAGAGAAATTGACAACGCTGTTATTCCATCCGAAGTGGTTTGACTGCAACCTTATCCGCCACGATTTCTCAAATTCGGGCACGTTCCCCCGCACCCCCTCCAAACAATGATTCGGAAAAGTCAGATAATCATTCTTTGCAGCACCTGCACACATAGACTCTGCGAACTACAACCAGCTGCTTCACAAAAGTGTCTTCACTTTGCAGAAGCTTGCACTTTGATCTTTGTTTCGGGGGGGAAGGGGGGATGCCGGGCCTGTCACGTGCACTTGTGCCAGCTCAGGGGTCCAAGAGGTGGTCGTTTGGACGGCTGTTACTTCTACCTGTCACAGAGAAGGGTCTATTTTTTGGCCCTAAAAAGATAAGAAAAACTAGATACGCAAATACGGGCCTCCCCAGTTCAAGATTCCTGCCGCGGATGCTGTTTGTGTTAAAGTAGCTTCAAGCACATAGCAGCCTGCAAAGCTTCAGCACATCTGACAAAATGAAGGGACCAAAAACAGACCCACCAGGAGGGACCACTTTCGATCCTAAGAGGGTCCACTTTTGGGTCCCTTCAGAAATATATTTGCTTTGCGCAAGGGTCCAAAACTGGGCCCTCAGCATTCTGAATCCGGTGCCTCCCTGGGGGCCTGTTTGACGCCCCACTCAAATACTATCTTGAGGCGCGTTGTTGGAATCTAGCTACCAACATCAGCGTCACACATCATAGCAACCACGAGTTAGCAACGAGGGCCTCGAACAGTTCAAGATTCCTGCCGCGGATGCTGTTTGTGTTCAAGTAGCTTCAAGCTTTACATTTTGCGCACATAGCAGCCTGCAAAGCTTCAGCACATCTGACAAAATGAAGGGACCAAAAACAGACCCGCCAGGAGGGACCACTTTCGATCCTAAGAGGTCCACTTTTTGGGTCCCTTCAGAAATATATTTGCTTTGCGCAAGGGTCCAAAACTGGGCCCTCAGCATTCTGAATCCGGTGCCTCCCTGGGGGCCTGTTTGACGCCCCACTCAAACACTATCTTGAGGCGCGTTGTTGGAATCTAGCTACCAACATCAGCGTCACACATCATAGCAACCACGAGTTAGCAACAAGGGCCTCGAACAGTTCAAGATTCCTGCCGCGGATGCTGTTTGTGTTCAAGTAGCTTCAAGCTTTACATTTTGCGCACATAGCAGCCTGCAAAGCTTCAGCACATCTGACAAAATGAAGGGACCAAAAACAGACCCGCCAGGAGGGACCACTTTCGATCCTAAGAGGGTCCACTTTTTGGGTCCCTTCAGAAATATATTTGCTTTGCGCAAGGGTCCAAAACTGGGCCCTCAGCATTCTGAATCCGGTGCCTCCCTGGGGGCCTGTTTGACGCCCCACTCAAATACTATCTTGGGGCGCGTTGTTGGAATCTAGCTACCAACATCAGCGTCACACATCATAGCAACCACGAGTTAGCAACAAGGGCCTCGAACAGTATGCCAAAATCGGAGATGATAGAGTTCGCCGATTGACGGTTCATTTCGTGCTTGGCTTACGTGGTGGTGGGGGTCCATCGTCTGCGGACCATGCCGCCCTTGTCAAACAGAAGAATGCTTTGGCTGCCTTCTTTTTGACACAAGGTGGATTTGAAAGACGTTGGTCGCTTTGTGGACAAAATTTGCAAAGGATCCAGTCCGGCTACTGTTGAATGAAACCGAAGTCTCCCAAAGAAAAGCTTGAAGCGATCTCCAGGTTGGCCAAAATGCTCAACATTCCCAGCGCTTCGGTGGTGGCACAGGAAGGGAGGGATAAGATTCATGACAGAGTCAAACTCCCTGCTCAGGATCTTGTTGCTTCTCTTGATCTTGCCAGCATTACGGTCAAAGAGTGTTTTTTCCTGAACGAGGATGGTTCGTCATGCCCACAGAGACTTGATGTTGTGCCCCAGTCTTCAGGGGTGTGTTTGCTTGATGCTTACCGATCCGCTCCTTGGCTTGCCCACAGCTCGGCGCTGTCACAAGATGAACTTGCAGTTGTTGTCTTGGGGAGATGTGAGTGTCCTCCTCATTCTGATGGAAAACGAATCCAATGTCCGGCCTTCTGTCCTCAGGGTGAACCACTTGTCTTGGCAGGGTGTTTGCATAACCTGGGGCATAAAAAGGTCACCACTACAAAAGTTGACACCAACATCTTGACACCTGATTCGGCTGTGGTGTCTTTCACCATTTGCAAGGATGAGATTCCTTTGGAGAAGTGGGATGAAATCGTCAAATCCCCGGTTAAAACTGTGGTTGGTTTGTGTGGTGGTGAACTGACCCTCCTGGCACCTCCATGGGGCAGGGTCTTTCAGAGATTGAAGACGAAGGTTCCTGCTGAGGAGGCCACATCTTTGCAGTTCCATGCCCGTATCTCGAAAGATGATTTGACCAAGGTGTTGCAAATGAGTGGTACGAAAGCTGTCTACACCCGCCACTTGCTTGGGTTCAACTCGGAATGACACTGTCATTTTTCACCCTTGGTTGGTTCCCTTTATCTCCGACATGAAAGTTGAGTCTGACTTGCGCTTTGATGTCCATGTTCCTTTGGCAGTTTACTTTGACTTTGACAGGGAGGTTGTTCCGATCGTCAAGTGGCCTATTCCTTGTTCATGGGCGGCCATTGCACCTCCCAAGGAAATCATTGAGCAGTTTTACAATCACAGGCCGGTTTCAAGTTTTGTAGATGTTGATTGCATCCACGACGATAGTCACACTGAGGAAGCTTTAGTTGCATGGTCTCATGCTATTGAGCTTGCAGTTGATAAGGCTATTGCCGTTTCACACAAGCTTAATCCTGTTGTGCACCCATGGCCGTCCCTCCATCCGAAATTCAAGGGTCGCTGCAAATCTGCCACCACTATCAAGCCTTCACGGAACGGCTCTGTGCGTGAGGACCCTACTGGTGCCTTTAACCCGATGTTGAAGTCTTTTCGACCAAATCTAGACAGGTTGTCAAACAGGTCAGAAGATTGAAGTCTTTTCGTAGAGCTCTCAAAGCTTGCTCAGACTCTGGTGACCCCGTTAGGGTTCATCAACAGCAGCAGCAGTTGCAGTGTGAATGGCATGTCATTCTTGAAGCTAAGGGCTTTGGAAGCAGATGGGCATCTCGGATCTTGTCGTATGAATTGATCCCTTTTGTTCTTGTGTCCTTGCCTGACTTTGAGTATCTTGACTTGTGTGTTGACATCACAGAGATGTACTGCAATTTGATCTGCCGACAAGAAGCCCGTTCCAGATATCAGTCGTTCAGGCATCGGATCAAGGTTGATCATGATGATGGTTTTTTGAGTCTCTCTTACAAAATTATTAGAGTGTCCTCTTCACCCCCTTTGCACGAAGTCCCTTTTCAAGTGTCGACTTTGGCATCTTTAGTGCGCTCAAGGATGGGCCGGACACTCTTGAGACTTGAGACAGTCGTACCCTTTACAGTTGGATGTGAGGCCACGTTTGGTGATGCTGTCGTCCGCATTACTGGTCAGGCTGAGGAAAATGTCTTTTTCACTGTTCAATCTGGCCAAGTGCCATCCTCTGGCACTATCTGTCAAGAGAGCATTGCTATGACAACGGGGGAAATTCATGGGGCTTTTAATGCCTTTTGGTCCAAATACTGGTTGCGTGATCAGGTGTGTGAGACTGAATCTGACGAGGCTTGGAAGTCTTTTGTCGATCAGGTTGAACAGTCGTCTGGCTTCCCCCAATACCCTGACATTCATGTAACCCTTTAGTCTACGGCCCTCTGGATGAAGGCCATCCAGGGGCTCAAGTCTGGCAAAGCCCATGGTGTTGATGGCTGGCGTTATGAAGAGATTAAAAAAACTTCCTGAAGCATGTATTCGTGACCTTGCTGCCATCCTTGCTAAGGGGGCCACATTTGGTTTGTCGAAGGCTCTCATGGTAGCCAAAACGACCTTGCTTGCCAAGAACCCTGATCCAAAATCTCTTCACCATATACGTCCTATCACTGTGTTGGGGGTCATTTACCGTTTGACCGGTAGAGCTATCTTCAAACAAGTTGTTGCGGCTTGGAAATCATCTTTGCCATTGCTCATCTCCGGTGGTTTACCTGGGAGAGGCGTCAAAGACCTTGCTTTTATGCTCAAGTTTCGCATTGAACAGGCAATCCAAGCCAAAGCTCAACTTGGCGGCTTCTCTTGACCTGAAGAAGGCCTTCAAAACCTTTCCGCGGTGGCCAGTTATCTTCTTATGGAGACGTTTGGGTATCCCGCAATGGGTTTGTGATTTCTGGTTGCACCCCCTTATGCGGATGGAAAGATTCCCCCACTTGCATGGCATGCTTGGTCCACCTATTGCTTCTACGACTGGTGCCCCTGAGGGGGATAGCTTGAGTGTGTTGGCAATGCTTGCTTTGGCAACTGCTTTTCATTGGTCGGTCGCCAATGATAGTGTTACTCCTCATGGTTATGCTGACAACTGGGGTTGGTCGACTTTCAATTTTGGTTGTCACCGCATGGCCTTTGCTTCGGTTCTCAATTTTTCTTCTTCTCTCAGGCTTGAGATTGATTTTAAGAGTTCAGGAATGCATGCCTTGATTTGGCTCATTTGTTCCCGTCTGGAGATATTCCTATCCGTGTGGAATCTCATGTCAAGGACTTGGGTGAGCGGTTCCATTCTGGTAAAACCATTCAGCTTGGCAATGTCAAAGAAAAATCGCTGAGGCTGAAGCCCGCGCAAAAAGAATAAAGTCGCTGCCACTTGATATCCAAACCAAGGCTTCGCTCATCCAGGCATCGGTGTGGCCTATGGCTTTGTATTCGGCAGATACTGCCTTCCTTGGCATGGTTCACTTTCAGACCCTCAGGTCCGCTGCTCTCCTTGCATTCGTTGGCAAATGCAACTTTGCATCGCCTTGGCTGGCTTGTTTTGCGCTGTCTAAGTTTCTAGTTGATCCCTTGCTGCATGTTGTTTTTTGTCCATTTTGAGATCTATCAAGCGTCTGTTCACCCTGTGTAAGGACACTGCCTACAGGATCATCCACCTGGCTGTTGGCTTTGGTGGTTCCCCCCCCTTATGGCCCGGCATCAACTTTTAAGCGGTATCTCAACATTTTGGGTTGGGACATTCATCCTGATGCCACACTTGTAGGCCCGGACTATTTTAGTGTCAGTTTGATGACTCCATCGAAAAAATCTGCCTGACCTTTCGCTAAGCTTGGCCCATTTTCCTGGTGTCCAATTTGTCCCGGAAAGGTACTGGTAACTCGGTCCCTCATCACTCTCTCACCCCTCGGGTCTTGTCGAAATTTGCTCCCGATGAGCAGGCCTTGTTGGTGCGTAATATTGTGGGAGGGTTTCAGACTGCTGCAACACAGAAAATTTGGGATCCGGATACACCCATTGCATGCCCATTGTGTGGGTTGGATGATGACAGATCCCACAGATGTCTTGATGGCCCTAGGCCCTAAGTTGTCTGACGTCCGAAATAATCAGCCTGAAGCTATTGATATTTTGCGCTTTGAGCGTCCTGATTGGGTGTACATTCCCATTGCGCAGACCTCACCTGAAGTTTTGCTCCAAAGGTTGTTTGTCAAGACCATTGCCAAAAAGACATCACTTGGTTCATTTTGATGCAGATGTCCAAGTCACTTTTTACACAGATGGGGGTGCCATTCACCCCACTGATCCCGTTGCACGTTTGGCAAGCTGGGCAGTGGTGTCTGATGTTTCATGCGTTTCGGAACAAGACATCCAGAACATCTCTGAGTTCATGGGCCAGTCAATGCTCTGTCCGCTCATCCGTGTGGTTGGGTGTGGGTTGGTGTATGGACATCAATCGGCTGCTAGAGGTGAGCTCATTGCCTTCCTTAAAGCTCTGATAGCAGCCCAGAAGTACAATAACTCTGTTCAAATCTCTGTTGTGACTGATGCTGATGCTTCCTATGTCTGCTTTGTAGACTTTGCGCGGTGTCGTCAGTTACCAAATTTTCCAGATCACAGGGTCAAAAATGCCGATATCATTCAAGATATCAAAGAGGTGTGGCACCCGAGAATTAAAGTCATGAAAACCAAAAGCCATAGGTCGATTGACGAGGCTCAGGACTGGCATGACTTGTGGACGCTCTATGGCAATTACGCTGCTGACTTCGCTGCGTCTGCAGCCTTGAGGAATGTGCCGAGGAGTATCCAGATCAACTCTTTTTTCGGATCTCGCCGCCTTTCATCTGTCCGAATCCACACGGCTTGAAAAGGTTTTTCGATACCTCGCTGATTTGAACAAGACCCGAATCAGGATGCTGCAGCAAACTGACAACATTGTGGGTCAACCTCATCGTCAATCTGATAGTCAAGAACCTTCGCTCATGCCATCCCGGGCAATGGGACAGGAAGCTCTGGACTTCTTGAAAGAGTTTTCCCCGCCAGACTATGTTCCCTGTTTAATCACGCAATTGTCGACCAGGAGACTTTCAAGGGCATTCTGCAGGGCACCAATTTTACTGCGGCAGTGGTGAGATGGCTTGCCGCTTGTCATTGGCGCCCGGATGTTTCCAAAGATTACTCTCGTAAAAATGACTGGGGTATCTCTTGGCTTGAGATGCTTTTCAGTTTCATCCTTTTTAGCAATACGTATCCCCCTGTCAAGACAGGTGGTCAGAAAGCCAATGCCATCTTTTGGGACTGGCGTTGCCCTCGTCGACCCGTGCTGCCTCAAGGATTTACTTTACCTTTCAGCAGGCCATTTTGGCCATCAAAACCATCACGTTGGTTGATATCATTCCTGCGTTTACTTCGAAGAAGTGTTCGTCGCTCTGTCATTTCAATTTATTCTGGTACTTTTGCTGGTATGCCTTGCCGTCCCAGTCTTCCAAACCCGTCTGAAACTTGCCAGGCCGTTTTTTCCTACATCTCTCGCTTGGGCGGAGCTGACTCTTTCTACCTTCCGTTGAATTTGCTCAAGACTCCGGTACCTTTCAAAGTTGGGCCATTGCAAGAACTCCCCATTGCACAGAGACATCAGGTCTGGCAACGTATCGTTACCCGCCGATACAAACAGAAAGCCCGTGACCGTCGTAACAACAGTCCTGCCGCGAATTAGCCTTGGTCTTGCCGTTGGCTCTCAATTAGCTTGACTTGCAGTTGGCTTGGGTTGTTCCTCGCTGTACAGCTTTGCGGTTCACCCTCCTTTAGTTCACATCGTACCCGTACCCCCTTCGGGAAGGGATGATGTGATGCGAAGCGACGCTCGCGCTGAATTCCGTCAAAACTTGGTCAAATTGGTCAAGAATTGGTCAAGTTGGTCAAAAGTTGGTCAAGTTGGTCAAAAAGTGACCAACTTGGTCAAGCTGGTCAAAAATTGGTCAAGTTGGTGAAAAGTTGTTCAAAAATGGTCAAGTTGGTCAAGTTGGTCAAAAATTGGTCGGAAATTCCATCTGACTAACTCAACCAACTCAAGGACACAAGAAGTGCTTGCAGCCAAATTTAGACCATTAACAATTGTTGTTCTTGGTAGTTTTTGAACATTTGACCAGCAAAACTATTTCTGAGTGGTCTAAATTTGGCTGCAAGCACTTCTTGTGCCCTTGCGTTGGTTGAGCTCGTCAAATTGGTCAGGGGTTGGTCAAGTTGGTGAAAAGATGGTCAAGCTGGTCAAAAAATGACCAACTTGGTCAAGTTGGTCAAAAATTGGTTAAGTTGGTCAAGTCGGTCAAGAGTTGGTCAAGTTGGTCAAAAATTGGTCAAGTTGGTCAAGTCGGTTTAAAGCTGGTCAAGTTGGTTAAAAATTGACCAACTTGGTCAAGTTGGTCAAAAATTGGTTAGCCTTGAGGCTCAAACTTCCGCGAAGTAACGTGGGCGGGTTGGTTTCCCACTAATTGAGCCATGGAGTTCTCACAAGGTCCTTTTTTCCAGACTTGGAAGTACCTTTGCCCATCACCAGTTGCATGCCCTTGCCACTACAGGGTTACCTGCATCTTGACTGACTTGAGCGTGGTGTCGATGTCCTCTCATGAGGTTATGTTGGTTGGTCGACTTGATCCGTTGCATGGCTTGGTGCGTGAGAAGTTCAGGACCCTTGCCTTGACACATGGTCGTTGTGCTCACGACATCACTGACAGGTTTTTGCTTAGACTCAACATGGAACAATGGACTTGTGCTGTGCGTGGTGCATTGTCGGTCATTTGCTTTCAAGCCTTTTTGGTTGGAGATCTCCTTGATGTTTCTGCTCATGGGGGTGGAATTGTTCCCACTCCTGAGTGCCGATTGGATTGGGATGACGGCCTTCACAGGTCGATTGAGCTTTTTTGTGGGGGCTTCTCGGGATGGACCCATGTTACTCATTTCCTGCATGAGCTTGAGTTTCCTCTTGTGACTTGCTTGGCATTGGATATTGGATGTTGACCATGAATACATTGTTGCTTATCAGAAATCTTTTGGGGGCACTTGCATGTTGCCTGGAACGCCTGCCCAGCTTGACGACAATGACAACTTGCCTTGCTTGCGTGTTGTTGAATCTGACGTCATGGAATTTTCGTGGATACATCTCACGGGAAGGCATAGACTTGATCTTGGTGTTTGCTCACCTCCTTGCCCTCCATGGAGTAAGGCCGCGGCTTCACCTCCAGGTCTCAGGCGCAAAGATGGTGTCTTGACACCTGCAGCCATTGCTTTCATGGCACTCCTGGGTTGCAAAGTCTTTTGCTTGGAAAATGTGTCCGGCTTGGTTCAGCATGAACATTGGAAGGTGATCCTGGAATGGCTTGTGTTTTGGGGCTTCGATCTCAGGTGGGCAAAATGCTTGGACATGGCCGAAATCGCACCTCAAAAGATGGAGAGGCTTATCATGATCGCCACTAGGACAGGTGATGCTTCCATTGGCAATCACATTTGTGTCCCCTGGCCAACGGTTGGCCCACCTTCTTTGCAACAGTTTGACGTCCTTACCCAGGTCTCTGGTCATTGGCTGGAGGAATGCACTCCCTCTGAAGAAGTGCTTCGCATGTACTTGGATCCTTCCAACTTGCCCAAATCTGGCTCAGGTCAGAGACAGCTGAAGAAGAACAAGGTCGACATGATGAGGTATCGTCTGAGATCTCCACAGGACCAGATGAGTTGTGTGATGGCCAATTATGGTTTTGGTCATGAGCTTCCAGGTCACACGATCCAACAAGGTGGATTGTATGGAGCCATCCTGGCGTTACCATCGGGTCTTAGATTTTGCAGCACTGTTGAGGTTGCCTTGCTGCAGATGCCACTTGGGTCTTGTTTTCTCCCAGCACAGAGGAAGGAAGCGATTGCCATCTTGGGTAACTCAATTAGCTCGGTTCATGCCGGAATTGCCATTTTGAATGCCATGGCTTTTCTTACTGACCTCACCCATGTTGAGATTTGTGAAACCTTTGCGAAACTGGTGGATTCTCGGCTTAGGGCCTCGACTCTCATCATTCAAGAGGTTGCAGGTGGATTCATGCTGTCTCATTCACAAATTGCAGCCACGTTGCCCATGCATGCGTGTGAACAGCTTGTCTTGAAGTCACCTGTTGATGAGGCGCGACTACACATTCAGGTTGGACTCAACATCTGTGATGTTCTCCGCAAACTCATGGGAGCATCAATACCGGCTGACATCTTTTTGGTACCTGCCGGCAAATTGGAACACAAAGTTCCTCTGCACCCAAACCTGTTGATGCAACAGGAACAGGTTACCTTGTTCGCATCTGTGCAAACTTGTCTGCTCATGCCGACTATGATGTTTGGGAGCTTGAGTGATGATTCCAAGTTTGTTGTCGCCCTTTGCACATTTGGGACCGTGATCATTGCCAGAAAAGTCAATATGTGCGTTGGTGATGTGCTTGCCTTTGAATTTGAACAACGACCCTTGTTCTGCACAGACATTCTTGGGTTTCGCCTGGATCATGGAGACGTTTGCCCTGATGCAGTGGTTGTCTTGTCAACACCAGGGATTGCCCCTGCTGATTTTTCTGGCTTGATCAATTTGGAAGTTGAATCCAGTGGGCTCACGACCGCCATTCGTGGTTTTTATGCCGACCTTGCTCCCTTTGCCAGGCTTTTCCAACACACTGGCATCCTGGACATGTTGATGAGTATGGGGTGGACACTTGTTGTTCCAGTCAGTGCCTGGGAGGACGACCGCTTCAATGTTCTCCAGTTGATGAAAAGCCCTAACCGGCTCGCAATTGAGGCTACAGATGTTGTGTACTGTGTTGCCATTCGCATCTTTATTTCTTTTCTGGGAATTCGTGACTCTGTTGGCCCCAGACCTGTCATCCGTGTCCGGATCAAGTTTTGGTCGTCTTGGATTTGGGAAGGTCTGTGGGATCCTGATAGTGATTTCTCCACCGTCCGCCAGATTTGGAAAGATGTCATGCTGACGTTTGGCTTGGATTGGGACATTCGTTTCATCATCCATGGGCACAATGCCAACTTTGAGCGCCCGATATCCCAATTTCTCTCACCGCAGGATGTTCATACAGGTGCGTTGACTCCTGGTGAGAACCCTGTTGAAGGTGCTGCATCTGGTGTGAAAAGAAAGTTGCCATCCCCACCCCCGATGCCAAACATTCACGATAGGCCTCCCACTCCCCCAAGTGTGCCAGGTACTCCTCCTCAACCGCCGACACCACCCTTGCCACCGAGACTCAGGACAGCACCTCTGTCTCCAGCTGAGAATGAATCAGAGTCGTCTGAGTCGTCAGAATCAGCCCCTGATGATCGCCATGTTGCCTCCTCTTTTCGTGAGGTGTTTGATCTTGTGCATGACAACTTTGAGCGTGCGTTGATGGTTGCCCTTGACAATTGGATGAAAACACAAGGTGTAGACTGGGATGTTGAAATGACAGGTGTTGCTGAGCTTCGCATGTCACTTGAGGGACACCTCATCTTTTGGGATGGAACCTTTTCAGTCTTGCTTCGCCTCATCCACATTCTTCAACTTTCCAAGCTTGATGTGGTCATGGCCAAAATGGGGTGGATCGTCACGGTTCAATTCCTTGAGTTTGCAAACCCAGTGAGAGGACGCGTCCTGCTCATCCCTCATACTGAAGGGTAAAAGGATCACTTTGGAACACACTCTCAGGCATCACTTTAGAACACAGCCATTTTGCATCACTTTAGAACACAAAATCAAACATCTCATGGAAACCCCGCCATACACACACACACATCAGATTTACTGACAGGCGCGAGACTTTGGAAGAAAAACGCGTTCCAAAGCGAGACCAACACAAAAAAACTCCTCGTATGAGAATTTGACTCGTTTCAACCATGTCATACAGTCCCACGCCTGCCACGTAAAAGGACAGTCGATGTACAAAAGTGCCACACCTGCCACGCAAAATGAAGGTCGATGTCAAAAGGCCCCACGCCTGCCACAGAAAATGAAGGTGAATATATGAAACAAAAGCCTTGTTGTACTTGATGTAAGAAGAGCAACGAGACCTTTACGATTTATATGTTGTTGCACTTGATGTAAGGACTGCCACGACACCTTTAGGGTTTACATGTTGTTGCACTTGATGTAAGGACTGCCACGACACCTTTAGGGTTTATATGTTGTTGCACCTTGTAAGGACTTCCACGACACCTTTAGGGTTTACATGTTGTTGCACTTCATGTGATAAGAGCCACGACACCTTTAGGGTTTACATCTTGTTGCACTTGATGTAAGAAGAGCCACAGCACCTTTAGGGTTTACATGTCGTTGAGGGTTTACATGTTGTTGCACTTCATGTAAGAAGAGCCACGACACCTTTAGGGGTTATATCTGGTTGCATTTAATCTAAGAAGAGCTACCACACCTTTCGGGTTTATATCTTGTGCTACTTGATGTAAGGAGTCCCACGACACCTTGAGGGTTTATCTCTTGTTACACTTGATGTAAGAAGAGCCACGGCACCTTTAGGGCTTATCTCTTGTTGCACTAGATGTAAGAAGAGGCACGACACTTTTAGGGTTTACATCTTGTTGCACTTCATGTAAGGAGTGCCACGACACCTTTAGGGTTTACATGTTGTTGCAATTCATGTAACAAGAGCCAGGACACCTTTGAGGTTCTTATCTTGTTGCACTTGATGTCTTGTTGCACTTGATGTAAGAAGAGCCACGACACCTTTAGGGTTTATATCTTGTTGCACTTGATGTAAGAAGAGCAACGGCACCTTTAGGGCTTATATCTTGTTGCACTTGATGTAAGGACTGCCACGACACCTTGAGGGTTTATATGTTGTTGCACTTGATGTAACGACTGCCACGACACCTTTAGGGTTTACATGTTGTTGCACTTCATGTAAGAAGAGCCACGACACCTTTAGGGTTTACATGTTATGGCACTTGATGTAAGAAGAGCCACGACACCTTTAGGGTTTATATCTTGTTGTACTTAATGTAAGGAGTGCCACGACACCTTTAGGGTTTATATCTTGTTGCACTTGATGTAAGAAGAGCCACGGCACCTTTAGGGCTTATATCTTGTTGTACTTGATGTAAGAAAAGGCACGATACCTTTAGGGTTTTATGTTGTTGCACTTGATCTAAGGACTGCCACGACACCTTTAGGGTTTATATCTTGTTGTACTTGATGTAAGGACTGCCACAACACCTTTAGGGTTTATATCTTGTTGTACTTGATGTAAGGACTGCCACGACACCTTTAGGGTTTACATGTTGTTGCACTTGATGTGAGGACTGCCACGACACCTTTAGGGTTTATATGTTGTTGCACTTGATGTAAGGACTTCCACGTCTTCCACGACACCTTTAGGGTTTACATCTTGTTGCACTTGATGTAAGAAGAGCCACGACACCTTTAGGGTTTGTATCTGGTTGCATTTAATCTAAGAAGAGCCACCACACCTTTAGGGTTTATATCTTGTTTCACTTGATGTAAGAAGAGCGACGGCACCTTTAGGGCTTATATCTTGTTGCACTAGATGTAAGAAGAGGCGCGACACTTTTAGGGTTTACATCTTGTTGCACTTCATGTAAGGATTGCCACGACACCTTTAGGGTTTTCATGTTGTTGCAATTCATGTAACAAGAGCCAGGACACCTTTGAGGTTCTTACCTTGTTGCACTTGATGTCTTGTTGCACTTGATGTAAGAAGAGCCACGACACCTTTAGGGTTTATATCTTGTTGCACTTGATGTAAGAAGAGCCACGGCACCTTTAGGGCTTATATCTTGTTGCACTTGATGTAAGGACTGCCACGACACCTTGAGGGTTTATATGTTGTTGCACTTGATGTAACGACTGCCACGACACCTTTAGGGTTTTCATGTTGTTGCAATTCATGTAACAAGAGCCAGGACACCTTTGAGGTTCTTACCTTGTTGCACTTGATGTCTTGTTGCACTTGATGTAAGAAGAGCCACGACACCTTTAGGGTTTATATCTTGTTACACTTGATGTAAGAAGAGCCACGGCACCTTTAGGGCTTATCTCTTGTTGCACTTGATGTAAGGACTGCCACGACACCTTGAGGGTTTATATGTTGTTGCACTTGATGTAACGACTGCCACGACACCTTTAGGGTTTTCATGTTGTTGCAATTCATGTAACAAGAGCCAGGACACCTTTGAGGTTCTTACCTTGTTGCACTTGATGTCTTGTTGCACTTGATGTAAGAAGAGCCACGACACCTTTAGGGTTTATATCTTGTGCTACTTGATGTAAGGAGTCCCACGACACCTTGAGGGTTTATCTCTTGTTACACTTGATGTAAGAAGAGCCACGGCACCTTTAGGGCTTATCTCTTGTTGCACTAGATGTAAGAAGAGGCACGACACTTTTAGGGTTTACATCTTGTTGCACTTCATGTAAGGAGTGCCACGACACCTTTAGGGTTTACATGTTGTTGCAATTCATGTAACAAGAGCCAGGACACCTTTGAGGTTCTTATCTTGTTGCACTTGATGTCTTGTTGCACTTGATGTAAGAAGAGCCACGACACCTTTAGGGTTTATATCTTGTTGCACTTGATCTAAGAAGAGCAACGGCACCTTTAGGGCTTATATCTTGTTGCACTTGATGTAAGGACTGCCACGACACCTTGAGGGTTTATATGTTGTTGCACTTGATGTAACGACTGCCACGACACCTTTAGGGTTTACATGTTGTTGCACTTCATGTAAGAAGAGCCACGACACCTTTAGGGTTTACATGTTATGGCACTTGATGTAAGAAGAGCCACGACACCTTTAGGGTTTATATCTTGTTGTACTTAATGTAAGGAGTGCCACGACACCTTTAGGGTTTATATCTTGTTGCACTTGATGTAAGAAGAGCCACGGCACCTTTAGGGCTTATATCTTGTTGTACTTGATGTAAGAAAAGGCACGATACCTTTAGGGTTTTATGTTGTTGCACTTGATCTAAGGACTGCCACGACACCTTTAGGGTTTATATCTTGTTGTACTTGATGTAAGGACTGCCACAACACCTTTAGGGTTTATATCTTGTTGTACTTGATGTAAGGACTGCCACGACACCTTTAGGGTTTACATGTTGTTGCACTTGATGTGAGGACTGCCACGACACCTTTAGGGTTTATATGTTGTTGCACTTGATGTAAGGACTTCCACGTCTTCCACGACACCTTTAGGGTTTACATCTTGTTGCACTTGATGTAAGAAGAGCCACGACACCTTTAGGGTTTGTATCTGGTTGCATTTAATCTAAGAAGAGCCACCACACCTTTAGGGTTTATATCTTGTTTCACTTGATGTAAGAAGAGCGACGGCACCTTTAGGGCTTATATCTTGTTGCACTAGATGTAAGAAGAGGCGCGACACTTTTAGGGTTTACATCTTGTTGCACTTCATGTAAGGATTGCCACGACACCTTTAGGGTTTTCATGTTGTTGCAATTCATGTAACAAGAGCCAGGACACCTTTGAGGTTCTTACCTTGTTGCACTTGATGTCTTGTTGCACTTGATGTAAGAAGAGCCACGACACCTTTAGGGTTTATATCTTGTTGCACTTGATGTAAGAAGAGCCACGGCACCTTTAGGGCTTATATCTTGTTGCACTTGATGTAAGGACTGCCACGACACCTTGAGGGTTTATATGTTGTTGCACTTGATGTAACGACTGCCACGACACCTTTAGGGTTTTCATGTTGTTGCAATTCATGTAACAAGAGCCAGGACACCTTTGAGGTTCTTACCTTGTTGCACTTGATGTCTTGTTGCACTTGATGTAAGAAGAGCCACGACACCTTTAGGGTTTATATCTTGTTGCACTTGATGTAAGAAGAGCAACGGCACCTTTAGGGTTTATATCTTGTTGCACTTGATGTAAGGACTGCCACGACACCTTGAGGGTTTATATGTTGTTGCACTTGATGTAACGACTGCCACGACACCTTTAGGGTTTACATGTTGTTGCACTTCATGTAAGAAGAGCCACGACACCTTTAGGGTTTACATGTTATGGCACTTGCTGTAAGAAGAGCCACGACACCTTTAGGGTTTATATCTTATTGTACTTGATGTAAGGAGTGCCACGACACCTTTAGGGTTTATATCTTGTTGCACTTGATGTAAGAAGAGCCACGGCACCTTTAGGGCTTATATCTTGTTGTACTTGATGTAAGAAGAGCCACGGCACCTTTAGGGATTATATGTTGTTGCACTTGATGTAAGGACTGCCACGACACCTTTAGGGTTTGTATGTTGTTGCACTTGATGTAAGGACTGCCACGACACCTTTAGGGTTTACATGTTGTCGCACTTCATGTAAGAAGAGCCACGACACCTTTAGGGTTTACATGTTATGGCACTTGATGTAAGAAGAGCCACGACACCTTTAGGGTTTATGTCTTATTGTACTTGATGTAAGGAGTGCCACGACACCTTTAGGGTTTATATCTTGTTGCACTTGATGTAAGAAGAGCCACGGCACCTTTAGGGCTTATATCTTGTTGTACTTGATATGATGATGATGATGACGACGACGATGATGATGATGATGTGGTGAGGAGGCGCGTTCGAAAGCGATGCATGAGAGCGCGTTCCGAAGCGATGCCGGAAGACGCGTTCCGAAGCGAGGCCCTTGCCTACTGAAGTCCTCAACCAGCACTTCTTCGTCACGTTCATGAAGGCATCCTTTGTCGTCCTGGCTTTGCCTAGGGGTTTGCCTGAGTCTCAGGACACTGTTTACACCAAGATCAAGGTTTGGGGTCACTTGGCTTTCAAGGGCTGGCTCCCAAACGACATGGTGGTTCAAAAACTCCTTGATGCATGGCTTCTTGCTGGACAGATGATCGGGGACTCCCCCAATATCCGTGCTGTTGGCTTTAGTGGAACCATGAATCCTGACTTCAAACTTGAAGATTATGCCAAGCATGCTGAAGACGGAACACTTCGCCTGACAGTTCACTTTGTGTTGGGTCTGAGAGGCGCTGGTGTCCCTCGGGCTCCGCGTCTTTTGCGTGGCAGGCGTGGGACAATGTGCACTGCCAAGGGGTCGGATGTACGCCCTGGTGTCCCTCGGGCTCCGCGTCTTTTGCGTGGCAGGCGTGGGACAATGTGCACTGCCAAGGGGTCGGATGTACGCCCTGGCGTCCCTCGGGCTCCGCGTCTTTTGCGTGGCAGGCGTGGGACAGATGTACGCCCTGGCGTCCCTCGGGCTCCGCGTCTTTTGCGTGGCAGGCGTGGGACAATGTGAGCAGCCAAGGGGTCGGATGTACGCCCTGGCGTCCCTCGGGCTCCGCCTCTTTTGCGCGGCAGGCGTGGGACAATGTGCGCTGCCAAGGGGTCGGATGTACGCCCTGGCGTCCCTCGGGCTCCGCCTCTTTTGCGTGGCAGGCGTGGGACAATGTGCGCTGCCAAGGGGTCGGATGTACGCCCTGGCGTCCCTCGGGCTCCGCCTCTTTTGCATGGCAGGCGTGGGACAATGTGCACTGCCAAGGGGTCGGATGTACGCCCTGGCGTCCCTCGGGCTCCGCCTCTTTTGCGTGGCAGGCGTGGGACAATGTGCATTGCTGGTGGCTTTTGCGTGGCAGGTGTGGGACACTGTGCTCACACTCATTCACACTCACTCATTCACTTTTACTTCTTTTGAATCACTGACTCATTCACTGAAATCACTCATACCCACTCACGCACTCACATCACTCACTCAATCACTCCATCACTCACTCACACCCAGTCACCTTCACACCCTCACTCACTCACTCACTCACTCACACACACACACACTCCTCCTCACTCACACTCACTCACCTCACTCACACTCACTCACTCACTCACCCACCCACTCACTCACCCACTCACTCACTCACTCACTCACCCACTCACCTTCACTCACCCACCTCACTCACACCATCACTCACTCACTCACTCACCCACCCACCCACCCACGCACGCACGCACTCACTCACTCACTCACTCGCTCGCTCACTCACTCACTTACTCATTCACTCACCTGTGCATGCGCATACATACACACATACACAAAAACTCACCCACCATCACCCCTCCATCACTCTTATACTTCCTCTTCCCTTCTTGCTTTTCTATGCTCAGTCTAAGTCTAGAGAAGTTGGTAACATGTGGGGTTATCCGGTCCTATAATTTCTTTGCAAGATTTTTTGGCATGGTCGTTGGTGAAGCTTCCCATCCTGGTCCTCCAGACAGCCTGGAGGGATCCCCTATCAAACTTGTAGTTTCCAACCCGACTGCGGTCCACAAAAAGACTGATGAAGTTGTGGCCTTGGGTGCTGATGTTGTTATTTTTTTGGAAACCTCGGCAACTTCTGTTGTTCAAACTGAAATGACGGATTCCTTGATGAAGTTTGGGTTTTAAAGTTTCTGGTCGAAACCGGTTCCCAACAAAAAAAATTACCTTGGATTCTTGACCCTCTTACAGGGGTGAAGCCATTGGTACTTCCATCTTTTCGAAAATCCCTTCCCGGGCGGCTAGGGTGTCTATTCCCCCGTTCTTGTGGGATAGCTGTAGGATCTGTTGCTCAGTTGTCCGTTTGCAGGGAATTGATGTTCTCCTTGTGTCGGTTTACGGTTTTGCTACCAGATATCAGCATGGCATCAGGATGAATGATGTTTTTCTTGCGGCTGTCTTTGATGTGGTTCAACAAGTTGATATGCCATTCATTGTTGCAGGGGACTTTAATGACCCTCCACAGTGTTTGCCTGCCTTTTCGTTATTTGCCGAACTTGGTGCTGTTGAAGCTTTCTCATATTTTAAGTCTTCCAGGGATGTGGATCTCCCCACTACTTGTCTGGGTTCCACTAGGAATGATACTGTTATTTTCCATCCATGGTTGGTTCCCTACATTTGTGACATGCGTGTGGAAAGTGACCACCAGTTTGATTCCCATGTGCCACTTGCTGTTTTTCTTGACTTTCGTCGTGAGACTCCCACCACGTTTAAATGGTCCACTCCTTGCTCGTGGGCTGCTTTGGCTCCACCCAAGGATTTAATTGACACGTGTTACAAACACATTTCTTTTTCCAGTTTGTTTGATGTTGAAACGATTGTTGATGAACATCAAACTGAAGCCGCTTTGTTGGCTTGGTCTCAAGCTGTTGAACTTGCAGTTGACAAGGCTATTCAGATATCCCACCGACTCAACCCGGTTGTTTTCCCATGGCCGTCCCTGCATCCCAAATACAAGGGCAGATGCAATGTCAAAAAGACCTGTCGAGCTTTCAATCACAGTACCATCCGTGATGACCCTACCGGTGCTTTTAATCCTGTGTCTGAAGTTTTTTCTGTGAAATCCAGACAGGTTGTACGGCAGGTGCGGAGGCTTAAAATCCTTCCGTAGGGCTTTGAAAGCCTTTTCTGCAACGGGTCACCCAACCAAAGTGGAGTTGCAACGCCATCAACTCGAAAGGGAATGGAACGTGATCCTCAATGCCGAAGGTTTTGGTAGCAGATGGTCCTCATGGATTTTGGCTTTTGAGCTTGTTCCTTTTGTTCCATTGTCCCTACCTGATTGGGCCGTCTTGGATTTGTGTATCGACATCACTGAAATGCATTGCAACTTGCTTTGCAGACAGGAAGCGTCTGCTAGGAAGGATTCCTTTCGTCATCGCATTAAAGTCGATCATGACGAAGGCTTTCTCAGCTTGTCTTACCGTATCCTTCGTGGAAAATCGACACCTCCCTTGAACGAGGTCCCATATGAAGTCGAAGCTGTAGCCAGCCTTACCCGATCTACGAAAGGTCTTTCTTTCCTTCGGATCCATGATGATTCACATTTCAGATGTAATTCCAACGCCACATTTGGGGATGCCACGGTTCATCTTCATGAATTCTCGGATGGCAAAATTCGCTTCACTGTGTTGTCTGGTACCGTCCCTGCCAAAGGAATCTTGCGCCAACAGTGTCGCGCCATGACCACAGGTGAGATTCAGGATGCTTTCAACACATTTTGGGCACAACATTGGTTGCGTGATTCTGAAGAGGAGACTCGGTCGGGTGCCTCCTGGCAGTCATTTGTTGATCAGATGTCTCAGGCTGGTTTTCCCCAATTTCCTGATATTCACATTGACTTGGAATCCGTGTCACTTTGGATTGATGCTATCCGTGGTCTCAAATCCGGCAAAGCCCATGGCATTGATGGTTGGAGGTATGATGAGATCAAAAAATTGCCTGAGTCCTGTATTTGCGATCTTGCTACCATCCTTGCTAAGGGGGCTCGCTTTGGTCTCTCGAAGTCCCTTATGGCGGCTAAAACTACTTTGCTGGCAAAGGTTCCTGACCCAAAGTCCTTGCATCACATTCGTCCGATTACTGTGCTTGGTGTGATTTATCGGCTCACAGGTCGCGTCATCTTTAAGCAAGTGGTCCAGGTGCCTGTGTTAATCTCTGGTGGGTTGCCTGGTCGAGGCGTTAAAGACCTTGCTTATCTATTGAAGCATCGCATTGAGCTTGCCATTCAGAACAAAGCCCAGCTTGGTGGATTTACGTTGGATTTGAAGAAGGCCTTCAATACCTTTCCTCGTTGGCCCATTGTCTTCCTGTGGCGCAGACTTGGTATTCCGCAGTGGGTTTGTGATTTTTTGCTTTTTTCCTTGATGAGAATGGAGAGATTTCCTCATCTTCATGGCTATTTGGGTTCGCCCATCGAATCTACTACAGGGGCCCCTGAAGGAGATAGCCTTAGTGTTTTGGCTATGCTTGCTTTGGCCTCTGCATTTCACCGGTCTATCGCCAACGATGCTGTATCACCGCATGGTTATGCAGATAATTGGGGTTGGTCGACCTTTAACTTCGAAAGCCACAAGACTGCTTTTCTAGACACCTTGAATTTCACGGGCGCTCTCCGGCTCCAGATTGATTTTGAAAAGAGCTGGCATTGGTCAATTACCAAAGAGTTCAGATCGGCCTGTTTGGACCTTTCTTCCCTGTTCCCGGATGGTGATATCCCTATGCCTATACGGGTTGAGATCTTGGGGAGAGGTTCCATTACAATGGCTCAATTCAGTTGGGCAATGTCAAAGAGAAAATCGTTGAGGCTGAAAACCGAGCCAAACGCCTTAAGTTTTTACCCTTGGATGTTCAAACCAAGGCTGCCATGATTCAGGCTTCCATTTGGCCTATGGCCTTGTACTCGGCTGACACTGCCTTTTTAGGCATGACACACTTTCAGGCTTTGAGGGCAGCTGCCCTTTTTGCTTTCATTGGAAAGTGTAATTTTGCATCTCCTTGGCTTGCTTGTTTTTCTCTTTCCAAGCATTTGCTTGATCCCTTGTTGTTTGTTATCTTGTCAATACTACGGTCAATCCGTAGACTTATGACAATTTGCACGGAAGAAGCCATGAGCATTGTCAGATTGGCTTGCCGCTTTGAAGGCACTAGACCATTCGGTCCAGGGTCACTCTTAAGAGATATTTGTCCATCCTTGGCTGGCAGATCCATGACGATGCGTCTCTTACTGGTCCTGAACACTTCTCTGTCAGTTTGGCGTGCGACAGAATCTGTAAAGTTTTTAAACAGGCCTGGCCCCACTTCTTGATTTCAAATTTGAATCGCAAGGGAACGGGTGAGTTCATTCCTCATCATTCGCTTACGACACAAGTCCTTTCTTCCTTTTCCAACGATGACCAGGGCATTTTAATTCGAAACGTTGTGGGTGGTTTCCAGACTGCAGCAACTCAGAGGATTTGGGACTATGATACCCCCATTGCTTGTCCATTGTGTGGGATGGATGATAGCCGTTCCCATCGATGTCTGGAATGTCCGTCACTGGCAGAAGCGAGGAACCGTCACCCGGAAGCCATCTCTGTCTTACAAAATGATCGCCCTGACTGGGTCTATGTTCCCTTGGCTCACTCCAGTCCGGACGCGGTTGTACAAAGAGCATTCCTGAAAACCATTAAGGATGACTTTCAGCTCCCCACATTGGAAGCTCTCAGGAAGATCACACTTTACACAGACGGTGGTGCCATTAACCCTGGTGACTCAGACTCACGCCTTGCAAGTTGGGCAGTGGTTGCTGATGTATCCAATGTTTCTGTCAATGACATCCAGATTGTGGCGGAACACATGGGGTCATCTTTGCACTGTCCTTTGTTGAAAGTCATCGGTTGTGGCCTTGTCTTTGGTCACCAATCGGCAGCCAGAGGTGAGTTGTTGGCTTTCCTTCATGCCCTGCGAATGGCCGAAAAGTATGACGACAGTATTGAAGTCTCCATTGTGACAGACGCGTCTTACGTTTGTTTCATTGACTTTATTCTGCGTAAAGATGTCAAAGACTTTCCGAATCACAAAACTCGGAATGGGGACATCATCAGGATGATACAGCATCATTGAAACCCAAGGGTCATGGTCTTTAAAACAAAGAGCCATAGATCGGTTGAAGATATTACTGGCTGGTTTGACTTGTGGACAGTGGACACTCTATGGAAACTTTGCAGCTGACTTCGCTGCCACAGCTGCCCTGGAACGTATTCCCCTTCAAGTCATTACCATGTTTCAAGACCTGGCTGCCTTTCGGAAATCGGAGTATCACCGCCTTCAGACAGTCTTTTCGTACTTGGTTGATCTCAACCGTTGCAGAATTGAGGCTCTTAATGTTGGATCCACTATTGTGGGTCAACCGGAAGTTCCTCAGGTTGATACGTCTGGTTTCCTGATGCCACCCAAAGCCATGGGAATTGATGCGGTGGAGTTCCTCAAGTCTTTTGCCCCTTGCCATTATGTACCTTTATTTGATGAAAATGCAATCGACAAAACCACTTTTGGTGGCATCATTCAAGGGGCAAACTTCACGGCAGCTGTCATCAAATGGTTGGCTCAACTTCGTTGGCCCCCTGGGATACAGGCTGACTACAAGAAATCCGATGATTGGGGTATTTCATGGTTGGAGATGCTCTTCAGTTTTGTGTTATTTTCACGTATGTACCCACCAGTCAAGACCGGTGGACAAAAGTCTGAAGCTGTCTTCTTGAATTATTCTTCTAAAGAGGCACTTTTGTTGCCCCTGTCGACTCGGTCGGCATCCAAGACCTACTATACGTTTTCACAAGCCATTTTGGCTATCAGAACCATTACATCCACGGCAATTCTGCCCAATTTCACCTCAAAAAAATGCTCGTCTCTCCGTCACTTCAGTTTTCTGGGACATTCGCTGGCTTGCCTTGTCGTCCGTGTTTGCCCAACCCTGGAGATACTACTCAGGCGGTCTTTGAATACGTTTCTAAACTGGGTGGTGCTTTGACTTTCCATTTGCCCTTGGCCCTTCTTGACGCTCCGCTGCCATCTGATAGTGGTGATCTCGTTGAAGTCTCTATGCGAGAGAGACACCAATGTTGGCAACGTATCGTCACAGGACGTTACAAACGTCTTGCAAAGGAACCCCGAGCTTGTGATCGTGCCAATAATTGATTGCTTGCCAATTCGACTTGTTGCCTCCTTGCTTGATCTTGGCATGTCGGTTGTTGTACAGATTTCTATACGGTTCACCCCCGTTTCTGACACATCTTACCCCCTTCGGGAAGGGATGATGTGCTGCGAACCCTACTCGCGCCGAACTCCGTCAAAAATTGGTCAAGTTGGTCAAAAATTGGTCAAGTTTGCCAAAAATTGACCCACTTATTCAAATTTGTCAAGAATTGACCAACTTGGTCAATTTGGTCAGGTTGGTCAAAAATCGGTCAAGTTGGTCAAACGTTGGTCAAACGTTGGTCAAGTTGGGCAAGTTGGACAAAAATTGACAAACTTGGTCAAGTTGGTCATAAATTGGTCAAGCTGGTCAAAAACTGACCAACTTATTCAAATTGGTGAAAAATCGGTCAAGTTGCCAAGTTGGTCAAAAGTTGGTCAAAAATTGGTCAAGTTGGTCAAAAAATTGGTCAAGTTGGTCAAACGTTGGTTATGTTGGGCAAGTTGGTCAAAAATTGACCAACTTGGTCAAGCTGGTCAAAACTGGTCAAGTTGGTCAAAAATCGGTGAAGTTGGTCAAAAGTTGGTCAAAAGTTGGTCAAAAGTTGGTCAAATTGGTCGGAAGCTTGTCAAGTTGGTCAAAAACTGGTCATTTGTTTTTTCAAAGTTGGTCAAGTTGGTCAAAAGTTGGTCAAATGTCGGTCAGGTTTGTCGACAGCGGGTGATGAAACTGTGAAGTATTGAAGCATCCATGACACCTCAAGTACCCCCGGTACAAGTGTCCAGCGCTGGGGGAGACACCATATTGCTTTTTATCACCGCAAGATGGTCAGGTAATTTCAATTGAACATCACATGCGTGAACTTAAACTCAGATACTTGTAGGGAACCGTTCAATAACTCTGCTACTTTCCTCCCATGGCAACAACTGAAGGCAACCTAGAACAATTCTCATATGAAAGAGTCTCATGCTTTGAGGCATGCAGTGGGCTCAAATGGCAGCATGTACCGGAAAAAACCATCGTATGTGGTTGTGCTCCACACCCCTCTTCCGTCAGTTGACAAAAAGCATTCCAACAGGGCAATGCTACTTTTTGGTGTGCTATTTTTTTCACGTTAAAACAAGGCAGCTTGAAAATTAACACTGGGAAGTGCTTTGTGCAGTGCTTTGTGCAAGCTTTGTAGTACAAAGTAGTACTGGGAAGTGCTTTGTGCAAGCTACGTAGTACAAAGTATTCTGGGAAGTACTCTGTGCAAGGTTTGTAGTACAAAGTGGTACTGGGAAGTGCTCTGTGCAAGCTTCGTAGTACAAAGTAGTACTGGGAACTGCTTTGTGCAAGCTTTCTAGTACATAGTAGTACTGGGAAGTGCTCTGTGCAACCTTTCTAGTACATAGTACTGGGAAGTGCTCTGTGCAACCTTTCTAGCACACGGTAGTACTGGGAAGTGCTTTGTGCAAGCTTTCTAGTACAAAGTAGTACTGGGAAGTGCTTTGTGCAAGCTTTGTAGTACAAAGTAGTACTGGGAAGAGCTGTGTGCAAGCTTTGTAGTACAAAGTAGTGCTGGCAAGTGCTGTGTGCAAGCTTTGTAGTACAAAGTAGTGCTGGAAATTTCTTTGTGCAAGCTTTGTAGTACAAAGTAGTACTGGGAAGTGCTTTGTGCCGGCTTTCTAGTACAAAGTAGTACTGGGAAGTGCTTTGTGCAAGCTTTGTAGGACAAAGTAGTGCTGGGAAGTGCTTTGTGCAAGCTTTGTGGTGCAAAGTAGTGCTGGGAAGTGCTTTGTGCCAAGCTTTGTAGTACAAAGTAGTACTGGGAAGTGCTTTGTGCAAGCTTTGTAGTACCAAGTTTCAAAGTAGTACTGGGAAGTGCTCTGTGCAAGCTTCGTAGTACAAAGCATTCTGGGAAGTACTCTGTGCAAGGTTTGTAGTACAAAGTAGTACTGGGAAGTGCTTTGTGCAAGCTTTGTAGTACAAAGTATTTTGTAAAGGCTTTTCTGTGTAAATGCATCTGTGTCTCAAGCGTCCGTGTGCAAAAGTTTCTGCGCCCAATCGTTTTTTGTGCAAGAGCCTTCTCTCTGACAGTAAGAGCTTTCTGGCATGCAGAACAGCTGAGATGAGTTGAGACGAACTTCGAGGAGATGAGAAAGGTTGATCAGTGCTCGGATGAGATGAGAACAGTTGAGAAGAACTTACTTAGATGACACGTGAGAAGAGATGGGATGAGATGAGAAGAGCTGAGATGAGGTGAGAAGAGCTCACATGATTTGAGATGAGATGAAGTGTGCGAGTGTGAAGTGTGAAGTGCGGGGTGCGAAGAGCGCAGTGTGAAGTGTGAAGAAAGTCTTCGCTTGGCGTTGCATTGCACCGGGGTCGTGCACAGGTCATGTTCTTGGACAACAACACTGCAACAGCTTCGCACAAAGCACGCACGCACGGGCCTGGCTGGCGCACGGCGCATGCAAGTTCTATAGATAAGAAAGGTCTTATCGAAGGAAGTTTAGAAGTCAAACTTCCGACAATATGGACAGATGAAAAGCAGAGGAGAGAAGAGAAAGATCAGAAGAGAAAAGAGTAGAAGAGAAAGAGTAAGAAGAAAGAAGATGGAGATGCGCGAAAAGGTAGGAAAGTCGCGATTCACTGTGTTTTTCCAATGATTTGTGGCTCCGGAGGGTCGAAAAGTAGGCTTGCTAAAGCGGCGGGTGCGGAGCCAGCTGGCCAGAGGAGAGATGAAAAATTGCACGCCGTTGTGGCGCGAAGCACATTTCCAAGTGAAAATGTACAAAGCACACCATTCTCGGACCACTTTTGGAAGTGGCGACGTCGAAAAAGTGCACGCCGTTGTGGCGCGAAGCACATTTCCAAGTCAAAATGTACAAAACACCACATGTTCGCGCCACTTTTGGAGGTTCAGATGTCGAAAAAGTGCACGCCGTTGTGGCGCGAAGCACATTTCGAAATCGCAATGCTAATAACACCAGGGGGTCGGACCACTTTTGGAGGTTCAGAGGTCGCTTCGCTTCACTACACTACATTACACTACACTACACTACACTCCACTACACTACATTACACTACACTCCACAACACTACAACTACAACTACACAACGACAAAACTACACTCCACTACACTCCACTACACTAAATTACACTCCACTACACTACACTACATTACACTACACTACACTACCTTTCACTACACTTCACTACATTACACTACACTACACTCCACTACAACTACAACTACAACTACAACTACAACTACAACTGCAACTACACAACTACACTCCACTACACTCCACTACACTCCACTACACTCCACTGCGCTACACTACATTACACTACACTACATTACACTACACTACACTACGCTACCTTCCACTACAGTTCACTACATTACACTACACTGCACTCCAGTACACTACAAATACAACTACAACTACACAACTACACTCCACTACACTCCACTACACTCCACTACACTCCACTACACTAAATTACACTACACTACACTACATTACACTACACTACACTCCACTACACTACATTACACTACACTACACTCCACAACGCTACAACTACAACTACACTCCACAGATAAATAGATAGATGGATAGATAGATAGATAGGTAATTAGGGAAAGAGTGAGAGAGAGAGAGAGAGAGATAGATAGATAGATAGATAGATACATAGATAGGTACATAGAAGAAAGATAGGTAGGTAGGTAGATAGTCAGAGAAAGAGCGAGAAAGAGTGGGAGACCTCAAGCACCTTTCGGTCCATCAGTGGATTCGCTCTGCCATCCCTGATTCACAACAACCAACCTCTCCTATAGGTTTCCTATTTTTGAAACTTCCGCCACCGCCTTGTGCGGTACTACTGGTAGTATATCCCTAGGGCAACTTCCGCCCCACCTCGTGCGGGCACTACTTACTGGTAATGATCAGTGATTATCAACCGCCATCAATGACGATCAGTGTTCGAAATCTCGCATGATTGTTCAAAGCACATTTGGTTCCCTGCCTGCTGCCATCGCTCCAACGCTGATCGCGACTTGGGACCCCATAGTTGTTGTTCGCGCAGCCAAGGCTCGCAGAAATGGATGCACTGAGCCCAACCCAAGCACTCGGAAGGTTACCACCTGATACAGTCAAGCCAACGCCAATAGCAGCCCAAACCGAGACGAAAGCTTGAGGAGTCACCAGCTCCTTGACCAAGCTTTCGAAGGCGCCTGCACTGCCACCGATTATGCCAAAGGAGACCGAGCCATAGGAGCCCAAAGCTTTGTAGTAGCCCTGAGTATACCACAGCGACCACTTCCCGAAACATGACACCATGTTCACAAAGAAATCCCAGACCCCTTCACTTCGTGTGCTCAACAGTGCGAGATGTGCAGACTGGTTGGACACCTGGCGCAACGGTGTAGCTTCTCCATGAGCTTCAGCATCAGCTTCAGCTTTGGTTCGCTGCCATTTCTCAAACTCCACGCGGTCGACAAGCTTCATCATCTTCGGGAGTCCGCCTGGTGATTCAAGAAACTTTTTCAGAACTCGTTTCACAGCCTTGTTGCCAGCAAGGCCATAGGCATGCGCAGCCTCCGAGCAAACAGCTTGAAGGGTTTCACATGTTTCACTCAATTTGCTTTATAGAACAATTTGCTTCACAAAAAATAAAGTAAGGTAAGTCGCTGTAAGTCGATGCATAAAACAAAACACGTCAAGACAGTGTCCACTGCACTGCGCCTCCAGAGCGGAAGCTTGCGCCTCGCGGCGCCAAAGTTGCATGAGCACTGGATGTTCTGAGAGATGACTTTGGAAGCGCCGTTGCAAAGTAGCCCGGTTGATAATCTCAGCCTTCAAATGAGAGAGCGCTCCACTTTTCATGAAGAGCAGGGTCTGCTTGTAGCTGGCTAAAACAATATCCCAGTAGTTCGTGTGGTCACACTTCATCCTCACACATACAGGATACCAAGTTTCTTCCCAGCGCTTCACAACCGAATACGACACATTGTCTGAGGATGTCAAAGAACTCAGAATTTGATGAGACTCCCGGGTGGCCTTGTTCAAGGCTGCAGACGTTGAAAAGGCCGAACGCACCGCAGCAGTGTCCTTCTCCTTCTTCTCCTGATTCTCCTGGATCATGGACGGAACAGCCAAGCTTGTGGCATCCAACTTCTCGAACATGTCGCACACGTATTTTGGTGGCAGGAATTGACCGGGAGCTGTCTGGTTGATGTTTGACTCCTTGATCAAAGCTTCGGTAAGCATGTTCCAAATGATGTCAAAGCTGGCGAGTTGCTCCATGATCGCCACCAAGAAGGCAATGGGAAGCTTACCAGCCTCTACCGCTGGCTCGATGAGGCAACTTGCAATTCTGATGCACTGCTCTATGTGAGTCCAATCTTTTAGAGGGCAGTACTTGTTGGCATCCTCACCCATGACCTCATGCAAGGCACCATAGAATCCGGCAGTTTTATCATATAATAGCTCAAGATCCTTTGAATAGTTGCCAAAGCGGTACGCGATGTCGAGATGCGTCATGTTTTTGCCGCTGCTGATCAGCCCAGAATAATTGGTCAAGTTGACGAGGGCGATGGGAAGCGACACAGCCAGTCAAGACCATCCTTCTCAGCCATCTCACCGCGGAGTGCAATCTGCTTCGTCACAGTGGAGTGCACTTCGAGGAAATTGAAAGGACTGATGTGAAGATGATCATGAGTCCACACCAGATCCATGAACCTCTATGTATATCCCCGTAACATATGGGCCCAATGCCAACTTACAGGCGCCTTGAGCTGAATGGAAAACATGTGCCACGTTGCGTTGTGGGTCGTTTGCGCGTCCCACATCTTCAAACTGGTAGCGGAGCTGTGATAGCATCCCTGCGAAACTTCTACGACAAGCCAGCGACCCAGGTGAAAGACCGTGAGGACACTACGCCCATGGCGCTGGACAATCTGAGGTATGGAAACTTCAGACCTACGACGGTGGTGCCTGAGGCGAGGAGTCTGCCGGGCTATGGAGGACAAGTTGAGGAGTGGGCCAACTATAAGTTCCAGGTGCAGGCCATCGAGATGAAGGAGTCACAGATGAGTGAAGGTGAGAGGAAGAAGCTTGGAGGACTGGCTTTGAAGCTGACTGAGAGGCTCCAAGGGCCGGCTTTGCAGATCGCAAAGACCTTGGGGATCGAGGAGTTGGCAAAGCCTGATGGAGTCACCAAGCTGATGAATGCCCTGGAGACAGACCTACTACCACTACGCCGACAAGCCGCAGTGGAGCTCTACCAAGCCGGATCTATGCCTGGCTTGCTGAGCCGACAGAACGCCGAGCCGATGGCATCATATGTGCTGAGAAGGGAAGCTTGGTGGAACCAGTTGACCGAGCTTGACAAGGAGGTCAAGTGCAGCCAAGCGATCTTAGGAGAGCAGATGCTGACACAGAGTGGACTCACGTCCATGGAGCAGCAACTGGTGAGATCGGTGATGAGCAACGATCTCAGCGACCTCAAGAAGTTGGCAGCAACGCTGAGAGACCAATTCGGAGCGGTACATGACAGGGAGAAGAGAAAAGGCAAAGGAGATCACAAAGGCCGATGGGGCTGGGGACAACGAAGTTCCTACATGGCGGAGTCCTATATGGCTGAGGATGAGAACCCTGTTGTGGCCGACGAGACCCTTGAGAATGCCGAGTATGATGAGGAGCTCTACGATGAGAACTATGAGGAGATGCCAGAAGGACCTGAGGGGACACAGCTGGAAGAGGACATCGTGGCATGGTACGCAGACCAAGGTATCCATGCACAGACGTGCTCAGCTGAGGACTTGGAGTTGATCTACGACACTGTGGAGCACGAGACAGCTGCGTTCTACTCGAGGCAGCAGGCAGCTCATCGAGGCTACTCAGTTCCTGCGAGCAACAGCTTGTACCAGTCCAACAACAACCAGACACCACAGGAGAGGCAGGCCAAGGTTTTGGCTGCGAAGCAGAGGACGAGGTGCAGAGCTTGTGGACAGCAGGGACACTGGCAACGAGACTGGATCTGCCCGAAGAGAAAAGGAGGATTCAAAGGCAAAGGCAAGAACAAGGACAAGGGCAAGGTTCAGAGCAAGGGGAAGAACGATGGCAAATCATCGCCGAGCTCTACGAGATCGACATCGGGATCACCAAGCAAGCCCAGGGTTGTCTACTTCTCAGTGAGAGACAGCCACCAGGAAGAACCCTTTGCGGGGATGGTTCATCGCTATGAGCCTTCCGGTCCAGGGAACCCAGGATTGGATGATGTAGATCAGAGAAGACTTGAGGATGAGGTGCGAAGGCTGATGACCTTGCCATCAGAGAGGTTGCAGCAGGAGTTCCAACAGGAGCTATACTACATGCCACCACAGAGCAAGGCAGCAGCACGACCACCTTCAGGAAGTCTGGTTCCTGATCTGATGATGCAGATGCATCACCCCAAGTCGCCTGGCTTCTACGTGCATCAGGCGAGAGGATCGACTGAGGAGACTATGGAATTCTCAGCTGGCGAAGTGCCAATTCCAGAGACACCTAGAGGAGAGGTTGCCCACATGAGAACACGACAAGAAGAGGATCGAATGCCTACATAGACATGCTGACCTGCAAGGACTGTGGACTGGTGATGCACAAGGAGAAGAAGTCACCAGTGACCAAGGACATCAGCATGAGGCAGATTGATCCGCAGGTGTGTCAACACCATGATGTGTCTTGGAAAGGATCCAACGGGTACCAATGGGTTTGGACATGCCCGGACTGTGGATGCAGCGACAAGGTCAAGAGGAATCCAGGAGATGAGAGGCCGATTCCTGCAGCAGGAGTTCCATCATCCACCATGAGATCTACCACCAGGACACTGCCGAAGGCAACTACACCTATGTCGTCTCCACCAACGACGCCACTGAGGACCTCTACGTCGACAATGCAAGATGCAGTGTTGTTCACATCTGAGGATGAGTGGACGACATGCCGAGATCTTTTGGATCGTATGGTTCGACTCCACATCAATGCCCACAACTCCATCACCAAGCAGGAGTTCATGCAGATCGTCAACGCTGTTTCGCTTTGCTGTGCAGCACAACTTCATCGAGCTGTACCACTTCTACCTTCAGGACAAGGTCACGTGGGAACACCTGGAGGAGCATCCATCTCAACGGCCAGAAGTGAGAACAGAGACGAAGGTGATCGACTGTTTGACTTCGGCAAGTACAAGGGACGAAGCTTCAGATCGGTCTACGACAACGAACCTTCTTATGTGAACTGGACGTTGGACGAGATGCAGAAGGGCGAAGGCTACTGCAAGGGCATGAGAAGATGGCAAGAGTACATCAATGTGAAGAGAGCAGAAGAGGAGTCGAATCCACCGAGAACACCAACAGCCTACATGGTCGTCGATGTCGAGGAGATTGATGAGAATGACGATGTGGCAATGTGGGTCAACACAGAGGACGAGGAAGCGACCTACATGTTCCTTGACTCAGGTTGCAACCAGACCTGTCATGGGGAGCTGTGGATGAAGAGGTTCAGCAATGTGACAAAACATCATCCACAATGGCTACATCGACAGACAACCGAGCTCAACGGCATCGGAGGACGATCGAGGACGCTGGGAGAAAGACTTCTCTATGTCATGCTGGAGAACAACAATGGAGAAGGAGTTCCAGGAGAAGTCACCAGCATGGAAATCGAGGGATCGAAAGCACCAATGCTTTTGAGCCTTCCTTCACAAGAGGCTCTTGGATTGGTCGTTGACTTCGAAGATTCGACCATCTACAGCAAGCTGTTGAACATGACCTTCAAGGCAGTTCGAGGCAAAAGGAATCGCCTTTTGGGCCTCAAGATCACCCCAGCCGAGTTCGCGGAGATGAATGTGGCACCGGTTGAAACCGTTGCAATGATGGCTGAGTCGAGTGAGGGCTCTGACAAGAAGCCACCATGGAGGACTTCGGATGAGGGAGATCAGAGAGGAGTGCCCAAGGCCAGAGCAGCACCCAGCGAGATGCTGACCAGAATTGCACCGGATGGACAACGCTACACATCTGAGGTGCGAGTAGTTCCAACTCGAGCAGCATCATCTTCAGCAAGACCATCTGAGGAGAACACCGACAAGGAGGATGATGACGTGTGGGTTGAGGTCGAAGAAGAGGAGGCATCACAACCCGCTGGGACGACACAGAATGAGACATGGGATCGAGATGAAACAGATGACGCACCACTGGAGGAGCAGATCTTGGATGAGCCAGAGGAAGAAGGTCAGCCAGAAGGAGAACTATCTCCGAAGGAGAAGGACGTTTTCCGACCAGAAGATGAGGAGACTGACTGGTGGGACATCCAGGACAATGAGATCATCCGACACCATGTGCAGCCACGGACTATGCCGTTCTACCCAACAGGAAGTCGAATGGATTTACCCGTCGACTTGATGAGGCTTGCTGGACGAAGAGTGACCTACAAGCTCTTCGAGGATGGGAACACGGAGACCGTGAATGACAACTGGAAGGATCGACTTCCAGGACAGTACGTCAAGGAGCGATCGGAGGCAACAACCTTTGAGAAGGCACCTCCTGGACTTCACGTCGTCCGGAGGATCACCTACAACATGGAGAATGGAGAAGAGATCGCTGACGAGACTGAGTATGACCTCATGCAGGAGGGACGAGAAGAAAGACCACTACCCAACGGAGTCACCTACATCAGGACGAGATTCCACGTCTTCGAGGACTTTGAGGACGAGAGTCCATGGATTGGAACTACCACGTTCCGACTCAAGCCTTTGGAGACGGAGTTGGCCGACTATGTCATGGACCCCAAGGACACCAAGCGCACCATGACCAAGGGCCAGCGGAAGCAGCTGGAACAGGAGGTTGAGAACCTGGAGGAGAAAGACATGGCGCTTTGGTCTGTCCTGACCAGGAGAAAAGCTTTCTTGCCCATGCGCTGGAAGATTGTCTTCGAGTTGTTCTGCGGATGTGCCTTGTTGACAAGGATGTTTCAAGCAGCTGGCTATGAAACCTGCACACCGCTGGACATGAACAACGGGTGGAATGTCTTCGACCCGAAGCATCGAAGATGGGCAGAGGACATGCTGGATCGTGAGAACCCGTACCTTCTCACTGTGGCATGGCCTTGTGGACCCTGGTCACCATAGCAGAGGATGGCAAAAGATCAGGAGATCGTTCAGGAGAAGCGGAAGAAATGGTTGCCGATCCTAGGATGGATCAAGAAGATGGTGAGGAAGCAACAGCAGAAAGGAGGAGTGACGATGGTCGAGAACCCATGGCCGTCAGAGGCTTGGAACACTCAGGAGATCATGTCACTATCTTCGCATCAATATGGACGAAGTGAGGAGGAGCAGTTCGAGGTCTTGAGGGTAGATGCATGCGCCTTTGGACTTCGGGACTATGACTCCAAGCTGTTGCACAAGAAACCCACAGGCATTGGGACAGACTCACCAGGCATCAAGACCATGATGAGAGGAATGACCTGCAGCGGAGATCATGAACATGAGCCGCTGGAGGGTAACAATTCGAGAGGAGCGAGAACGAGGCAAGCAGCAAAGTGGACTTCGAGGATGTGCAGAAGGATCATCCGAGGAGTTCAGATCGACTTGGAGAATGCAGTCTCAACAGCATTCGCAGGAGAGGCTATGCAAGAGGCAATGGAAGAGGAGCCACATGCGCTGGATGAGATCTATGGAGAAGAGGATCTACCTTCAGCAAAGCCGACAGCCAAGGAGGCAGAGGTCGATCTGGCAAGAGAGGAGACGTTGGAAGATCAAGAACGACTTGAGGAGCCAGAGGCCGAGAAGATCAGAAGGAGGATGTGGACAAAGCTGAGCAGAAAGGAGAGGATTGGCATCAGAAGGTTGCATGTCATGACAAGTCATGCAACACGACCACAAATGCAAAGGATGCTGAGGTACTCCAATGCACCAGCCAATGTGGTGTCAGCAGTGAAGTACTTCAAGTGTTCAGCTTGCGAGAGGCTTTCAGAAGGCCATCATCCCGCAGTTGTGAAAGCTCCAAATCCCTACACCTTTGCCGAGGATGTTGGATTGGACGTCTTTGAGGTCAAAGATGCTGAGGGAAACCGATACCAAGTTCTACATGCTGTATGTCATGGCACGACATTCCAAGCGGGAGAAGTGCTTGGCATTTCAGCTGGAGTTCCGAGCAGCCGCCTATGCTTGGACCTTTTCACTCGATTTTGGATGAGCTGGGCAGGAACACCGAAATCCATCACTGTGGACCGAGGCACTCACAACCGAGGAGTTTTCTTCTCAGAGCTTCAGAAGCTTGGAGTTGAGGTGAGGTCGGCAGCGACACAAGCCCCATTCCAGATCGGGAGGACAGAGAGACATGGAGGTATCCTGAAGCACATGATCAACAAGGTCGTCATGGCCACGCAGGCTACAGGACAATCAGAGATGCAGCTTGTGCTCATGCAGTGCCTGGAGACCAAGAACCGTCAGGCAAACATTGGAGGATTCTCCCCGAGCCAATGGGTACTTGGCCGGAATCCACGAGCTGGAGGATGGACAGATGAGGACGAAGAGACAGTCGTGGTTCACGATGAGGATCCGCAATCCACGTTCAACAGGAGGAACGTGATGAGGGAGGCTGCAAGGATTGCCTGGGCAGAAGAAGACAGCAGGAGGAGAGTTCAGAAGGCATTGCTGAGGAAAGGTGGCGGAGAAGCTCAACAATTCCGACAAGGAGATCTGGTTGCTTTCATGAGGAGAAAGCAAGGAGCCGTCAAGTGGTATGGACCTGGACGAGTTCTGACACAGGAGGGCAAGAATGTCTGGATCATGCATGGAGGAGTTCCAATTCTCACTTCAGAGACCATGGTGAGGGCAGCAACTTCAGAGGAATATCTCACCAAGGAGCTCATTGGCGTGACCAAGGGCAAGAAGAGAGGCAGAGGACTACTCTACGAGGATCCAGCACAACACCATCAGTTGGGATCAACTGGACAGCCGTCCTATTTGGATCTCCGGAAGGTTGAGGACGATGAGGATGCAGCAGGAGCCGCACTACCCAGAGGAGGACTTGGCAACATTGCACCTACAGAACGAGGAGGTGATGAGGATGAGTCACCAAAGAGGATGAGAGCATTGATCAGAGATGAGGAGAAGAAGCAAGAGGATGAGGCAAGATCAATGGCATCAAGGACATCACCACATGAAGTGCCTGTGCCAACAAGTCCGACTAACTGGGAGGACAACAGTCCTGGCTACAGCCCTGGAACACCCGTGGAGGAGCAAGCAACTTCATCGACGAGGACGGTGCAGACACCATCTCTACCACAACCACCAGCAGTTCTGACACCGCTGTCAAAGGCAATGGCAATTGCAGGAGGAAACCAACTTGATGTTGGAGCAAAGATGGCGAAGTCAATGAGGACGCAGAGAGAGGAGACAAAGGAAGAGAGCGCAGCAGAGAGGACCATGAACAGACCACGTTCAAGGAGTCCGCCAGAAGCTTTGAAGAAGGAGTTCACGAGCTTCATGGCGAAGAGGTACAACAAGAAAGGAGGAGACCCCAAGAGCACTGGGGAGTTGCGCTATGAGAGAGAGACCAAGGAGATGCAACGACAGTTGGACATCACCAGAGGCAAGGAATGGACCAATTGGGTCAAGTACAAAGCGACCAGAGTTCCATCCAAGAAGGAGGTGGAGCAGATGCTCATGGCTGGCATCAAGCCTGTGCCAATGCGATGGGTTGACGTGGACAAGCATGCTCGACTACGAGTTGAAGGAGGACCAGAGGTGGAGCCGAAGTTGAAGAGCAGATTGGTACTTCGAGGAGATCTGGAAGAAGGAGACTTCAGAGTCGACTGCCCGACAGCCACGGCAACTGGAACACACCTGGTCATCAGCTTCGCAGCATGCACCAGGAGACGCTTGAGAGCAGGCGACATCAGCGCCGCCTTCCTCCAAGGAAGTCCTATCAACCGAGAGCTGCTGATGAAGGTTCCCAACACAGGAATTCCTGGTCCTGACGGACAAGGATACGCAGTCGAACCTGGCAGCTACCTTGTGGCTTTGATGTCAATCTATGGGAGCAAGGATGCACCACGAGGATTCTGGATAGCTTTGAGAGATGAGATGCAAGTCCAAGGACTACGTGAGGTGGAGCCAGCACTCTATGCTCTGACAGGAGATCAGGGAGAACTACATGGACTGGCAGCAACACACGTGGACGACATCATCTGGACGGGAGATGAGACCATGGACAGTGTCATGGACAAGATCCAAGAACGTTTCACTTTTGGCAGCATCGAGGAGGAGAACTTCCGATTCTGTGGCAGGCGCATCGAGTCAAAGGATGACTACTATGAGGTCACTTGCCCAGAGCTGCTTAGCAAGGTGAAGCCGATTCACATTGAGGGACGCCGAGACCGAAGTCCTGCTGACCCAGCGAGTGCAGAGGAGCAATCGCAGATGAGGGCCGTCTTGGGAAGCATCGGCTACGTCGCCAGACTTTGCAGGCCAGAGCTTTCCTACAGATGTTCGGCGCTTCAAGGGAAGCAAGCGCGACCTCAACACCAGGATCTTGTGAACACCAATAAGTTCTTGTCCGCAGCGCAGCGCACTACGGGCAATGGCTTGCGCTACGTCAAGAACAAGATCGACTTTCACAGTGCAGTGCTGCTATCTGTGACGGATGCGAGCTTTGGAGCCGAAGAACACACAGCTGAGGATGGAAGGAAGAGCGGCCATCGTTCCCAGGCCGGAAGATTTCTTCTGTTGGCAGACAGGATGCCGACACTCAGCACTCCAGCGAATGTGCATATCCTGGAGTGGCAATCACACACGATTCGCCGAGTGTGTCGCTCAACTCTGCATGCCGAAGTGATGAGCAGCATCGGAGGGAGTGAAGCAGGGCAGTATGTCCGAGCACTACTCTATAACATGACCAACCCGAAGAAGACTGGACTACGTGAGCAGCTGGACTGGAAAGTGGCAGCGAGTGACTCTCGCACAATCCACTGGCTGACAGATTGCAGGTCCTATGTGGACACTATGTCATCAACTGGTCAAGGAGTGGTAGCTGACAAGAGGCTAGCAATAGATCTCACTGCTTTGCGGCAGGATCTTTGGCGTTCTCCCGGTACAGAATGTGGAGAACCAAATGTACAGGAATCCATCCCTTTGGACTGCACGGATCAACTTTGGTGGATCAGCACCAAGGATATGATCAGCGATGGTCTCACCAAGCACATGCAATGGGACAACATCACCAAGCTGTGCCGCACAGGTCGGTTTATTCTGACATCATTGCCGAGGAGGTCCATATGTTCCGGTTCAGGATCTGTAAAGATAGACGGGTGTGAAGATGATCATGAGTCCACACCAGATCCATGAACCTCTATGTATATCCCCGTAACATATGGGCCCAATGCCAACTTACAGGCGCCTTGAGCTGAATGGAAAACATGTGCCACGTTGCGTTGTGGGTCGTTTGCGCGTCCCACATCTTCAAAACTGACTTTTCTCCTGATAGCTACAGCACCCACATAGCTCTCTGTCTCTGGGCAAACAGAGTACAGGTGACACCAGCCGGTGCTTGGATAATAGGCTGCACCCATGCAGGTCTGGTCCTGCAGACAGCCCGCGGGCTTGTCATCATTCTCACACTTTGCTTGACATTCAGCCTGTGTGATCTGAGACCAGCCGTTGCAGTTTCCCCCGCACTCGTCATAGGTGTACGGGAAGCCTTTGCACCTTTGATCGGTAAAATACTCCCACGGCTCTGGAGTCCAGTGGTCACCATAGCCGCTGTAGGTGATGGTGAACCTTTCCCAAGGCCCTGTTGGCGGTGAATTCCAATTCCACTGCTGAGCTGTCGTTTGTACTGTGTGGTAATCCATCTGCACGAATCGATTGAAGTAGCCGCTGTGCAAGCCAATTGTGCCCACAAGATCTACCACCTGGAACTTCTCCCACTGCCAGCCACCTTGAAGATCTGCCTTGGCCATGACGTGGGTGGAACGCATTTTCTGCGTGTCGGTCATTTGAACGTACCGCCGAAACTTTTCATTGTACAAGCCAAGCATTCCCATTCCAACGTCCACTACTCGGAACCTTTCATCATCGCAGGAGTCACACAAATCATCTGCTCCTTGTTTATGCGTGGTGGCCAAGTCGGCACTATCGATGTTGATCATTTTCATAAAGCGCTGGTGCCAGGGGTTGTAGAACGACACCTTCTGGGAAATCAACCAAGGCTTGCAGCTAGCTCCTTTTGGAAAGTAGAGATACGGACAATCCTCTTTCTGATAGGACTCGGTTTCCACAACAAACTTCTCCCATGTGTTGGAGCTCTGCAACTGGTCAGAGCCCAAAGGACCGAGGGTAATAAGCTGTGCTGAGTCGTCCATCTTCACAAAATGCTGAAAGTGTGGATTGTGGAGAGCAACGTTTTGATCACCGTAGCCCACCAAGGTAAAGTGCTCGCCACCGCTGGCATCGCAGTCGGGCTCACCTGCATCACGAAGTCCACCGGCCCGGATAAAGCCCTGAGCATCCATTGCGAGGAAACGGTTGTGCTCAATGTTGTGAAGAGCAATATTTCCATTGCCCGCATCCACCACTTCGAATCTCTCCCATGTCCAGCCATCCGGCAAGTTCGGTGGGACCAAAGGCAAATTTCCGAATCCATTATTTTGCTTTATCATTGGAATGACAGCTGATGCATCTGCCCAACCACCGTCTTTGACCCGAATATAGCGCTCATGATATGTGTTGTACAAACTAATGGTCTTGCCAATGATATCAGCTTTGCAGCTTGCTCCATGCGAAGTGTGGAGACTAGGACATGGCCTGGTGTAGGTTTGCTGCAGCACTCGAAAATCATACTTTCGTACACCACGTGCTGGTCCTCCAATGTCAAAGGCTGCGGTTCTCGCCTCAACCGGGCCAACTTTTATGGCCCCTCCGTCGTTGATGATGAAGCGCTCATTGTGAGCACTCCAAATCGCATGGCCATGCACGGTCCCCTGCAGCATGAATCTCCCTCCTGCCGGGAGCCGTGCCCACTCAAATTCACTCAGGACTTCACTCACCTGCAGAGATCCACCTTTCATGATGAGATACCGGCTCCATTCGGTGTTGTGTAAGGCATGTGTGCCCGAGCCAGTGCCCTAGGTGGAAGCGCACTCAAAACAATCTGGGGATACCCGGGACAATGGACATGAACCCATGGCTTTCTTATGGTTTCCTGAACTTTCTCAACGAAAGCGCAGTAAAGTCATTTTTTCCCAAGCGATATGCAATCCAGGTCTGAACTACACGTCAGCAGCAGCAGGCCCTGAGTTGGTTGTTTATGGCATGCGGCTGATACGGCGCCCTTGGAAGGGTTGCCAATTTTGAGATGTGCCATTTACGATCCCTTGGAAGGGTTGCAAATTTCAAAAATGAGGCTTGCGGAAATGGGGGTATAGGATTTGATTTTTTTGAGTTTTTATCATGTTGCACATGCTGTCGTATGATCATCAGGGGGGGTGGGGGTGGGGGGTGGGGGGGTGTATTAACGTTCTTGACGAGCACTTCCTTTACGTTACGGAAGATGCACACGTTGCGCATGCTGTCGTATGATCATCAGGGGGGGTGGGGGTGGGGGGTGGGGGGGTGTATTAACGTCCCTGACGAGCACTTCCTTTACGTTACGGAAGATGCAAACGTTGCACATGCTGTCAGTTGTGTCAAAGATTATCCCCACAAAAGGTTCAAGTTGGCCCAAGTCAACCACAAACAAAAAATCTCTTTACTAAGACTAAGACTTATCATTTTCGAGGTCGTTTGTGGGATAAATCGTATAGAACCATTGTTGCTGGTACTCAACAAATGGATGGAACATGGAAACACTTGAAAAAATGGCGACCTCCGTCGATGCTCCACAAAAAAACCAAAACGTGTATTAAAAAAAGGTACCCTTGGGCCTACAGCTGGACATGGCGTCACAACGCTGCCTTGTTGCAGACTGTGGCTTCTGCGTTGCCACAAGCGCTCTGGCACCGCTAGCGTCGAGAAGAGGAAAAAACTGGAAGAGTGAATGTCGCCCTGATATGATTCGGATGATTGAAAATCATGAATTTCTAATGTTTTATTTGACCCTTGAAGAGCAAAATCGAGTCAACGCGCAGGCGAATCGCAAATTTTCACTCTGTCACACGCCTGTCAATCGAAATGAATGTCCATGTTGCAAACATTTTTTGACGACTCCTGCAAATACCAAGCATTTTGTCTCTTAGCCTTAAAAATCAGAATTTCAAATTCGTCACCCTTACAAGGGCGCCGAGTCAACCGGCTGCCCTGTTTATTTCATTTTTGGGTTAACAATTTCCACTGATCTTGGTTTTCAGCAATTCGTCAAAGGAGATGCATAAAACGAGTGGTATATATATATATACTTGTGGAGGAAAAATTCGTAAGTTCCCCAATAATTGCGAAATGTTGGTAGAAAGGATGTGAAAATTCTCCTCGTAGGGGAGGAGAGTTTCTGAAATGGTGAACTCCGTGTGAGGCTTCGGATAGTACTAACTCAGGCCAATGGGCGCGCGGTGCGCCTCTACGGAATGGAGATGAAATGGTAGAAAGAGAGGAATTAAAGCAAATATGGAATTCTGGAAGAATAAGATGTCTAAGGATATGACCAACGTGTTTGATTATCGAATCAGTGATTAGTATAGAAGATGGAACATATGAAGGTAATATGGGGAGTAGGTATTCGTTGGAGCAAGGAGAGTCAAAGGGTTGGAGAACTTGGTGATAATAAGGATTTTCAGTTTGGAATGTCTGGCGGAGAGCTTTATAGTGAAGGGAATCAATTTTTGCTATTTCGGCTGGAGAGCAAATTTGTGATTCTGAAGCACGGGGTAAAAACTCGGAGTTCAAATTTCTGGGAAATCATTGAGTGGCAAAAAAGGCCAAGAGATTTGAAGGCAGAGGATGCTTGCGAGCATCTGAAGCTTACATCCGGGATGGAGGAAGGTGCAATAAAAGTGCCTAGGTATTTAGCACTCTTTAGCGCGGGAGGGTCAAAAGGATTGGGATCTGGAGTCGAAAAAAAAGGGTCAAAAGGGGCAATTACGTGCAATTACAATGAGATTGCGCGGCAGAGAGAAACTGAAATGGGGAGAGAGGATGAGAGAGGAATAAACGGAATAGAGTTGAATCGAGGCAAAGGAGTTGACACTTGGATCCATTTGTGCCATTTAAGAGGAAGCCGATACTCGCAGCAAGGTGCTGGAAACGGAGGAGACGAGAGAGTGTCTCTTGTGTGCGGGCAATGAGAACAGTATCGTCAGCGTTTCGACGTCTGCGAATGGATTCTTGAAGGAGCAAGTCTAGGGGCGATAGGAGAAGATTTCCTGGAATAGAGAATTTAGATCTGAAGTGAGAGCAGAGAGAGCAATGATAACGAGGAAAGGGCTAAGCGGACACCCTTGACGGATTCCCCTGTGGAGAATGTGATGAGGGGAGTCTGAGAAAAATTCAGAAACAAAGAATTTGGCATTATGATACAATGCCATAATGGCATGAATCAATATTGGGGGAATGCCGTATCGACGTAGAGCTGCGGCAAAATGTTGATGGCCAATAGAGTCAAAGGCTTGTGACCAATCGAGGAAGAGGCTGTATAGAGACGTATAGTGCCTTTGCGGAAAAGAAAAATGGGAGTGGAAAGGTGGCGATTTTGGCGGAAACCACATTGTTGGGGCTGGAGATATTGATCAATAGCGTGTGTGGAGTTTGGGCGGGCATGTATGCGTAATCGTGTTTGCGAAGTATTTTGCTGGTGTTGCAGTGGCATTCAAGTTTTTGGCGGTTTATCGGTGGTCTTTGCTTGTGGGTGTCTTGGTATTTCAATGGTGCGTTGCATCTGAGCGCAGACATAATACATCATATCAAACAATCCTGCACACTTGTGGCCCATGACATCTCCAGCGTTTTCGTGTCCTTGCCGGTGAAGCCTAAGAAAAGGAAAAGGCAGCTTGCGTATGATAAAGTACACAAGTGCAAATCTCATCCGAAACAAAAAATGAAATACCGCCAAAGCCGATTCTGCATTTTCAAGGGAAATTGTGATTTCTGGTGCGCGTTTTCGATTTGATTGAATAAGTCAGGTTTTCTGCATTTTTCCCGCATTCTCTTGGCAGCCGGCGTGCTGAAGTGCAATTTACATCTATAGGGATATATAGGGCATGCTCCCTCTCTTCCCTCTCTTTTTAAGTTCTGTAGTCTTGGCACTGCTTCACTGGCTTCACGATGATGTTTAGGTAATGTATGGTCATATTTTGTTGGTGTCTTCTGGATCTGGATTCCTTCTCTAGTTCGAGAAACTGAGAGAAGTTTTTGCGTAAGATAGATTCATCATGTTGGTACTGGGATCTTTCTGACTGTGTATATATATATATCATATTTGTATAATATCTTTTGTGTCTACCTAATTTGACAGGGGAACGGTGGCAGTTTGCTACCCGGGATGTCTTAAGATATTTGAATGCTTTCCGTGGTTTGCCGTGCTGGTTTGCAGGAAAGTTGAGGATTTGTAGGACAATTTGAGGATTTGCAGGAAATCTGAGGATTTACGTTGGACATGCTTGTATTTGCAAGGGAAAACTTGACGATTTGTAGGAACATTTGAAGGTTTGCAGGATTTGAAATGAACAATGATGAAAAAAATATTTATAAATAAATTATACCAGCGTTGACCCCAAACAGATGTAGAAAATCTCAAATATATTTTAGTTTGCAGCAAAGGATATCATTTCGGCATCCTTCCGTGCATTTATGCGGCCCAAGGCACCCAGAGTGGGAGACAAGTGTGGAAGACAAGTGTGGGAAACAAGTGTAAAATCATGCGCTCCAAGACACCCAGAGTGGGAGACAAGTGTGGGCGACAAGTGAAAAACAAGTGTAAACTCATGCGGCCCAAGGCACCCAAGTGTGAGGGACAAGTGGGAGACAAGTGTAGATCATGCGGCCCAAGGCACCCAGAGTGGGAGACAAGTGTGGGAGACAAGGGGGAGACAAGTGTAAACTCATGCGGCCCAAGGCACCCAAGTGTGAGGGACAAGTGGAAGACAAGTGTAAAATCATGCGGCCTATGGCACCCAGAGTGGGAGACAAGTGCGGGAGACAAGTGGGAGACAAGTGTAAACTCATGCGGCCCAAGGCACCCAGTGTGAGAGACAAGTGTGGGAGACAAGGGGGAGACAAGTGTAAACTCATGCGGCCCAAGGAACCCAGAGTGGGAGACAAGTGTGGGAGACCAGTGTGGGAGACAAGTGTGGGAGACAAGTGTAAACTCATGCGGCCCAAGGAACCCAGAGTGGGAGACAAGTGTGGGAAACAAGTGTTGGGAGACAAGTGGGAGACAAGTGTAAACTCATGCGGCCCAAGGAACCCAGAGTGGGAGACAAGTGTGGGAAACAAGTGTGGGAGACAAGTGTAAAATCATGCGCTCCAAGATACCCAGACTGGGAGACAAGTGTGGAAGACAAGTGTAAACTCATGCGGCCCTAGGCACCCAAGTGTGAGGGACAAGTGCGAGACAAGTGTAAAATCATGCGGCCCAAGGCACCCAGAGTGGGAGACAAGTGCGGGAGACAAGTGGGAGACAAGAGTGGACTCATGCGGCCCAAGGCACCCAGAGTGAGAGACAAGTGTGGGAGACCGGTGTGGGAGACAAGTGTGGGAGACAAGTGTAAACTCATGCAGCCCAAAGAACCCAGTGGGAGACAAGGGGGAGACAAGTGTAAACTCATGCGGCCCAAGGCACCCAGTGTGAGAGACAAGTGTGGGAGACAAGGGGGTGACAAGCGTAAACTCATGCAGCCCAAAGAACCCAGAGCGGGAGACAAGGGGGAGACAAGTGTAAACTCATGCGGCTCAAGGCACCCAGAGTGAGGGACAAGTGTGGGAGACAAGGGGGAGACAAGTGTAAACTCATGCAGCCCAAAGAACCCAGAGTGGGAGACAAGGGAGAGACAAGTGTAAAATCATGCGGCCCAAGGCACCCAGAGTGGGTGACAAGTGCGGGAGACAAGTGTGGGAGACAAGTGGGCGACAAGTGTAAACTCATGCGGCCCAAGGAACCCAGAGTGGGAGACAAGTGTGGGAAACAAGTCTGGGAGACAAGTGTGGGAGACAAGTGCGGGAGACAAGTGTGGGAGACAAGTGTAAACTCATGCGGCCCAAGGCATCCAGAGTGAGAGACAAGTGTGGGAGACAAGGGGGAGACAAGTGTAAACTCATGCAGCCCAAAGAACCCAGAGCGGGAGACAAGGGGGAGACAAGTGTAAACTCATGCGGCCCAAGGCGCCCAGAGTGAGAGACAAGTGTGGGAGACAAGGGGGAGACAAGTGTAAACTCATGCAGCCCAAAGAACCCAGAGTGGGAGACAAGGGGGAGACAAATGTAAACTCATGCGGCCCAAGGCACCCAGAGTGAGAGACAAGTGTGGGAGACAAGGGTGAGACAAGTGTAAACTCATGCAGCCCAAAGAACCCAGAGTGGGAGACAAGTGTAAACTCATGCGGCCCAAGGCACCCAGTGTGAGAGACAAGTGTGGGAGACAAGGGGGAGACAGGTGTAAACTCATGCAGCCCAAAGAACCCAGAGTGGGAGACAAGGGGGAGACAAATGTAAACTCATGCGGCCCAAGGCACCCAGAGTGAGAGACAAGTGTGGGAGACAAGTGGGAGACAAGTGCAAACTTATGCGGCCCAAGGCACCCAGAGTGAGAGACAAGTGTGGGAGACAAGGGGCAGACAAGTGTAAACTCATGCGGCCCAAGGCACCCAGAGTGGGTGACAAGTGCGGGAGACAAGTGTGGGAGACAAGTGTAAACTCATGCGGCCCAAGGAACCCAGAGTGGGAGACAAGTGTGGGAGACCGGTGTGGGAGACAAGTGTGGGAGACAAGTGTAAACTCATGCAGCCCAAAGAACCCAGAGTGGGAGACAAGGGGGAGACAAGTGTAAACTCATGGGCCCCAAGGCACCCAGAGTGAGAGACAAGTGTGGGGGACAGGGGGAGACAAGTGGAAGACAAGTGT